>SJYV01029777.1:0-68686 GCA_006410875.1 Neotragus pygmaeus
CAACACATTGTAAAGCATTCATCTTCCAATTAAAAATAAATAATGGTTTTGGGGTTTTTTTAAAAAAAGGAAGTTAGCTGTAGTTAGACACCTGTTCTTGAATATCTTGCCCCAGGCCAGCTTCAGAGTGCCCTAAGTCTCTGGTTTTGTATTAGTCACGACTTTTGCAATTTTTTTCTTCCATTATTTAGAGAATCTCTATGAGTTTCTGTGTGCAGGCAAATAAAAATCATTATTCAAGAAGAGGCTATAATTACTCAAAGGAAAGTACCCTCTTTTCATGATCAGGAAAGACACATAGTGGCATTTGGCATTTAGCTTGCAAACGTGTGCCCACATGAAATTAAAATAATTAGGTATAAGGGCCAACTTAATTCAATTATAAATTCTTATTACCCAAATAAGTCTCAAGAAATAGAGCGACCATGCCAACAGTGTGCTAGATTTCAAGCCCAAATGCAAACTTGCCATCTGCTGAGGCACATGACAAGGTTTTCAAAGAAAAGTGACCGCAGGCCATTGAAAATCTTCATTAGAAACAGATCCACTGCATGTTGGGAGGTGAGGCGCTGCAAGTCCCTTGACAACAGCAGGACTGCCCTCCAAGTAGATTTTCATGCAGAAGGAAAACTTTTTTCTTTGCTTCCCACTTGATCAGCAGGGACAGTGCTCCTTTTGGAACAACCATCTGGATTCAGAAACACAAAAATGGTCCCAGAAAATTGCACATGCTTAAATGTCAAGAGTATGTGGCAACATTAAGAGGCATGGAAAAGATGCTTTTCCTATTACATTTTTCTACATTAATTTAGCAGCCACCATAGGTGGAAACACTTGGCTCCTGTCAGTGGTTTAAGTGGCATGAAAGCCATTTTGCCACTCACAAATTATGCAGAAACAGCTTTAGTTAGATTTCTAGTACAAAACAGGTCTGCCTCCACGCAAGCTTAAATCTTTTTTTTTCTACCTTGTGATTTGACATGACGTGACGTGATGTGCATGCTCAGTCATGTCCGACTCGTCATGACCCCTGGACGGTAGCCCGCTGGGCTCCTCTGTTCATGGGATTTTCCAGGCAAGAATACTGGAGTGGGTTGCCCTCCTCCAGGCGTTCTTCCCAACCCAGGGATCGAACCCGCATCTCATGGGTTTCCTGGATTCTTTACCACTGTGCCACCTGGGAAACCCCTTTATTCTATCTCAAAGAAAGTCAAATTTTAAGTTAAATTATAATGGAAACTATCCAAGAAACCACCTCCTTTTGGAAGGCTACCCAACAAAGAAAATCAATTGTTCAGGAAAGCAGCAGTGCATACAAATCTCAGTTGACTTATGAACTCTTCCATCATAAGCTTTCCACCTTCTATACAACTAACAGCCCTAGAAAAAGCACTGGGCACACGCATCTGTGAGACAGGAAGCACCTTGAATTAAGGCCTCCACCCTGTTCTCTTTTGTCCCCCACAGCCTCTTATTCACATGATATTTTATCAAGAAAGGAATGAATAACATGACCATTCATTCAACACAGTTGTCAAGCATCCATTCCGACAAGTACTAGAGGGACAAAGATGAATAAGCCGAAGTTCTTTTGTTTGCCTGAACTGTTTTTTATTTACTTTAAAAATCAAATATATACAAGCACAAGAAGCCTCAAACTGCACCTTAACACAAATTTCACCACAAACAGAAACTGCAAGTGAACTCTGCTTCTTCCCATGGCTTCCTACGAGGCCAACCAGTGAGCCCCTTCGGTAGATTGTTATTGGCTGACCATTTCCAAGGGGGGAAACTAAAGGAACGTTTCTCTTTTTTCCCCTTCTGTTTTGGTCACACCGCACAGCATGCCAGATCTTAGTTCCCCAACCAGGGATTGAACCTGCACTGCCTGCATTGTAAGCATGGAGCTTTAAATGCTGCCAGGGAAGTCCCTAAAGGAACATTTCTTCAAAAAGCCAAAGGGAAAATGTCAGGTAACTTGTTTGGTTTGTTGTGACCCTCAGTTCAGACTAAATTTCCTAAGGAGGTGAAGTAACCCTGGATACTCTCAACAGTTAAGAGATTTCAACATCAGCCATTCTAGTCAGTTAGTTAGTTCAGTCGCTCAGTCGTGTCCGACTTTTTGCGACCCCATGAATTGCAGCACGCCAGGCCTCCCTGCCATCACCAACTGATGTAGAAACTTGCTCCTTAACCCTCATCAGATACACTAAGGTCACCAATCCTTAGTCATCAAAGCAGAATTCCCATCCACAGCAGCTTCCCCGTCATGGACCCATTACCTTGTACTGGATATAGATGCTGGTACTATCATTCCCTCTCTAGAGGGGAAACCTCCATACACAGTTGACCCAACAAAGAAACATTCCTGTCCAGGGCTCAGAGCTGGGCACTCATCTGCCCTCTTGATGGTTCCCAAGAGGAGAATGTTAGAGTTGGAATCCAGCCCTGCCACTTAAACCAGCTGGATGAACTACTCATCCTCCTGAGCCCTGGCTGACTCTTGTCTAGAAAGGGAAAGTAATGTACCAACCTCAAGACTTCTGAAGACTGAAGTCAAATAACACGGCCCAGAGCCTGATGCAGGCACTCAGTCACTACTACCCGTACTCACCCCTTTCACCCTGTGTTCCACACACAATCCGGCAGATGGGAGGTGAGCCAGATGAACACGGTTGCCATTTACCACGATCAGCCTCACCAAGTGGATCAGCAATACCTCAACAGCTCTGTGAAAGTACCACATGAGAGCATCCCCAAACCTGGCTGTACAATTAACGCAGCCAAAGCCAGCTGTCAGATCAGCCTTTCCCCTGGGACAGCTACCCCGCTCTGTATGAATGGAGCTATTTATCACATCCATGACATGCTCATGGCACATATGCCCAGCCTGACTGTGCGCCACATAAACACAAAGGCTCTGGCAGGGGCCACCACTGACTGGCAATCTTAGAATGGACCACACACAGCAGGCAGAATGATGGCCCCTACAAGATATCTCCATGCTCATGCCCAAAACCTGTGAATATGTTAGATTACACGGCAAAGCACGATTAAGGCCGCAGGTGGAATGAGGGCTGCTAATCAGCTGATACTAAGACAGGGAGATCTAGTCCCATCCTAGATATAAACTTGGGGTCTTTAAAAGTGGAAGAGAAAATTGGGACAGAACACGGGAGAGGAGGCAGCATGAGAAGGACTAAGTCCGATACTGCTGGCTTTGGAAACAGAGGCAGGAGCCACGAGCCAAGGAACACGGCGGTCTGCAGACCCTGGAAAAAGCAAAGAAACAGCGATTCCCTCTCAGGGGTTCAGGAGGCACGCAGTCTGCTGACACCTTGACTGTAGCCCAGTAAGACCCACTTTGGACTTCCAACCTCTAGAACTACAAGATAGTAAACATATGCTGTTTTAAGTCACTAAATTTGTGGAAATTTGTTCCAGCAGCAATAGAAACTTAACGGACTGTTTACCCAATCAAGGTCCCTTGAGCAGAGATTACACAAACTCCAGGAACTTTTTCTGAGACATTTCCTTCGTCCCTGATGATCCTGACCTTCGGCTATCTGGTTTGGAGCTGGTTCTCCCTATCCATCCTTATGAAAACCTTCATTGAGTCACCTTTCAGATCACCCAGGAAGTTGTTCTGAAAAAGGAAAAGAGCTGGTTGCTGAGATCCCGGCAGGAGCTTGAAGAATGAAAGTTTGATCCGCAGATCTGCCCCTTATTCCAGCCCTTCGGGGCTATGAAGTCAGAGCTTTCTCTCCTCTCCTCCATTGTCCTTCCTCTGTCTTTCTTTCTTCCTTTTTCTTCTCTTCCCTTCTTTCCTCCCTTTCTTTCACTCACAAGTAGCTATCTACAGATGTACCTAATATATGCTACATGTAGCTAGAGGCAAGGGAATACAAAAATGGAGAAATAATCCTCAATCCTTATCCAAAGAGCTCATTAAAGACAACCATCCATCCAGAGCAGTGCTTTTTACACTTTAGGGCCCATTAACCATAGCAATAAGTGCATTTTTATATCATAGTCTAAAACACACACACATACAAACTGAAATAAAATTTTACAAAATAATCCTTACGCCTACCAAAGAAGATATACTCTATTTTCTGTTCTTTTTTTAAACAAAAATTGGGATATAGCTGCTTTACACTGTTGTGTTAGCTTCTGGCATACAATGAAGTGGATCAGCTTTATGCATAAAAACATCCCCTCCTTCTTGAGCCCCCCCTACTTCCCATCCCATCCCTCTAGGTCATCACAGAGCACTGAGCTAAGCTCCCTGTGCTATACACTAGCTTCCGCTAGGTATCTTTTTCACATACGGTCGTGTATATATGGCAATCTCAATCTCCCAGATCACCCCACCCTCCTTCCCTCCTGTTTCCACACATCTCTTCTCTACGTCTGCATCTCTATTCCTGCCCTGCGAATAGGGTCATCTGTACCATCTTCTGTTCTCTTCTATTCCATTCTAATTTCTGACCAGCAACCTATTAAATTGATTTCATGACCCAGTTTGGGATTCCACCTCTCAGCTGGAAGAGCGTGACCCAGAAGTCTTGATACCAGTATCCAGGTGCCCTGTATCCAGATGCAGGCAAAGCAGCCTCAGGAAGCTCCTCCAGGCCTCCACCCCAGCCCACTCCCCTCCCTGCCCACCACCGCCCACCCCAGGCGGGATGACGCAGACCCCTGCCTGGATCCCAGTCATTGGACTGTGGCCGTCACCCACCTCTCCCCACCCGCACACAGTCTCGTCACCCCTGAAGGGGAGGAAGTAAAGGTCCTGGGTGTGGGAAACTGTGACTCACTGTTCCTGTCACCCAGGTACACGACCGTGAACGTCATTCAAGCGCGATCGAAGCGAGGGGCAGGAACAATGATGAACAACAGCACCAGCACTGGGCGCAGAGACCTCAGACTGCCGCAACCCAAGGGCGTCAAAACCCATCAAGGCCCATCAGGGCCAGGGAATGGGACGGGACACAGGGAGAAACACTGCATGTTTGCCAGAACCCCGAATGACGAAAGGCGTGCTGTGTTTAACTTCTGGAAGCTCCCAGCACCGGCGGGAAGGGCACCAGTGAACACGCCAGAGGCCCACTCTCCGTCCACATCCTCCCAGCCCTGAGCTGAAGGTGGCAGGAGAAAGAAGGGCCCCCTCCCCGGTGCTCCCCCACTGGGTGCCCGCCAGCCTGCAGCTTCAGGTGCCCACTGGAAAGAGCAGCTGGGAAAGTCCCCCCACTCTTCTTTTACATAAGCGGGCCTGATATGCATTAAGATTTTTTTTTTTTAGTGGAAAATTTCACCCTCAATTACTTGTCATTCCACCTAATGACACATGCTAAAGCTTATCTTTTCGCAGGCGCTAATTTTAGATGGATACCAGTTCACAGATCACTGGTTTAGAAAACACCACCCTGCTCTGCAAAGCCAGCCCCCTCTCCTGGGTAGATTGCCACGACCGAAGAGCTGGCCAGGCCCGGCACTGCAGAGGGTGGGAGCAGGCCCCATCCTAACCCACCGCAGATGAGTCCCCAGTTCTGCCCCTCCCTCAGCTCCAGACCCACAGATCCAGGGACCCGGCGTTCTCCTCCCCTCGGGTGCCCTCCAGGCCCCTCCAACCCTGCAGGCCCACAGCTCTGTGTCCGTCACATTACACGGGAAAAAAAAGAGAGCCTGGTGCATCTCCCAGCACACCAAAGCCAGACCGTCCATGATCGCTGGATGACTGTCCGAACCGAATTCACCCCCTTTTCTCTCAAACCTGCTCCTGTTTGTGAAATCCCCATCTCAGTGCATGGCATCATCAAATCACACAAGAGGTGACCTCAGGGCACCCTAGATGTCCCTTTCCTGTCCCCCACCTCTGCCTGAATTCAGTGGACGAGCTGTAGAGGATTTATTTCCAAAATACTTCCCACGTCGGTCCCTCCTTCCCAGCCCAGGACCACCACTTGACGCTCAGCTCTCATCATCAGAACTTGAACCAGCCTGAGGGCCTTCTCCCGGCCTCCCAGCCCCTGGTCTGGCCACCTGTGACTCTCTGCACCAGGCACCTCGTGACCTGACTCTGGCTCTCTACTGGGTGGGAATCCAGTCTGAGACAAGCTCAGAAAGATGGTGGGAGCTGTTCAAGCAAAGACCCCGGGGTGAGAGGCAGAGTGGTAACCCTTACAGCAGAGGAAACAGGTGTCCAAGGGTCCTAACTTTAGAAGAGGCCCAGCATTCCCTAGAAGCACCGGATGAGGCTCGGGAGGACCAGGCGATGAACACAGGTGAGAAAGCTTCCTCTTCAGAGCAATGAAAGGCACCAGAGTGATGCAATCAGGTCAGAATTTTTTAAATTGCTCGGTAAAAATGCTTCAGGAAAGAAAATTCAGTTCAGTCGCTCAGTCGTGTCCAACTCTTTGCAACCCCATGGGCTGCAGCACACCAGGCCTCCCTGTCCATCACCAACTCCCGGAGTTTACTCAAACTCATGTCCATTGCGGAGAAGGCAATGGCACCCCACTCCAGTACTCTTGCCTGGAAAATCCCATGGACGGTGGAGCCTCATCCCGACTTCACTTTCACTTTTCACTTTCATGCATTGGAGAAGGAAATGGCACCCCACTCCAGTGTTCTTGCCCGGAGAATCCCAGGGACGGTGGAGCCTGGCGGGCTGCCATCTATGGGGTTGCACAGAGTTGGACATGACTGAAGCGACTTAGCGGCAGCAGCAGCATGTCCATTGAGTCGGTGATGCCATCCCACCATTTCATCCTCTGTCATCCCCTTCTCCTCCTGCCTTCAATCTTTACCAGCATCGGTAATGAAGAAATGATGGATAATTCCCTAACATGATAAAATACAGCTATCTTGACCTGCAAGTCAGCAGCTAGCATAGGAACACTAACAGCATTTCACTACCCAGGAATAAGACAGAATGTCCAGTATCATTGGTCTCTGAGGAGCTGGCCAACACACCTGAGTGAGAGAAAGAAATCAGAGATTTAAAGATTGAGGAAAAAAGAGATAAGATCATCACTATGTGCATGTGATATTCCGGTATAGTTAAAAACTCCAAAAGAATCCACTAAGAAACTATGCTTACCATGACAGAGTTCAGGAAGAGCAAAACTTTGTATACAAACAATGACCAGTTTGAAGAGGTATTGAAAGCACAGGCCTCCGTTTATAATAGGAACTGCTGCTGCTGCTACTGCTGCTAAGTCACTTCAGTCGTGTCTGACTCTGTGCGACCCCATAGATGGCAGCCTACCAGGCTCCCCCATCCCTGGGATTCTCCAGGCAAGAACACCGGAGTGGGGTGCCATTTCCTTCTCCAATGCATGAAAGTGAAAAGTAAAAGTGAAGTCACTCAGTTGTGTCCAACTGTTAGCAATCCCATGGACTGCAGCCTACCAGGCTCCTCCATCCATGGGATTTTCCAGGCAAGAGTACTGGAGTGGGGTGCCATTGCCTTCTCCAATAATAGGAACTAAAGAGGGAAATTCTTAAGAATAAATGTAACAAAATTGGACAAGATCTATATGAAGAGAATTTAAATTAACCTGGAAGACACAAAAGAAGATGAAAAGTCTATTCCCAGACTGAAAGATTCAGTAACTATGTTGATTCTTCCTAAATTAATCTAGAAATGTAAAATGCAATCCCAATAAAAATAATGATTTCTTTTTTTAAAATTAGAACAATGTGATTTTGGAGTCTATATGAAAAGATTCCTCCAGCTAGTGTGCGTGCACGTGTGCCCAGTCGCTCACTTGTATCCAAGTCTTTGTGACCCCAGGGACTGTAGCCCACTAGGCTCCTCTATCCATGGGATTCTCCAGGCAAGAATACTGGAGTTGGTTGCCATTTCCTCCTCCAGGGGATCTTCCCGACCCAGGGATCAAACCCGCGTCTCCTGCATCTCCTGCATTGGCAGGCAGATTCTTCACCACTGCGCCACCTGGGAAGCCTTCGGGCTAGTGTGGCTGGACCTTAAAGAGTGAAGTGGAGGGTGTGGGTGGGGTGGACAGGGGTGAGCTCGAACTTGTAGTGGTCCCAGTGAGAGCTGCAGAGAGCTGGGCCTGGGCCCGTGGAATACAGAGAAGGCGTGTATCTGGGAGATATTTATCAGTACTTGGTGAAATTCACAGGACCTGGTGATCGGTTGGACATGGGAGGTACAAGAGAGATGGCCAATGATGACTCCTGATTTGGGGTTTGTATATTTAATAATTAACCAAATCTCTTACAAATGTACCACCTCTTCACTAAAATCACTCTTTGTGGCAGTATTTCTGGGCCTCGGGCCTAGAACAGACTTAACAAGGCCCTGCTGAAAGACTTTGTAACTGGTTGTTTGTCCACAGTAAAGTGAAGCACTAATTTTGTTTTCTGACTCTGTTAATTAGGCGTTCAGCGTAGATCATGGGTGGACAGCACAGTCTCAGCCTCAGAAAACCTGCTGATCTTGTTTGTTCTCTGTCTGCCATTTTCCCCCTTGTAATTCAAAATTGTGCTAGGAAAAATATATATATATAGGGCAGTGATTATGAGTTTGACCTCATCAGACTCAATGCTTACTTTTGCTGGGGCTGTACACCATCACCACCAGATCTCTACTCTTTCTGCTTAATAAACAATAAATCCTTAATCTTCAACAAAAATCCTCATTTCCACTCTCTGTCATTCTGTCAGCAGCAGTCTGCCTTGAGGATTTTCTTTTTCCCCCCGTTCATAACTCTTTCCAACACATTTTCAAACAGAACAATGTGAGTTTAAATATATCACACAGAGGTTGCCTCTCAAACATCTACGGAAATCATTTCAGTGAATGTGTTGCTTGATAGGAAGGAGGAGTGTATTTGTTTTCAGCACAAGGCTGTGTCTGTTAAAACGCAGGTGAAAGAAGCCTGTGCCTTGGAGGAGACAAGTTCAAACCCAACTGAACTCGAAGTTCAAACCCAACTGACCTCGAAGGTCAGCCAGGTCGGCTTGCTTCCGAGTAGACATAGGGCACTGATGGGGTGTCTGGGCCGTGACCTGACCTGAGCGCAGATCACTGGGCGAGCAGCAGGGAGGGGGCTTAGTAAATGCAGATTCCTAATGTACAGCTCAGGGTGGGGGCTGGGATTCTGCCTGTCTAATGAGCTCCTAGTTGATGCCTTCCTGCAAATCCCAAGATGGCACTTGAAGCACCTAGAGTTTAGCCAGGTTCAACAACTTAGAAGCTGTATTTCTCAAAAGTTAAGCTCGAGGACTCCCCTGGCAGTCAGTGGTTAAGACTCTAAGCTTATAATGCAGGGGGCACAGGTTAGACCCTTGGTCAGAGAACTAGGATCCCAATGCCATGAGGCCAAAAAAAAAAAAAAATTTTTTTTTAAACTTTAAGGAAAAAAAGTTAACCTGTTGATTGGAAGTCCTTCTCCCAATTTACATAATGGAGACTTTAGCACTCTGCTATGTCAAAGAACCTCAGCTATAACAAGTGAAAGCTTTAAAGTCTCTTCAGACTTCCACCAATATCTGCAAGTCAGAATACTCCATCCCAGTCTAACCTAGATGTTATATTTGCTAAAAAGAATCATACTCAGGAAATCCTGCAATACTCAGCAAAGCCTCACCCACTTGAATGAAAGCGAGGCTTCAATTTAGTATTTTAAAAATACAGTCAGACTTCTTACTTTCAATTTCAAGGGGTAAACAAATTTCAGGAGTTGGAAAAACAGTTTGCTCTTTTAAATATTTCATATATCTTCCTCTGGATGTTTGCCCTATTTCATTTACAATCTATGAAAAAGTAAAATATCTCAGCCTTTCCAGGTGTTGTATGAATTATCACAAATTCTAAATAAAAGGAAAAAGAATTTCAAAAGTGCTCCTGCATATAAAATAAAAAGATTCTAACACATAAATATCAGTATCAGTTCCTTCATTAGAAACCTGTCCATTGGCTTCATTTTACCCATTTTTGAGGTGGAAAAACTAAGGCCTATTGTCACAGGAGAGATGACTAGAATCCAAGGTCAATACTATTTTCAGGACCTTATTAAGCTAAGGAATGCCAATAGCATTAAATTCTACCCACTCAAGTACCAGCTGTCTTGAGGGAAGGTATGTGTGTCTCTTGACAAACAATCTCACAGTCTAGTTGTCTGGCCTTGAGAAACAGAAACATTTCCTTATCAACTGAAAAGAGGAATGCATAAGAAAGTAAATCAACTGCTTTTTAAAAAGAGGGAAGTGAAGTAACTGAAATGCATACATTTAAGCTGTTTTGCTTTTTTCTGAAAACTACACAGATCCTTACTCCTGCATACAAAAGGCCACCAGGGTAGTCAGATTATGAAAGAGTCACTCTATTTCACAAAGAAATGTGCAAAAGAATAAAAAGGTACAAAATATAAAAATCCAAACTCAAAAGAAAAAGCACAGAATCGATCTATGCAAATGCCTCACACATACTAGCTCTTCCTCCTCCCGGTCACCACAGTTGACTGTGCCTGCTCTGATAATGGGGGCCGAGGCAGGGTAGTGCTTAAAAACAGGAGACATCTTTAAATATCATTAAATAAAAATAGACCACACAGTATGCTCAAATAATAATGACCCATGAGAAGTTTTTAATTAACTTGGGTTTTATTAAGACTAGTAACCTTCCACTGAACACCTTCCCACCATATAATCAGAGCTAACCGCTTCCCTTGGTAACACCATGCCACAGGCTGAGTTTACCTTCACAGGAGCGAACTGGTCTCCTGCTATTCACTTAAGCCGGGGAAGGGTGGGATGGAGGTGCAAAATCCAGAAGTGGAGGTGCAGGTTTGTTTTTTTCTTTTTTTAAAATAAATCCTGGAACATTCATTAGACAGGTATGGGAAATGTCTAGCAAAGAAAAAAGAGTTGGCATTGCTTCTCCAACAGTAACACTTGGACAGATTTCCACATTCATCTTAACGACACAGAGAGTTTTCTGACACTCTGCTCTCAACCCACCCTCCTCTGCTACTGCGATCCCCTTAAATAAGATCGCTGAGCCAACAGCATCCTGAGAAATGTCTCCAGCTGCCTGAAAAATGGCTTTTCCCACCAAGCTGCAGTGTGGCCTGTTGAAAAGGGCTCTGTACTGAGAACCAGATGCCTGGGTTCAAGTTACTCCTCCACCTCATCCATTTTCTCACCTGCACAGTGGAGATAAATTACCCCCCATCTGGGGAGCTGCTAAAAGGCTCTCCTGAAACCTAGAAGGGCTTCAGTAAATGCTGAATGAATGCATGAGTTTTCGGGTGAGATAGTTATGCAAAACACAACCCAAATGTGAGTTATTATTTTTCTTTTTTAACACTTTTCTATCAAGCTCTCAAAGCTCATAATATTCCAATAATCCACAATCTACTGAGCAGGCAGTGTGCTGGTACCCTGGTTTATAGAAAACTTCTAGACTCCCAAGTTCTTTGTAAAAAGTCTTCTTAACTTCTCTTCCAGGCTCCACGATACTAGCAACACTGATAATAGATTGATACTAGAACTGAAGGTGCTTGAACATTATACATTTGTCAAAACCCATACCACACATCAACACAAAGAATGAACCCTAATATAAACTATGGACTTCAGTTAATGTATCAGTATAGGTTGATCAGGTGATTCACTGTAATAAATGTATTGCACTATTGTATCATAGACCAGAGACTGGAGGGACAACCCAAGAGGAAGAAGTCAGAAAATTTAAGCTCATTTTCGCCCATCTGGGGAGCCCATGACTCATGAACAGCCAGCCCTATTTCAAGTCCCACAAGATGGGCTCCAAGCCCTTGAGAGCATTTTAAATTGAGTACAAGGATGGCATTATAGAATTTCAGAGTTCAATCACTCCGACTCTTCAATAGTCCAGTGCAGTGAGTGATCTAATCACTAAAGTGCCCTCACTAGCCCCCCTACCACCCGCACCCCCCCCACCACACACCCTACTCAATTCAGTGCTCTTATCTCAGAGCACACATGTGGGGCTCCGACTGACAGGGCAACAAACACTTGGTGAATTATTCAAAACGGCTATCTTTGAAGACCCCACTACCATGTTTCTTGAATACTGACTGGAGATGGAGAGAGCGGAGGAGAGCAGGAGGGGTGGAGGAGTCTGATTTTCATTGTGCATTAAAAAGGCACTCAAAGCCGTGGGGTATTTCATCTATCAATAATTTAAAGGCCTCTTTCTGCCCCTGAAGTACAAACAGGTCTTGTCCATCCACCTGTCCAACCCTACAGTTTTTAACCTGTCACTTCCCCACTGGTTTTGTCATCCTTTCTAAAGGGCACACACACCTGACAATGAACAGTTAAATAAAAACATGTCACATTTCCTAGACAGGCTCCAAAAAGCAAAGTTCACTCCAAAAAGCACAGATCACTTCCTGAACAACTGCTTAACCCTGATTTATGCCTGCTGCTAAGTTGCTACAGTCGTGTCCGACTCTGTGCAACCCCATAGAGCCCACCAGGCTCCCCCGTCCCTGGATTCTCCAGGCAAGAACACTGGAGTGGGTTGCCATTTCCTTCTCCAATGCATGAAAGTGAAAGTGAAAGTGAAGTCGCTCAGTCGTGTCCGACCGTTAGCAACCCCATAGACTGCAGCCTACCAGGCTCCTCCGTCCATGGGATTTTCCAGGCAAGAGTACTGGAGTGGGGTGCCATTGCCTTCTACAGAAATATAAACTGGGGCCACATCTTCCTAAAGCAGTTTAGGAAATTTTTAAATTTGGCATTAAAATTGCTAACCCGGTAATCCCACTTGTGGGACTTTATCTTTTTAACGAGTATAAAAGTTGACCTCTCAACATGCATTTCCCTCAGAAGTTGGTGAGAGTATAAGATTGGATAATGGGACCAGCTGGGGCTTCCCAAGTGGTGCAGTGGTGAAGAATCCTTTTGCCACTGGAGGAGATGCAAGAGAGGCAGGTTCGATCCCTGGGTTCAGAAGAGCCCCTGGAGTAGGAAATGGTTCCAGTAGTCTTGCCTGGGAAATTCCAAGGACAGAGTACTCTGCCGGGCTACAGTCCACGGGATTACAGAGTCAGGCATGACTGAGTGATCTTCTAGGAAAGGCTTCCTCATCCTGGGAAGGACACCCTGGAAGCAGTGGTCTCACCACTTTACATCAGTTCAAGTCATCATTTTCTGAAACAGTTAACATCCTTTTATTCAGTCCCATAGATGAAGTCACATATATGTGCCATTGTGTAAGTACAGGAATGTTTACTGCAGCCTCGTTAACAACAGCCTTAAAAACTTGGAAACCTCGAACTCCTTTCTGGCTAAGTAAATTATGGTCCATCTCAGACCCTAAAAAGAGATAGAGGCTCTGTATATGGTGATAGGGAAAGATACCCAAGATATGTGATTAGCTGACAAAAACCATTTGCATAGTAAACATATATATGCATATACTCTGTCCATAGAATATTCCAGGCAAGAATACTGGAGTGCGGTAGTCATTCCCTTCTCCAGGGAATCTTCCTGACCTAGGGATCAAACCCAGATCTCCTGCATTGCAGGCAGATTCTTTACCATCTGAGCCACCAGGGAAGTCCCCATACATATATACACATACACACATACGCTTTTACACACATGCACACACATACATACACTTGCGTGTGCATTTCTGGAAGGACACTATAAAACTGCTAGGAGTTACAAATAGGGGAGAAGCACCAAAGAAGAGGTGAACTAGTTTTGATTTGATAGTCTCTGGACTATTTGAATTTTTTAATGTAGGAAGTACTTATCACAATTTCTTAAATCAAGATGAAAAGTGCTTTCATTAAGGCCAAAGGACTCCAGCAATCCACAGAAACTCACATGGAAAATATACATACAAAAAACAGTGCCTAGAAGTTCATCCACATAAGACTTTATGTATACATTCTAAGATTAGCCACAGGAAAGTGTTCATTTTTTTTAGTTCTTTTCACTCCCTGTCCTCAAAAACCTTATCATCTTTCTAGCTACCTGCTGTCAGTGTGAATCAGGGAACAAGCTAATTTTCACCTTGCCTACCCAGAAGAAAACTTAAAAGATACAGCCCAAATGCACACAAAGTCCAAATTCAAACAAAACTTTTACCAATGATCCACACCACTATTACCTCCGAAAAACTAGAGCTGCCAATAATACTTTAAGAATAATTTTAAGATAATCCAGGTTTCATGTAGTTTTCCAGATTCAGTCTTCAGTTCAGTTGCTCAGTTGTGTCTGGTTCTTTGCAACCCCATGAACCGCAGCACGCTAAGCCCCCCTGTCCATCACCAACTCCGAGAGTTTACCCAAACTCATGTCCACAGAGTCAGTGATGCCCTCCAGCCACCTCATCCTCTGTCGTCCCCTTCTCCTCCTGCCCCCAATCCCTTCCAGCATCAGGGTCTTTTCAGCTCTTCACATCAGGTGGCCAAATTATTGAGTTTCAGATTCAGCATCAGTCCTTCCATTGAACACCCAGGACTGATCTCCTTTAGGATGGACTGGTTGGATCTCCTTGCAGTCCAAGGGACTCTCAAGAGTCTTCTCCAACACCACAGTTCAAAAGCATCAATTCCTCGGCACTCAGCTTTCTTTATAGTCCAACTCTCACATCCATACATGACTATTGGAAAAACCATAGCTTTGACTAGACGGGCCTTTGTTGGCAAAGTAATGTCTCTGCTTTTTAATATGCTGTCTAGGTTGGTTATAACTTTCCTTCCAAGGAGTAAGCATCTTTTAATTTCACGGCTGCAGTCACCATCTGCAGTGATTTTGGAGCCCCAAAAAATAAAGTCTGCCACTGTTTCCCCATCTATTTCCCATTTAATGGGACCGGATCTTAGTTTTCTGAATGTTGAAGTTTAAGCCAACTTTTTCACTCTCCTCTTTCACTTTCATCAAGAGGCTTTTTAGTTCTTCTTCACTTTCTGCTGTAAGGGTGGTGTTATCTGCATATCTGAGGTTACTGATATTTCTCCCAGCAATCTTGATTCTAGCTTGTGCTTCCTCCAGCCCAGTGTTTCTCATGATGTACTCTGCATATAAGTTAAATAAGCAGGGTGACATGATCTCTGTTCATTTCCAAGGCAAACTATTCAATATCCTGTTCATTTCCAAGGCAAACTATTCAATATCATGGGACTCCAAGTCCATGCCCCGACCAGTAATGCTGAAGAAGCTGAAGTTGAATGGTTCTATGAAGACCCATTAGTTTTTTTCAAAGATAATTTTATCTACTTATTTACCACTGAGCCGCCAGGGAAGCCCCCAGATGACTTTGGAGAAGCTCCTTCACTCTGAGCTAGGGTGGCCTACGTGCCAAAGGGAAGTCATCATATATTCACAGTTGGTCCCCCAGGCCCAGGGTGGTGGGAGCAGTACTAAAGGCAATAACAAAGATAAAAAACGGCTGCCCGGCGAATGAACTGGTCTGAAGAGCCTTGTTCTCTTGCACAGCTGGGCTCAACTATCCCACTCCAGCCAGCGGTTCCATCACATCAACACGAAGTTCAGGCTGAAGAGTTCTTAAACAGACAGTCCTGCCACGTGAAGGCAACTCTGACCCACTGTCCACCCACAATGAATGCCAAACATGGGGATGTCTGCAGAGCTCTAGTCTCAGCCGTCCAAAGCAGTGTGTCTTCAACGGGGTTTGGCTTCTCTTTCATCAGTTTACACTTAAAATCCTGGCTAGCAAGAACTTTTCTCTAGCCTTCATCGAAGAATTGTGCTCCAGCCTTGAAGAAACTCATTCAAAAGCTGAAGGATATCTTTCCCGCGAACACCGCCCTTTTCCTATCACATCACCTTCCACCTAAGTGAAATTATTTAATGTCCTCCTGCAATGCAGGAGACACAGGTTTCATCCCTGGGTTGGGAAGATCCCCTGGAGGAGGGCATGGCAACCAACCCACTCCAGTATTCTTGCCTAGAGTCTCATGAACAGAGGAGCCTGGTGGGCTACAGTCCATAAAGTCCCAAAGAGTCAGACACACTGAAGCGACTGAAGCGCACATGCTACATAGGATCTTAGGAATAGAAGAAACAGTCCTTGAGAACTCCACCCGGGTGCTTCTAGATCAATTATTTCCACAGCGGAGAAGAGGCAGGCAGAGCTGTAGCCGATATGCAAGTGTGACCTACTTTACATCTTTATATAGGTTCACCGTACAAAGAGCTGACCTGCCTCCTCGGTGTACCTTTGAAGGATCCAAGAAAAATAAACAGTTTGGAAACACTGAAAATGTGTGCCTGATTATATGCGGAGGAAAAAAAATCTCCCAAGGAAACAAGGCTCGTTTGAATGTTTCAGACGGAAAGAGGAATTGCAGAGTGAAAAGAAATAGCAAAATGCACACTTTTTAAAAAACTTCAATGTCATCTGCTTTCAGGAGCCCTGCACTCAGGGCTCCATCTCCTGAGACCCAGGGCTGCCAACTGTCCTGGCTCATCATCAGAATCACCAAGGGACTGAACACGTTGTCTTTGGTATTTTTTCAGGTTAGAAAATTATACCTCCCGTGGAGGTCTTTTGACCACCAATCTCTAATCTATCTTTCGAAAGTCTTTCAGGATTTTACAAAATGGATGTCAGATTTCTGACAAGTTCTTTTCTAATAAGCTTTTCTCCCATGAAGCACATCCTACCTGTTCTATAAAAGCCCTAATATGACCCAGTTACCACTCTTTATTCAATAAGTGGGGCTTTCCTGATAGCTCAGTTGGTAAAGAATCCGCCTGCAATGCAGGAGACCCCTGTTGGATTCCTGGGTTGGGACGATCCCCTGGAGAAAGGATAGGCTACCCGCTCCCGTATTCGTTGCAGGGATCTGTTCATTCTTTATTTACCACTCTCCTCCCCTTCCTGCCTCTATAAATTCATCCGAGTGGTTGTTTGTTTGTTTTTTTAATACTATCCTATCTCTTGCAAGGTTCTTTGATAAACTGGCAATAAAGACAATATCAATAATTTGTCTTGACAACTGCTAACTGCTGCTAAGTCCTTCAGTCGTGTCAGACTCTGTGCAACCCCATAGACAGCAGCCCACCGGGCTCCCCCATCCCTGGGATTCTCCAGGCAAGAATACTGGAGTGGGTTGCCATTTCCTTCTCCAATGCGTGAAAGTGAAAAGTGAAAGTGAAGTCGCTCAGTCGTGTCTGACCCTCAGCGCCCCCATGGACTGCAGCCCACCAGGCTCCTCCGTCCATTGGATTTTCCAGGCAAGAGTACTGGGGTGGGGTGCCATTGCCTTCCCTGGTCTTGACAACAGTGGAGGCCATTCAGTCATTTTTCCAGAGGAAGACGGCAAAGTCCAGAGAGGGGAAGGGAGCTGGCCATGGGCACACAGGTGGTAGCATCAGGGCCAGCACTGTCTCTGTGAACCTCTTATGGTTTCAAACCATNGTCTTGACAACAGTGGAGGCCATTCAGTCATTTTTCCAGAGGAAGACGGCAAAGTCCAGAGAGGGGAAGGGAGCTGGCCATGGGCACACAGGTGGTAGCATCAGGGCCAGCACTGTCTCTGTGAACCTCTTATGGTTTCAAACCATCGAGCGTCTAAGGTCGCTTTAGATTTTCTTCTTAGAGAAACAAGCTCAACACTCAACGTTCCCTGCCCAGTGCCTGACGTCCCAACTTATGAAGCAATCTCTAGACCTTTTCCTTTATCTTATTATAGTTGACTTACAATGCTGTGCTAATTTTCTGCTGTACAGCAGTGACTCAGTTATACACCTACATAGATATTCTTTTTCATACTCCTTCCCGTTATGGTTTATCTCGGAAGACTGAATATGGTTCCCTGTGCTCTACAGTAGGACCTGTACAGTAGGACCTTGAGATTATCCTTTCTAAATGGAATAGCTTGCATCTACTAACCCCCAACTCCGGCTCCATCCCTCCCCTCCCTCCCCGCTCCTGGCAACCACAAGTCTCTTCTGTGTCTGAGTTTGCTTCTGTCTTGCGGCAACACAGGCGCAACTAGAGATGATCACCCTCCCTTTTGAAAGAACAAGAAGCACAGCTCGAACTTCTGTCATGTTAAGAAGCCCAGGTCCTCAGTTCCTGGGAATGAATGGGCTGATCAAAGTGGCTGGAAGTTTCTAGCCCAGGTGATGACTTTTCCTCACCTGGCCAAGTCAGCCCAGGCAAACAAGAGAACTGGCTCAGTTTCCACTAAGAAGACCCTTGCCCAAAGCATTTAGGGTTGGCTAGCTGCCTCTCTGCAGAACCCGCAGGGAATTCAGTCACCACAGAAGCTTCCAACAGGTGTGAGGGCCATTCAGCTACGGCCCCGGGTTCGTTTAAATTGACCCTCACCCCCACCCCTACCGCCTAAACTGGGCTGGTAGGCAACTGAGTTAAAAAAAAAAACCATTGAGTGAAACATTCTTCAGTATGTTTCTGCTCTCTGCTCTGCTCAGGCTGAAATGGTGCACCACATTCTTCTTTTTTTTTCTTACCCACCCGCCCCTTCCTTGGTAAACGCTATTAGCATTTAGTACTAAAGGTATAGCTGTATAGTTTAATTTTGTCCACCGCATCATCGCCGATGTTAAAAGCTACAGGAAATACTACCCCCAAAAGCACAGGATAATTTCCTGATATGTAGTTGGGTCTAGGTACTAAATATGAAACACTGTTATCATTCAGGCTAAAGTCCAAGGTAAATGTGCCGGGTCAGGGAGGCACATGAGAATGTCATGGGGATTTTAAAGTAAACCTTTGGCCACTGCCAGCGCCATATTTAGAATCTGTCTTCCTCCAAGTCTCCTCTCTCTGACTATACCGAGAAGTGTCCCTCTTCCCAAGACCAAGCCCTCCACCTGGGCTTTGACCCCACCCGTCCTGCCCTCTTGGGGAACCCCGTGCTGCCAAGTAAACCGACCCTTTCTGAGAGTTAATTGGGTTCTTGTAAATGTACTTCAGTCTCTCCTGTTTAAAGAAGGAGAAAAAGGCTCTCGGCCTCACTCCCCTTTTGGCTGCTGTTGTTTTTGTAGTTGTTAGTTGCTCAGTCCGACTAACAACATCCAACTCTTATTGCAACCTCAAGGACTGTGGCTTGCCAGGTTCTTCTGAACGTGGGGTTTCTCTGGCAAGAATATTGGACTGGGTGGCCATTTCCTTCTCCGGGGATCTTCCTGACCCAGGGATGGAACCTCTGTCTCCTGCCTTGGCAGGTGGGTTCTTGACCACTGAGCCACCAGGGAAGCCCATTTCCCGGGGCTTCCCATTTCCCAGGGAAGCTGCTGATCTAGGGCTAGTCCTCCCTTCGTGGCCAAACTTTCAAAGAGATGGTTGCTCCCTGTCTCCTACTAATTCCTCCGCCCACTCCAGTCTGGACCATCTGTCCATCACAACAATCCTTGTGAAGGTCACCTCCATGCTACCCAAGACGGCAATCCTTTTCAGCACGGCATTCAATTCTGCTGACCACCCCCTCTTCAAAACACTCTCCTCCGCCGCTCCTGTCCCACGCCAGCCCCTCCTATCCTCCGCCTCCCTCTCTGCCACTTCTCAATAACTGTGACATCCTCCCCGGCTCGACCTCTCAAATTCCAGGGGGCCTCGCCCTCATTTTAAACTTTCTCCCTAGATACATCACTCACTACCTGCGAGACACAGGTGACTCACAGGTTAGACAAGAGCATCCCAAGCTCAACAAGTCCAAACACTCTCTCTTCATCTCTCGCCCTGCCCCCCACACCCCTCCCTATGCACCCGATGCTGCAAAGCAGGAAGCTGGGAGTCATTCACAACCCCCACCCCCNACCATCCCCAAGAAAAAGAAATGCAAAAAGGCAAAATGGCTGTCTGTGGAGGCCTTACATATAGCTGAGAAAAGAAGAGAAGTGAAAGGCAAAGGAGAAAAAGATATATCCACCTGAATGCAGAGTTCCAACAAATATCAAGGAGAGATAAGATACCCTTCCTAAGTGATCAATGCAAAGAAATAGAGGGAAACAATAGAATGGGAAAGACTAAAGATCTCTTCAAGAAAGTTAGAGATACCAAGGGAACATTTCATGCAAAGATGAGCACAATAAAGGACAGAAACAGTATGGATCTAACAGAAGCAGAAGATATTAAGAAGTAGCAAGAATACACAGAAGAACTATACAAAAAAGATCCTCGTGACCCAGGTAATCACAGTGGTGTGGTCACTTACCTAGAGTGAGACATCCTGGAGTGCAAAGTCAGGTGGGCCTTAGGAAGAATCACGATGAACAAAGCTAGTGGAGGTGAAGGAATGCCAGTTGAGCTATTTCAAATCCTAAAAGATGATGCTGTTAAAGCGCTGCACTCAATATGCCAGCAAATTTGGAAAACTCAGCAGTGGCCACAGGACTGGAAAATGTCAGTTTTCATTCCAATGCTAAAGAATGTTCCAACTACCACACAGTTATACTCATCTCACACACTAGCAAAATAATGCTCAACTCCAAGGCAGGCTTGAACAGTATGTGAACTGTGAACTTCCAGATATTCAAGCTGGATTTAGAAAAGGCAGAGAACCAGAGATCAAAATGCCAACATCTGCTACATTATCGAAAAAGCAAGAGAGTTCCAGAAAAACATCTTTTGCTTTATTGACTACACCAAAGTCTTTGACTATGTGGATCACAACAAACTCTGGAAAATTCTTAAAGAGATGGGAATACCAGACCATGTGACCTTCCTCCTGAGAAATCTGTATGCAGGTCAGGAAGCAACAATTAGAACTGGACATGGAACAACAGACTGGTTCCAAATAGGAAAATGAGTACGTCAAGGCTGTATATTGTCACCCTGCTCATTTAACTTCTATGCAGAGTATATCAGGTGAAATGCCCCGCTGGATGAAGCACAAGTTGGAATCAAGATTGCCAGGAGAAGTATCAATAACCTAGATATGCAGATGACACCACCCTTATGGCAGAAAGTGAAGAGGAGCTAAAAAGCCTCTTGATGAAAGTGAAAGAGGAGAGTGAAAAGCTGGTTTAAAACTCAACAGTCACAAAACAAAGATCATGGCATCTGGTCCCATCACTTCATGGGAAATACATGGGGAAACAATGGAAACAGGGACAGACTATTTTGTGGGGCTCCAAAATTACTCCAGATGGCGACTGCAGCCATGAAATTAAAAGACGCTTACTCCTTGAAATAAAAGG
Source organism: Neotragus pygmaeus (assembly GCA_006410875.1). NCBI lineage: Eukaryota > Metazoa > Chordata > Mammalia > Artiodactyla > Bovidae > Neotragus > Neotragus pygmaeus. The sequence continues at coordinate 21,175 of SJYV01029777.1, forward strand.
TATCACAAATCTGAGTAGCATATTGAAAAGTAGAGACATTACTTTGCCAACAAAGTTCTGTCCAGTCAAAGCTAAGGCTTTTCCAGTAGTCATGTATGGATGTGAGAGTTGGACTATAAAGAAAGCTGAGCACCAAAGAATTGATGCTTTTGAACTGTGGTGTTGGAGAAGACTCTTGAGAGTCCCTTGGAGTAAGGAGATCAAACTAATCAATCCCAAAGGAAATCAGTCCTGAATATTCATTGGAAGGACTGATGCTGAAGCTGAAGCTCTGATACTTTGACCGCCTGATGTGAAGAGCTGACTCACTGGAAAAGACCTTGATACTGGGAAAGATTGAAGGCAGGAGGGTAAGGGGATGACAGAGGGTNTCCTGAATATTCATTGGAAGGACTGATGCTGAAGCTGAAGCTCTGATACTTTGACCGCCTGATGTGAAGAGCTGACTCACTGGAAAAGACCTTGATACTGGGAAAGATTGAAGGCAGGAGGGTAAGGGGATGACAGAGGGTGAGATTGTTGAATGGCATCACCGACTTGATAGACACAAGTTTGAGCAAGCTCCAGGAGTTGATGATGGACAGGGAAGCCTAGCGTGCTGTTATCCAAGGAGGTCACAGAAAGTCAGACATGACTGAGCAACTGAACTGAACTGAACTAAAGGACTGTGAGAAATAAATTTCCGTAGTTTATGAGCTACTTTGTCTGTGGTATTTTATTACAGCAGTCTTAGTCCTAAGACTGCTGCTGCTAAGTCACTTCAGTCGTGTCCAACTCTGTGTGACCCCATAGACGGCAGCCCAACCAGGCTCCCTCGTCTCTGGGGTTCTTCAGGCAAGAACACTGGAGTAGGTTGCCATTTCCTTCTCCAATGCATGAAAGTGAAAGGTGAAAGGGAAGTCGTTCAGATGTGTCTGACTGTTCGTGACCCCATGGACTGCAGCCTACCAGGCTTCTCCGTCCATGGGATTTTCCAGGCAAGAGTACTGGAGTGGGGTGCCATTGCTTTTAAATCGGAGAAAGAATTTCTCTCCTAGGATTGGGTAGTCCTAGAAGGGGACTNCAGCCTACCAGGCTTCTCCGTCCATGGGATTTTCCAGGCAAGAGTACTGGAGTGGGGTGCCATTGCTTTTAAATCGGAGAAAGAATTTCTCTCCTAGGATTGGGTAGTCCTAGAAGGGGACTCTGAGGCAGGATTTCAGTGCAACTAGTTTACTTAACAAGTGATCCCAGCAAGACTGGGAGTAGGGAAGTGAGGCAGGGAAGAGAAGGGAGCCAAGGAAAGGAATATTATTAAGCATATTAGTGCTGCGGCAACTGGAACTGGGGCTCAGTCCTGCTGGGGACTGTAGAAGACAGTAATACATCTCTGAGTTTTCCTCCCCAGGGGTGAGAAAGTGGGGGAGCCTCCATTTTCCATCTGTCATTGGCTAAGACCTGCTCCTAGTTACATCAACTCCTCAGGAGGTCTTTTTGTAGTGTAGAAGGAAAAGTCTTTCAGGTGGAGAATCACGGGTGCCTGCAATGGGACAGCCTTTGGAATGTACCAGAATGCTGGGTGACGAAAGAATTTTTGAGCTTCATGTAGCAAACAGACTCTGAGGTCATCCCTACGGTTTCCAGTTCCTGGTACTCGCACTCTGTATAATCCCCTTTCCTGAGTGAGATGCTTCTAACCACTAGAATATGATGCTGATGGGGTGTTCGTCTGGGATCAGGTTCTGTCATGTAAGATTCCATTCTCGCTAGTTCTCTGTCTCCATTGCTGCCTTTGCAGAAGTGTGTCCATTGCTGTGTCCTAAGAGGCCCTGTGGAGAAGCCCACATGGCAAAGAACTGTGAACAGCCTCTTAGAGATGAGCAAGGCCTCCAGCCACCTCCCAGGTGGCTCAGATGGTAAAGAATCTGCCTGTAATGCAGGAGGCCCAGGTTCGATCCCTGGGTCGGGAAGATCCCCTGGAGGAGGGAATAGCTACCCACTCCAGTAGTCTTGCCTGGAGAATCCCATGGACAGAGGAACCTGGTGGGCTACAGCCCATGGGGTCGCAAAAGAGTCAGACATGACTAGCAACTAACATTTAAACATAGCAGCAATGAGCTAAATTCTGCTAACAGTGAGTGAGCTTAAAAGTAGATTCATTGCCAGTTAATCCTCAGATGCCTCGCTGACACCATGATGATAGCCTTGCAGAAGGTCAGATCTATACCGTGCCCACCCAAACTCCTAACCTACAGGGTATGAGGTAATAAATGGGAGCTGTTTTCCACCACCATAAGGTTGTGGTCATTTGTTATACAGTATGGAAAACGGACACATGCCCTTCTCCTGTAAGCCCCCAATCTGGGTAAGGTGGTCTCAGCTCCCCTGCTTCACTTGTCACCTTTACTCCATGTACACTGATGAGCAATTCTTTTTTTGCTTGTGCTGGATCTTTGTTGCAGTGCACAGCCTCTTGGATTTGGCGCACAGGCTTCTCTCGTTGCAGAGTCTAGTCTCCAGAGCATGCAGGCTCCAGCACAACGGCTCTCTATTTGAGGCATGCAGGCTTGTGGGATCTTAGTTTCCTGACCAAGGTTCAAACCTGTATCCCCTGCATTGGAAGGGAGATTCTTAACCACTGGACACCAGAGAAGTCCCCAGCAATTCTTTTAGTTGAAAAAAAAGGACCGATTTTTTTCTTACTACAAAAATAAGCCACATTCATTCTAAAACATTTATAAAATACTTACAAGCAAAAAGAAACTAATGAATTTCATTCAGCTTTTTTTTTTTTTATAGGTAAATTCAAACTTTCTTCCAGGGAGTTTTCTGTTTTTGAGTCCTGTAATTTATTCTTTTTCAGCTCTGCTATGGTTGAACCTTTACCCAAATATAAATTTATAATTAGAAAAGACTGCATTTATGTGGATTGTTCTTGAACTTTTCCAAAAAGGAGTAATCTCAAAATACCCATACAGTTGGGAAGAGGCATTATCCCCAGAGGGAAAAGTTTCCATGGACACAGCAAAGCCATTGTCCAATCTTTGCTCAGAGGGAGTCTCATTCCGCCCAGGGAGAAAAGAAAGCACCAAGTGTCTGAGGCTGTTGTTCCCGAACATCTTTTCAGTAAATAAAGGCCTTCCAAATTTAGAATTTAGGTGCTGAGTTTGAAAAGAAGGAACAGCAGAGGCAGACAGCTCTGTGTATCCACCTTTTCTTTTCCTTTCCTTCTTCACGCTGGGCAGCAGTAGAGGAAGACTCACTCCAGGCTGGGAGGCTCTGAGGCCCCAGGTGGTAGCTCCGAGGAATTTCCTTCTTCCTTTGCAACTGTCCCTCTTTCTGCCATTCACAAAGCACTTTCCATTCTGCCTCGATGTCACCTCAGTGAGATCACCTGCCATTAGGTGATGCTCCTTATCTTTCTACTTGGCTAGTGATCCCTTTTAAGGGAAGTTCACCCATGCATTTATCCTTAAGTGACTACTGTATGCTGAACAGGGCTTCCCTGGTGGCTCAGTGGTAAAGAATCCACCTGTGAATGCAGCAGATGTGGGTGTGGTTGGGAACATCCCCTGGAGAAGGGAATGGCAACACACCCTAGTGTTCTTGTCTGGGAAATCCCATGGACAGAGGAGCCTGGTGGGCTATGGTCCATGGGGTTGCAAAAGAATCAGACACGATTTACGGACTGAATACGTGTGCTGAGCACTGTGATGGATGACCAAGCATGTGAGCAAGAGGCAGCCTACACTCCAGGAGCTCGGATCTAGTAGAGAAGACCCATGCACGTAGAGAAGACATAGTGTATCTTGAGTGCTCTGAAAAAAGTAAAATTGTTAGTGGCTCAGTTGTATCCAACTCTTTGCAACCCCATGAACTGTAACCTACCAGGCTCCTCTGTCCATGGAACTCTCCAGGTAAGAATACTGGAGTGGGCAACCATTCCCTTCTCCGAGGGATCTTCCCAACCCAGGGATCAAACCATATCACACAGTCAATTGATGTGACCACCATCAGTCAAGAATAGTTCCATTACACACACATACTTTGTACCACTTCCTTTACGACCATAGCCATACCTGCTCTTCCCATCACCCTGACCCTTGAAACCACTAATGTGTTTTTCATCTCTATAACTTTGTCATTTCAAAAAGGTTACATAAAGGGAATCACACACTATTTAACCTTTTAATACTGACTTTTTTCACCCAGCAGAATTCTCTGGAGGTCCATCCAGGTTGTTGCCCATATCAATAGTTTCTTCCTTTTTGTTGCCAAGTAGTATTCTATGGTATGGATGTACCACAGTTGATTTAACCTTTCAGCTGTCTGGATATGTGGGTTGTTTCCTGTTTTTAGCAACTACAAATAAAGCTATTATGAACATTCATGTACAGGTTTTTGTGTAAACCTGAGTTTTCATTTCTCTAAGATAGAGGCCCAGAAGTGCAAATGCTGAGTGATACAGTAAGTGCATATTTAATAATGTAAGAAACAGCCATACTATTTTCTAGAGTGGCTGCTCCATTTTACATTCCCACCAGCAAAGTCTAAAGATCCAGTTTCTCTGTATTCTTGCTGACATTTAGTGTTGTCATGATTTTCATTTTAGCCATTCTGATTATACATCTATTTTTTAAAAGTTAGACTAATATGCACCAAAACTTCTTAACAACAGTTATATCTGGAGTGTGAGTGTAGAGCAGGGTGGGGGTGGCTAATACTAAGGAAGACTTACTTTCTATGTTATATATTTTTGTAGTATTCAAATTTTGCATAAGGTAATACGTATTTGGAATCTAAAACTCAAATGGAAAATTTTAAAATTAATTTATTTGGTTGCATCTGATCTTAGTTGCTGCACGTGGGATCCTTGACCTTCAACCGAGGCATGTGGAATCTTTAGTTGCTGCATTCAAACTCTTAGCTGCCCCTTGAAAGTGAAAGTGAAAGTCGCTCAGTCGTGTCCAACTACACAGTCCATGGAATTCTCCAGGCCAGAATACTGGAGTGGGCAGCCTTTCCCTTCTCCAGGGGATCTGCCAGACCCAGAGATCGAACCCAGGTCTCCCGTATTGCAGGTGGATTCTTTACCAGCTAAGCCACAAGGGAAGCCCACAGAAAGGGGAGGGATTGATAATACAGGAGTGAAGNAATATCTTTGCCCTTTCCACAGCAGCCTTGAGAAGGGAGTGTCTTGGACTAAGGAGAGCCTCAGCTGCCGCCCTTGGACATCCATCTCGGGGTGTGCACGCTGGGGCCACGGCTCCCAGGGACCGCCCCAATTGGTGACTGACAGCAGAAGAAATACTAAGACACATCATTTCCTGGGAGACCTGGGATCCCCTGTCTTCTGATTTTGACTCAAAGACTCTCCAGCAGCTTTGCCAAACCTCTCTAGATCACACAGGATGCTTCTACACAAGTTTCTCTCCTTGTCGCCTTCACTGGGGTCAGACCTGCAGGTCCAAAGACTCTCCCATGTTTCTGGCTTCTTCCCTGTTTCCCGCCCCCGCCCCCCATTAGGGCATTTCTCCTAATACAATCAGACACTGGTGATCCCTTCGCCTCCACCTCTCCAAGGACGCAGACTAACACAATCCTCGAACTAGAAACTCCACAAGTGTAAGAACCTTGCCTGTTTCAGTTGCTAGTTAATTTCCAATGCCTCATGCAACAACTGAAGAAGGAAATGGCAACCCACTCCAGTGTTCTTGCCTTGAGAATCCGATGGACAGAGGAGTCCATGGGGTTGCGGTTGCAAAGAGTCGGATACAACTGAGCAACTAACACATGCAATAATACATACTGCATACATAAAACACATATATGTGGGGGTTCCTAGAATACAAGCATCCAAAACCACTGGTTGACTTTATACCCTTGACTTAGTGCCACATGTATCTACATAAACCACTGAGTAAACTTGCAAGGCAGTCACTGAGTCAGGGCAAGTTCCCACATCACCTGGAGTGGAACCCAATCCGTCTGTCTCATGGCAATGGGAACGGTCCGTGAATCTCTACCAACAGTAGAGAAGCACAGAAAGAAATGCATTGGGAAACCTTCACAGTGTCTTCCACGCCCTGGCACTCCTTCACCTTTGCTGAGGGCAAGGCATACAACGGCATCTAATAGAAAACTTACAACCCAGAGTGAGTGGACTGTCCATAAGAAGCCACCACTGGTGGAACCCTGAATTCAGGCACATTTCTGGAGAAAGAAAAGAATGATTTGTGGGTAGAGAAGAGTTCTGAGGTTCCATGGAGACGTGCTTTAGCCAGAAAAAGACATTTTAGAAAATGCGGTGTAGAAGGCGCTCCATCACCCACACATTCTTCCCACTAAGTATCTGAATGTGAGAAGTTTTTTGGCTGCCTTCTCCAAAAGAGAGATACCTTAAGAATAATTTTTTTTTAATGTCATTCTGAAAGAACATTGTCCATTTCAGGTGATTTTAAAGCAATGAAATAAGACCTCTCCCTCCTCGGGCCAAGTGTCTAAGGCAGTGACTTCACACCAGTGATTACTGGTGACAGTGAATTAGAGAAACTGTAACCGCAAGCCCCCATGTCAATCCTAAAGGAACTTGAACACTCATTGGAAGGACTGATGCTGAAGCTGGAGCTCCAATAATCTGGCCACCTTATGTGAAGAGCCGACTCATTGGAAAAGACCCTGATGCTGGGAAAGACTGAGGGCAAGGAAGCGGGGTGACGGAGGATGAGATGGTTGGATGGCATCACCGGCTCAATGGACATGAGTGTGAGCAAGCTCCAGGAGACAGGGAAGGACAGGGCAGCCTGGCATGCTGCAGTCCATGGGGTTGCAAAGAGTCAGGCACAACTTAGTGACTTAACAATAGCAACAAAGTACCCGTGAGACACAGGTGACGGGATATGAAGGGGAGGGTGTCCATCCACACTCTCTCTGCACATACATCTTTGGCAGCCTCTCATCTCTGTATTTTAGAGAGGTGTCTCCCAGGTGTTAGATGTCGTGAGGACAAAGTCCTGACCTGACGGGCAGTTACCTGGCTGCCTCTCCCCTCCCAGTGGGATCCCATAGCCATCGCGTCTACAAAGACTTATTGAGTCTCACTCTATCCCGGGCGCCACCCTTGGCATTTAACCGTTTCACAGAAGAGGGTTCTCTCCCTCCCTCATGACTCTCACCCTCACTTCCAAGACTTTATTCTTGAAGCCTCACTTCAATCTGTCCCTCAGAAGTGTCAGCTAACCTTTTCACTTAGCCGACAATCCCAAACAGCTAACCCGCTGGCGTTCTAAAGCCTATAGATCTAGAAGCTGTCCTATCTGTAACCTCTGGGGCAAAAAAAAAAAATCTCATTTTGGTACCTTTTTTCCAAGACCTTCCTTTCCAAGTCTTTATGCTCACTGCTGCTCTCCTTCAAACTGACTCCTCGAGCTTCATGATCCTGCTTAGATTCCAACCTGTGTTACGAGTTGGACTCTTTCCCCTCGCAGGTGATCTTGTTCTTATGACCCTTCATTCTCCAGTTGACCAAAATCACTTAGTTGTACATCACTTTCACCTGAATTTCGAACGCAAAGATCACTTCAAGCTAAGACAATTCCCACCGCAAAGTGTATCCCATCAAGCAGCCATTGACAACACAGTCAACAAACTTCAGCTCCAAGGCTGATCTTCCTGCCCTCCGTCCCTTTCACCCGAATCCACCCCTAGCCAACAAGGGCACACACACCCAGTGACTGTGGGCTCTCAACCAGTGGTTGCACATCAGAGGCACCTGGCAAGTTCTTAACTTCTTATTTTGAAATAGTTATAGACTCACAAGAAGTTGTAAAAAAAGTTCAGAGTACTCAACCTCTTCATTTCTCCTCTTCCTCTTCTTGTTCTCCTAAGCTGCTTCTCTCAGATCACGTTTTCTATGTAAGAAAGAACCCCTCACCCCACCTGCCCCGTTAGTGACATCTTACAGGGCTGAAGGAGGGTGGTTGGCACAGTACTGTGAACTGGACTACAAGCTCTGCTCAGACTGCACCATTTTTGCATGCACTCATTTATTTGGTGTGTCTTTGCATACAATTTTATGACATTTATCACATGTATAATATACCAAGATACAGAACTGTCCTGGCAACACAAGGAAACCCCTGCTATGGCCTGTCACAGTCACCGCCTCCCACCCCGTCCCTAGCCCCCAGCCTGTTCACCACTACGGTGCTGTCACTTCAAGAATATTATGGAAATGGCATTATACAGTATATACAACCTCTTGAGACTTTGGAAATAATTCTTCTACCTACTGATAGCTTTGAATAAATAACATCTCCCGAGTCTTATCGCTGCTCTCACTATATCAACCCAAGCCCTAGGATACTGATTCACTAGGTCCGAGGCAAGAGGCAAAAGATGGCATTTAAAAAGCTTCCCATATACACGCTACTACATATAAAATCAGAGAAGGAAATGGCAACCCACTCCAGTAGTCTTGCCTGGAGAATTCCATGGACAGAAGAGCCTAGTGGGCCACGGTCCATGGGGTCACAAAGAGTTGGACACGCCTGAGTGACTAACACACATATATAAGATGGACAACTAATAAAGACCTACTGTATGGCACAGGGAACTCCATTCAACACTCTGTAATGATCTACATGGGAAAAGAATCTAAACAAGAGCATATCTATGTATGTGCATGCGTCCTAAGTCACTTCAATCGAGTTTGACTCTGTGGACTGTAGCCCACCAGGCTCCTCTCTCCTACATATAACTAAATCACTTTGTTGTACACCTGAAACTAACAGAACACTGTAAATCAACTATATTCCAATAAAAATTAATTTCTAAAAAAGAAAAAACTCTGCTCACATTCCCACGGTCAAAACAAGTCTTAAGTCCTGACTTCGGAGGTGTCACAAAATGTAATCCTCTCCCAGGAGGGAAAACAGATTTTTGGCAAATAAAAATGAAATTCACCAGGATTGCCAAATCAGAATCTAAGAGAAAATAAACATTTAAGTTTCTCCTGGATAAAGACTATCTTTGAAGAAAGCTGAAAAGGCATGGTCAAAAATATAAGTGGAAAATACAGAAGGAAAAAAAAAAGTTTCCCAGGAATTTTCATCAACTGTGGTTCTATGAGCCACTCGCCTGGGCTATTTCTCGCTGCTCATGGNGATGAGGTGGGGGTGGGGCTTTAAAAAAATCCCTCAGATTTAAGTATGAAGTCAAGATAATACTGGGGTTGCCAGCTTTTTCATTTTTTGAATCCTCCTGCTGCTGCCTTGGTCACAAGACTTTGGCAAATTTAGAACCTATTCTCTTATCACTAGTATTATCAGTGAAAGATTATGGTTTGAAGACCCTGAATTACCATATGCTAGCTAACGTGTTAAAAATAGCACGGTACAAAGTCGCAAATTCTCATACATTGTAATTATAGTGCATTGCCATCACTGCTTCATTTAGCCATATAAGGAGTGTATGGTATTTTCCATTTCGCATAGAAGGGCTATATTCACCTCTGCCATACAGCCTGTTTTATCATTCAAGGATGAAAATAGTAATCGCTCAAAACCAGGAGATTTCCATACCCATAGTTACCACTGAATTCATTTGTCCTTTAGAACATGTTAATTGCTTTAAATATATGAATATTACAGTGCCGAGACGCTGAAAACAAGTATTTTGAAATGTTTAAGGTGCGNCCTACACTCCAGGAGCTCGGATCTAGTAGAGAAGACCCATGCACGTAGAGAAGACATAGTGTATCTTGAGTGCTCTGAAAAAAGTAAAATTGTTAGTGGCTCAGTTGTATCCAACTCTTTGCAACCCCATGAACTGTAACCTACCAGGCTCCTCTGTCCATGGAATTCTCCAGGTAAGAATACTGGAGTGGGCAACCATTCCCTTCTCCGAGGGATCTTCCCAACCCAGGGATCAAACCATATCACACAGTCAATTGATGTGACCACCATCAGTCAAGAATAGTTCCATTACACACACATACTTTGTACCACTTCCTTTACGACCATAGCCATACCTGCTCTTCCCATCACCCTGACCCTTGAAACCACTAATGTGTTTTTCATCTCTATAACTTTGTCATTTCAAAAAGGTTACATAAAGGGAATCACACACTATTTAACCTTTTAATACTGACTTTTTTCACCCAGCAGAATTCTCTGGAGGTCCATCCAGGTTGTTGCCCATATCAATAGTTTCTTCCTTTTTGTTGCCAAGTAGTATTCTATGGTATGGATGTACCACAGTTGATTTAACCTTTCAGCTGTCTGGATATGTGGGTTGTTTCCTGTTTTTAGCAACTACAAATAAAGCTATTATGAACATTCATGTACAGGTTTTTGTGTAAACCTGAGTTTTCATTTCTCTAAGATAGAGGCCCAGAAGTGCAAATGCTGAGTGATACAGTAAGTGCATATTTAATAATGTAAGAAACAGCCATACTATTTTCTAGAGTGGCTGCTCCATTTTACATTCCCACCAGCAAAGTCTAAAGATCCAGTTTCTCTGTATTCTTGCTGACATTTAGTGTTGTCATGATTTTCATTTTAGCCATTCTGATTATACATCTATTTTTTAAAAGTTAGACTAATATGCACCAAAACTTCTTAACAACAGTTATATCTGGAGTGTGAGTGTAGAGCAGGGTGGGGGTGGCTAATACTAAGGAAGACTTACTTTCTATGTTATATATTTTTGTAGTATTCAAATTTTGCATAAGGTAATACGTATTTGGAATCTAAAACTCAAATGGAAAATTTTAAAATTAATTTATTTGGTTGCATCTGATCTTAGTTGCTGCACGTGGGATCCTTGACCTTCAACCGAGGCATGTGGAATCTTTAGTTGCTGCATTCAAACTCTTAGCTGCCCCTTGAAAGTGAAAGTGAAAGTCGCTCAGTCGTGTCCAACTACACAGTCCATGGAATTCTCCAGGCCAGAATACTGGAGTGGGCAGCCTTTCCCTTCTCCAGGGGATCTGCCAGACCCAGAGATCGAACCCAGGTCTCCCGTATTGCAGGTGGATTCTTTACCAGCTAAGCCACAAGGGAAGCCCACAGAAAGGGGAGGGATTGATAATACAGGAGTGAAGAACTTCTCTGTTTATCCAAGACCCTCCCTCCTCTGTCCTGCTGTGTGATCACACACAATACTCAGCTCCACATGATTTTAAAGCCCCCTTCTCTCAGGCAGTCACTTCTCAGTAAGAGCTCTCCCCTGGCCCCTAGAATTGCTGTTACCTCCCTGACCCCTCAGTCTATAGAGGAAGCCACAGCTCCCTGCCATTGCTTGTGCCCAGGTGGCCCCATCCTACCCTGCCCACACCCCTGGAGACAGTCTTTCCATCAAGCCCTAGCAATGTTCAGCAGCCAGCTCCCTCTGCCAGGGCCCTGGCTGCCGCATCCGAGGCTAGCCCACAGAACTGGTCAGAGGGACCCAGATCAGCTCAAGTGAGAGGATATTCACTTCTCTGAGCCTGAGGAAAGCAGGAGAAGGTGGGCCAATGGAGATGTCTGCAGGTAGGAGTCAGTGAAATTCACATCCGATTCCCTCTATTTTCCTGTGAATGAGGAGGCAGTGACTGTGCCAGACACTAGAGCTAGAGACCGATCACTCCTTTGCACAACCATGCTTCCAGAAAAAATAAATCTTGTTCTTTTCTGAAGAAGAAAGTATTTTCTCTGCTCTTAACTTAGGCTGCTGAGCACAGCTGGGTTTTATTATCACAAAATTAATAAGCACTTAAGGAGGTTGACTCTGGAACCAGATTGCCTAGTTTCCAAATCCTCATTATCACTGTTCTGTGATGTTGAACAAGTAACCTAGTCTCCAGGCCTCAGCTTTCTCATCTGTAAAATGGGAATGTTAATAATAGGATTTGCCTCCTCGGTTTCAGGAAGATTAAAGGACTCAACACATGGAAAGCAATCAGCATAACACTTGCCCATCTTGTGCACTCAGCACACATCAGCTGTTCTTACTTCCAGGAGAGGTGGAAAGGTAAGTGACTGGAGAAATTAAAATAGCCTGGGCAAAGAAGGAGACAGCCCTGAGCAGGGGCAGTGAAAAGTTGCTGAGACAAAGAAAGCCCAACTGAGCTTGATGTTGATGAGTCTCATTCTTTCCAAGCCAGTCATTGAGTGTTTACCATCTGCCAGGGATTGGTAGGAGCTGGCACTGCAGCTGTGAACCACACGATTTCAATCAGTACGGGTAGGGTTATGATAAGTGTGGGTGGGTCCAGGCTTCTGGCAGCCCAGAGAAGGGGTGGCTGGGTAGTCCCACAAATGAGGAAGAGATGCTGCTCCAGGCCAGGTGGCTTGGGCCATGAGAGACAGGTACTCCCTGGAGTTGCTCAGCCCAAAGTGGGTGGACGGGCAGGAGGTGTTGCGGGGACATAGCAGGCAACCGCAGGTTCTTAGATTCAAGGGCAGGAAACCTTAGGAGACTGGAAGGAACCTTAGGGGACCAGATGGACCAGAAGGGAAGCTCCTCTGCTCTCTCAGGGCTTTTGGCTTCTTTAGCTTCACCTCTCCTGGTTGCTCTACTCACCTCTCTCTTGACCAGTGTCTTCTGCTTAATTTTCTGATGGCCACTCTTATCTACAAAGTGATTGCAGCCAATTCACACTGCAGCAGGTGGATCAGCTGGCCTCAGTATTAGATACCCAAGCTGGTCTGTCAGCAGTAGGCAGGTTATCCTTTCTTCTCAGCAATCTCATTAGGCCATTAGTATTCCTGTAAAGTGAGTGGTCCTGTAAAGAAAGTTCGCCTTTCCATTCTCATTTTGCAGTGTCCAATGAAAACAAATTTTGAGTAATTTTGTTGAGGTTTCTTGTGCTTCATCAGAACTTCCTCTTGTCACAGAGGAACTGAATGAAGGATGGAAATGACGGCCCAAGATTTTCCCTCCACTTTCTCTGTCTCCAAAGTTCTTCCTCTGTCTCCAAAGTTCTTCCTCTTTCCAGAGACTTTTCCCCAGTTAGATCATTCTTTTTTTTTAATTTGGAAATATTAATATCACATTATGGTTTTATCGAAATGCAATTCATTTACAATGTTGTGGTAGTTTCACATGTACAGCAAAAGGATTCAGATACATGCACACATACAAACACGTATATATATATATACACATGTGTGTATACATGCTGCTGCTGCTGCTGCTGCTGCGTCGCTTCAGTCGTGTCTGACTCTGTGCAACCCCATAGATGGCAGCCCACCNCTTATGACCTGCCCAGGAAATTCGAATTAAGCCTGGGAAATGGGAACCAATCAGAACCCAACACCTAACTCTCCCACAGAAGGTAACATTTTTCACGCGAGAATACCCTGTATAAGCAATGAAACCCAGAGTTCCTGGCTCCTCTCCTTAGCTGCTGCGTCAGTAACGGTGGGAGCCCCAGCTCGAGCTTGGTAATAAAAATTCTCTTGCTTTTGCATCGGATGCCGGCTCCTTGGTGGTCATTGGGAGATTTCACGACTTGGACATAACAGGGTACCGCTCCTAATGTTGACTTCAAACCAGATTCTTGCCCCTTTACCATGCCTGAAACCCAAGCAGGGTCACAGTTCTCATCATTACTTAAGTGCAATCCATTCTTTTGGAGTTACTTAATCCCTCATTAAATGTATTAAGACCCTCTTCTCACTCTTCTCATTAAAGAAAAAAAAAGCCACAATCAGGCAAGAGTGTCTATTTTTCAAAGACAGCAGCTTGAATGGATTTATTTTAAAACACAGCACTCTCAAAAACTTCAGATCAGTTTTTTTAAAAATTCAGTTTTTACCTAGATCTGAAATAAAATTGGGAACTTATTTCCTCCCCACGCATTCAAGATACACTCTGACCTCTGTTTTTAGACATTTAAGGACATGATCTCATCCCCTTGCCTTCCCTATAATCCGAGAACTTCTGATAGGCACCCTCTCAATGGATAAACTCCCTAAAAAGACACACACACAAAAAATTCAATAACAAAGTGAAGATTTGTGGTTTGCACAAAATGTGGGTATTTGCGAAATCAGGGAGTTTGTTTTTTTTGTGTGTGAATGAACACAGATTTCATGGACTCCTTGCTTAGATCATGGGTGTTCGGGTAAACTAGATCCTTCTGAGGAGGTGAAGCTGAGATTTGCCTTTTTTCTTCACCCAACTGTAGTCTCTTAGAAAAAGAGCAGCAGAAGGAGAGTAAAGGTGTTACAGTGTTTCACTTCCTAGGAATAAGAATTCAAACAGAAGCTAAGTTGGCCAAACACTTGTTAATATCGCAGAAAACAAAACAAAAATGATGTACAGAACAACCTATTCCACCCCCCTCCAAAAATGGAGAACAGTGTTGCCTGTTTACATCCTCCCCTTACCCTGCTAAACTAATACTCCACCAGCCTTAATAAGGCACTTCATGTTGTTAGAGGAGAACTTTTCTCTGAAGCAAATTCTCAGAGGACATTAATAAGATATGACTCCTAGTTATTTCCGGTGGGAAGTCTTCTGTTGCTATATATATAAATTAATGTCATCACAGATGAGCTGCCTCTCACAACACATGTTTTCTCTGGGAACCCTTGGGAGTTTTACTAATTATTGAATTATTTATTGTTTGCAGAGAAAAATTCTGTTAGCCAGACCCTTCTGTCATGAAAAACAAAAAACAAAACACTTGGCCAGGAAATGTTTCCCTCAGAACTAAGCGTGATTGAGAAAATCTGCCAAAACTTATTCTGGGGGGAAATGACTTCGCTTCTCTTGTTTAGTCATGTCTTCATTTATTTACTTATTTGTGAGGTCATTCTGAAAAATATCTAATCAGTCAGGAAAGGGATGCTGCGAATGCTTTGGTCTGTTTTTTGTTGTTGTTTGCAGTCTTTTTTTTTTTTTTTAATGTTTTATTTATTTGGCTGTGCTGGGCCTATAGTTGTGGCATGCAGGATCTTTAGTTGCAGCAAAGAGTTGAGGCATGTGGGATCTAGTTCCCTGACCAGGGACCAAACCCGGGCCCCCTGCATTGGGAACCTGGATTCTTAGCTACTGGACCACCAGGGAAATCCCTGCGGTCATTTTTAAAACATAGGCTCTTACTGCTGGGGATGTTCTTGTCAAACTCCCTTTCTCCCAATGGAGGCATTCTGATTTTACATTAAATGTTGATTTTTACATTAATTCTGATTTTACATTAATGTGCCTTGCAGAGATTAAAAAAAAAGAATTCCTGGGCAAGTGAAATCTTGATGTCTGGAGAAGGAAGTTGCAACCTGGGTATTTTGTGAAGCCTGGCCAGGTGATGCTGATGGATAGCCAGGGTTTGAGAGTCACTTAATAGACTAGGAAATGGCTGGAAAATGGGCCTCTGCAACCCTGGATCTCATTTCAGCCCCGCTGATAGCACTTCCCTTCCCCAGCTCAGATTCCCCATTTTTAAGAAGACAACCATCCAATTCATTAAATCCCCATGATACAAAATCTTAAAACATACCTACTGATATTGAGGAGAAAGTACTTAAAAATTCAATGTTAGACAAATAGTGGATGGTATTATTTACCTCAGAAAACAAGCAGCATCTATCTAACCAATCACATTCAAGGTCACTGCAATAAGAAGGATTAGTAAGTCAGAAAGAAGAGGGAACTATACTTCTAAGCCTGCGGGAGGGTTGTAGCAAGGCTTATAGAAGGCTTATCATCATTTTAATATAAACAAGTTCTCCATGTCTTTAAATGCCATATGCAGCATACTGTATGATCTGGCATATGGGAGTTAATATACCGTAATGCATTGGTCACTCAGATATTGGAAGGTTTGCGTCTGATTTTGCTTTCCTGAAATAAGTGACTGGGAAATGCATGGCTCTTGGGAACACGCTCAGTCCCTGATCCCATTCTATCACACTAACCAGATTGCAGTCTCCTTGCCTTCCGTCTGTCCTCCGTGGGCACCCAGTTTTCTCCAGCAATGTTCTGATGAGGCTTCTTGAGTGGTTCAGGGGACGGGGGTCATCAGCAGAGAGAACCCGTAGAACTTCTGTCAGCTGCCCTGGACTCCAAGTACTGCTGCTGTCCTGAGCAGGGGGTTTTTCTGTCTCAGTAGAGGGATCAAGGCTGAGTAGAAGGAACAAGGGCACCCAGGATACAGAAGGCTTTGTCCAGAAGCACATTTCCACTCTTCCTCTACCCCGAGTCTGCTTTGATGGAGGAGGATGGGTCGGTGTTCACGGTGTCAACTTGTAGCTGGAGGAATGTCAGTGGAAAGGGGGAAAATGAAAGCTTTAATTACTGTGCCTGCAAGAGGTTTGAAAAGATTCATTAACTCGGTGGCTAAGCAGATTGGCAATGAGAAGCTGTTTCTAAACAACAGGGGTCTGTAGGTTGTTCCTAACCCCCACTGGCAGGAAACTATGGTGGGTTTAGACTTTCAACCTGTTCAACAGCCAAGAAGTGAGTTATATTGCTTCTCTGAGAACTAGACATAGAGTCAAAAGATAGGAAGAATACACTTCACTGTCTGTCCTAAAGGTGCTACAAGTCATAAAACCCAGATGTATAAAAAGATAACTAGTGCGAAGCTGCTATATAGCACACAGAGCTCAGCTCAGTGCTCTGTGATGACCTAGATGGGTGGATGGGGAAGCGGGCTGAGGGAAGGAGGCTTAAGAGGGAAGGGAATAGATCTATACTTATAGCTGATTCACTTTGTTGTAAAGCAGACACTAACACATTGTATCACAACTATACTTCAATTTTTAAAAAAGAGCAAGAAACACACTCCATTTTTAAATTGAGGTATAGATGATTTACAACGCTGTGTTAGTTGCAAGTGTACAGGAAAGTGATTCAGTTATACATATATATTTTTTCAGATTCTTGTCTATTTTAGGTTATAATAAGATATTGACTATAGTTTCCTATGCTATATAGTAGGAATTCTTGCTGTTTACCTTTTGTATGTACAGTAGTGTATATATGTTAATCCCAAGCTCCTTATCTCTCCACACCTCCAACAGGAAACATCCTCATTTTAACCCATTGATTTATGGGCCTCTTTAGTAAAGTAAGTCAATAAAAGTAAACAGAAAATAAATTTGAATACATTACATATATCACATTGAGTTAGAAGATTTTCAAAAAGGAAAGGACGAAAACAGTAATGTCCAGAACATACTGGTTAGTTTTCAGCTGATTAAAAGTACGAACTATCTTAGAAAAACAAGAGAGTTTCAAGTCTGCATGAAGCATGATAAATCCACATATTTGGGGCTTACTACAGAAGTGAAAAGGACAACTTTAGAGCCAATCAGCTTTCTGGAAAAAAAATATTAATCTCTTCAACCGATTGCTTAAGGAATGCAAAATGTTAACAGCATCTCATGGCAGATCTTGGCTCAGAGATGAGCTAAAATGGCTGTGGGGTAGTAACAAAAATACTAGGATTACTTTTATGGTTTAAAAAGAGAGAGCAAGTTTAAGATTCTTATGTTAGCATTTAAAAAATGACAGAGGATGATACAAACATTTCTAAACCCAGTGCTTACCTTCAGAAGAAAGATAAATGATTATTTATCTGGAGCTCTGTGGCCTTTTAAATCTTGGAGGGTATTTCGTGGTTACAAAGTCCTCTGTTTTTAAAATTCCTTGACTGTGCGCTGGGAGCTAGAGAGGATTATTTCAGCCCAGAAAAGTTTTCAGTTGCTATGGAGAGTAACAATGAAGGTGCATAAAAGTGAGAACTTTCTGTCTGGCCAATTTTCAGGAAAATCAAATCGGTGTCGCTAATGAACCCGACTTTTTATATCAGTATTTACCAATTGTCTTAGAATTCTGAGAACAACCTTAGAATTTCTTACAGCCACTTGCCTTTTTAAAGGATAGATCTAGGTCAAATGAGTTCACTTACAGAATGGAAAGGTTTTCATGTTAAATCGAGATTTCTTTTATTTCTCAGATGATTTTGTGACAACTGCTTTATCCACACTCAAACCAAAGATCTGTTAAAAAAAAAAAAAGACAGGCTCATTAGAACTTTATTTCATAAGGTACAGGATTTTAAACAATTTCAGGTGTTCTTAAGTCCATTTTTCAAAAAAAAAGCATTTGCTAGAGGAAATTCTTACCTGGAACTTAAGTGGGAAACTTTAATTAGCTGTGTATATTCTGATCTCAGAGTCTGTGTTAGAAGTAATTACATCATGCCCTCCGGTGCTGTGAAATGAGCTCTCACTAACTTATTAGGGAATAAATAACTGAAAGAACAAATGTGGTAAATTTTATAGGCGGTAAGAGAAGTTAAAAACCCAAGATTTCAAAGTGGACATGGAAACATCACAGAGGCTCCAGAGACACAAAATGAATCTGAAAAACGCAGGAAAAGGAGAGGGATTTCCGAGTTGGGTTCTGACGTGGTGGTTGGGGAGGGAGACCAAGGCAAAAAACAGAGAAGGTGAGATAATTGTTCTCAAACGTTCATTGGATATGAAGATTGGGAACAAGAGGGAAATTATCCTAGGACAATGCTGGTAAGCCTGTTAGAAATACGGAAGGCCAGCGCTTCCAGAAAATGCCCGGCTGCTCTTGATCCATACATCAGGGAACACTCAAGATTTATCTAAACTGTCAGGGGAGGGCCATGGCCTGTATCTCTCGACATCTGTGGGAAGATACCTGAAGTAAGAGTCCAAAACCTTCCGTCCAACAGAGGAGTGAGAGGTGGTCAAGACCTTCCAGCCGTGGAGGTGGATGCAGAACAGGAAATAGACTCAGGACCAGAGAGGGCACCTTGGGCAAAGTTCCCCACAAGCTCCTGCTCCCGACCTGCTGCCCACCCAGCAACTGGACCCACCTGAGTATCATTTGTAGGCTCTGCCCCATCTCAGTCTCAGGGACTCGGTGAGCCGGTAACTAAGTAGCCCAAAGTCTACCGAGTGAATTATCCAGTCCTCTTGTCTCCTGCTGCTTTTCAGAACTTCAGCTTTGCATAATTTCTGGAATTAAGCCCTTGCTTCCTGGCCCACTTCCAATCATCAGATCCCCAGATCGGCCCTCCCCGCCCAAGTCTCTGGTATAATTTTCCAGGTTAGAGCAGAGCTGCATCTTGATTGGCTATAAACTGGTCCGGGGAGAGCGCCCCCTGCTGGAACTTTGAGATCTTTCTCCTGATTCCCAGATGGATATCCAGCCTGAAGTCCTGTGTTTTCTAGTCTCAGGTGCCCTGTGGCTAGGGATCCGCCCCTTTTAGAGCCCCAGCAGGTTACCTCCTGCAGGAATTCTCAAACACCCATTACTAGTCTCAGCTGATCCCAGCACCTCAACCAGGCCACCCAGGAGCTAAGAGGCTCTCAACTAAGTGAACTTTTCCCTCAGGTCACAGTCTGTGTCATTTGCCTGGAGGCTTGCTCTCCCCTCAGAGTCATACCTAAGTCAGCCACCGACCAGATTTCTTTTCCTGCCTCAGAGTGAGGCAGCCATTAGGAGGGGCAAGGAGAAGCCTTGGAGGAAGGCTGGAAGGCAGGCAGATCCCAAGGAAGAAGGAGGAAGCACTTGGCTGAACAGTGAGGTGTCGCTTTCTTCATCTGATCTGGGTTATAGCTGTTAACTCTTCATCCCCAACCTGCTTCCTTCCCCAAGAAGCCTGAAATCAACCTTGCTTAAGCATGGTTATATTTGCAACCCAAACCAGCCTCTGGGGATAATGAGTTTCAGGTGTAAATTAACCCTCTTTATGTACAAAGAAGGAGCTCACTGACTCCTGGTTGATATTTACAAGGATTTACAAGTCGGACACAATTGAGCAACTTCACTTTCACTTTTGACTTTCATGCATTGGAGAAGGAAATGGCAACCCACTCCAGTGTTCTTGCCTGGAGAATCCCAGGGACGGGGGAGCCTGGTGGGCTGCCATCTATGGGGTTGCACAGAGTTGGACACGACTGAAGCAACTTAGCAGCAGCAGCAGCACAAGGGTTTACTAATTTGGAAGTAGTTTCATCTGCTGCAGTATCTCCTGATAAGTTGTTGTTTAGTCACTAAGTCCTGTCCAACTCTTTTGCAGTCCNTGGCATCACCGACTCGATGGACGTGAGTTTGAGTGAACTCTGGGAGTTGGTGATGGACAGGGAGGCTTGGCGTGCTGTGATTCATGGGGTCGCAAAGAGTCGGACATGACTGAGTGACTGAACTGAACTGATCCCCTGTCAACTATAACACAGCCAGAGAAAGAAGAGTTACAGCGCTAAAGTTACTTATGAACAAAACTATATTTTAATTAGCCATAGGTTGTTAGAAGGCTGCTTTGTGGTTGTTGTTTGTTTGTTTTAACATAGTATCTGAAAATTTTGCTGAGTCCTGAGTAATTTTAGGACATGGGCAAAACAGCATTATGGGCTTCCCTGGTGACTCAAACAGTAAAGAATCTGCCTGCAGTTTTGAAAACTGGTTCAATCCGTGGGTCAGCAAGATGCCCAGGAGAAGGGAACCACTAACCCACTCCAGTATTCTTGCCTGGAGAATTCCACGGACAGAGGAGTCTGGCAGGTTACAGTCCATGGAGTCACAAAGAGTCGGACTGACTGGGCAACTAAAGCTTTCTTTCTAAAACAATATTCTATTTGCTGAAATACTCATTTGGAACATGCGTGATAAATCTGCACTGTAAGCAGCCAAATGTGTTGAATGTGTTATGTTCCATGGCTCCCCTGCCTGCAGGAGGCTTTACCTTCTTGTGCTGCATGTTTCAGCCACGGCTGTGTTCATTGCCGTGGGCAAAGAGAGAAGAGGAAAAAGACGGCGCAGTGCCTGCTTTGACAACCGTGTACTAACTCTTCTCCCTCAGCTACAGTTACCACCACTGTTCACTCTGGATCCCAGAGTGAGAGCTTTAATGAATAGAACTCCCAGGCCTGCTCATCTATGCATATGACATGGGCAGGAAGTAAATTGTGGTGGTTGTTTTAAATTTGTCAAGACAGCATAGGCTCTATTTTGAATTATAAACCAAACTTGAAAAATTGGCCTTCAGCTCAGACTATTGAAGATGACTGACCCTTTCAGGCATTTGACATTATTTGGAGTAACTGAACAAAAGCCAAAACGCACTTCAATTTGTAGACAGTTTTAATTGACATGGCACTGCTTAGAGTGGTTTTGATCTTTGACGGAGCTCCAGAAAGCATTCATGAGGCACTCGGGGAAATGCATACATTCACATCTCAAATTTCACTTAGTCTGTAGTTTAAAAAAAATACAATTTGCCAAGCCCAGAACATAAATTCACTTTAAATGAAAACATTTTCTATTGAGCTTTCCTTAGATCTTTATCTTTAAAACAGAACCTGCTGTTTTTAAATTTTTACTTTTATTCTTAATTACTTGATTTGCCACAGTTAAAATTTAATATAATCTAGAAAGACAATGGTCTCGTTCTTTTNTTCTATTGAGCTTTCCTTAGATCTTTATCTTTAAAACAGAACCTGCTGTTTTTAAATTTTTACTTTTATTCTTAATTACTTGATTTGCCACAGTTAAAATTTAATATAATCTGGAAAGACAATGGTCTCGTTCTTTTAACCTTAGGTGTTACAAACTATTCCATCTGAAAGCTGTATTTTTAGAAAAAGACTTTTTTTGTTGTTTAAATATTCAGTGTTTAAATGAACATATAATGCTCAGGTGCACGTAATCTTACAGGATCAAAACAAAGTGAATATTCTAAATAGATCCTGGCAGTTAGGTGATGGTTGAGGCTGCATCACCAATAGGAGATAGCTACAGACCTCTGATTTCCTGTGGGGCTCAAGTTTTACTTTACACAACTCTGTAACATATTCAAAGTATGTTCCCTTCCATTATATTCTCAAAACGAAATTCTTAAATGGCTAGCTGATATACTATCACTGCAGTTTTGCCTTTAAAAAGCAGTGTGACACAGAAAGGTATGATTTCTTGGCTAAGAATATAGAACTATATATTGGAGCATAAAGGCAACACTAAAGATTTCTAGTCTGGTTCTTATATCTTATAACATCCATATATTCTACATCTCTTATTTTATTACCTACTTTCATAACTTGCTTTTGAAAAGTTTCAGACTCACTGAATAACAGCCAAATTTGCACCTGTTTTATTACATGCCTCTACTAAGCAACTGCGATAGAATTTCTTAAACAGTAAAAAGGGAGGTTTTCAAGGATTAGTAAGAAATATTTGGGAGTCCAAGCATCATTTGAAACCTGAGACACAGACTCTTAGTTCTTTTTGGAAGTATTGGGTTGGCCAAAGCATTCACTTGGGTTTTTTCCATAAAATGATATGAAAAACCCAAACAAACTGTTTGGCCAACCAAATATATGTCTTCCAAAAACTTAATAGGCTTCATAACTACCTTATACCAACATTTTCATTTTCCTGTAACCATACTTAGAATTCTGCTTCCTTAACAGAAATACCAAAACCAATACAAATACCAATATTGCTTTGCTTTCCTGCCTTCATTTCTCAGAAATCAACAGTAGGCACTTTGAACATCTGGCCTTCAGTAAAAGAGCCACAACTTCTTGCTTTTGCCCCAAAGTCATTTTATCTGAATTTGAACTTTTACTTGGCCCCATTGTCTTAACTTGAACTTCACCTTACGCACAGTAATCCATTGAGGATAATTGAGAATAAGTGCGGAGCTGCTGCTGCTGTTGCTAAGTCGCTTCAGTCGTGTCCGACTCTGTACGACCCTATAGATGGCAGCCCACCAGGCTCCCCATCCCTGGGATCCTCCAGGCAAGAACATTGGAGTGGGTTGCCATTTCCTTCTCCAATGCAGGAATGTGACAAGTGAAAGTGAAGTCGCTCAGTTGTGTCCGACTCTTAGCAACCCCGTGGACTGCAGCCTACCAGGCTCCTCCGTCCATGGGATTTTCCAGGCAAGACTACTGGAGTGGGGTTCCATTGCCTTCTCCGAAGTGCACAGACCATATTCTTAATTCTGTCATTGACAAAGGTTGACCTTTAATAAAGCAAAGGTCACTCGTAATTTTCTCAAGTATTTCTCATATTCTCTGGCTGTTTGGATTTAGAAAGCCACTGCCTTTTTCAAGTCCCATTTCTGAAAATTTTCTTTTTATTTTCATTCTTACTTGCGATTGGTCAGCTCTTTCAAGCTTCACCTCTTAATGATGCCATGTTAGAGAGAGCCAGGAGGAAACAAGCCACGTTCTTTGACTCCAGCCGCCACTCCAATCTGTTTCCGTTTTGACATGGTCTTCTCTTTCTGTGTTTAAGCTCCTGCTGCCCTTCTTTTTTTCCAGTTTTGTTGAAATTTTCATAGAGATTGCACTCAATCTGCAGATAGCTTTGGGTAGTAAGAACATTTTAACATATTAATCCTTCTGATGCATGAGATATCTTCCCATTTATTTGTGTGTTTTAATTTTTTAAGTCAATGTCTCATAGCTTTCCTTGTATAGACCACATCTTGGTAAAATTTACTCCCAAATATAGTATTCTTTTTGACACTATCATAAAAAGGGTTGTTCTCTTAATTTCTTTATTGGATATTTTGTTGTTAACATACAGAAACACAACAGATCTTGTATGTTGATTTACATCTTGCAACTTTATTTAATTCATTTATTGTAATAGTTTTTTATGGAGTTTAGGGTTTTCTTTGTGTAAGATCAATATCATATGCAAACAGAGATGATTTTATTTCTCCCTTTCTGATTTGGATGACTTTTCTTTCTTTTCCTTGACAAATTGCTTTGGGCTAGGACTTCCAGGGCTAAGTTCAATATAAGTGGCAAGAGTGGGCACCCTTGTGTTGTTCTTGCTCTTAGAGAAATAATCTTTTTTTTTTTAACCATTGAATATGATATAAGCTATACATTTGTCATGTTATAGCCTTTATTATGTTGATGTACATTTCTTCTATACCTAGTTGTTTTGAGTTTTTATCATAAAGGGGCATCATTTTCTCAAATGCTTCTTCAGCATCTTATAAGATGATCAAGTCATTTTTATTTCATTCTGTTAAGGTAGTGCTCACACTTATTGATTTGCATAAGCTGAATCATCCTTGTATCTCAGCAATAAATCCCACTTGATGATGGTGTATGATCCTTTTAAAATACTATTAAATTTGGTTTGCAAATATTTTGTTGAGAATTTTTGTTTCTATGTTGGAAGGGATATTGTCTTACAATTTTCTTTTATTGTGATGTCCTTATCTGGCATGAATATCAGGGTAATGCTGGTCTTGTAAAATGAGTTTATAAGTGATCCCACCACTTCAGTGATTTGAAAGAATCTGAGAAGAACTTGTGTGAATTCTTCTTTAAATGCTTAGAAGTACTTAGTGAAACAATCTGGTCTTGAACTTTTCTTTTGGGGATATGTTTAACTAATGATTCAATCTCCTTACTCAGTTTTGGTCTGTTCAGTTTTCTATTTCTTCAGGATTCAATCTTGATAGATTATGTTTTCTAATTATTTATCCATTTCTTCTAGGTTGTTGGCATATAATTGGCCCCAGGAGCGTGATGGCCTTTCCTGGTGGCACAGTGGTAAAGAATCTTCCTGCCAATGCAAGAACCTCAAGAGACAAGGGTTGAATCGCTGGGTAGGGAAGATTGCCTGCAGGAGGAAATGACAACCCCCTCCACTATTCTTGCCTTGAAAATTCCATGGACACAGGAGCCTGGTGGGCTACATTCCATGGGGTGACAAGGAGTCAGGACTGGGCACATGTGGAATCTTATGATATGTTGTATTTCTGTCTATCCTTGTAATGTCTTCTCTTTCATTTATAACTATACTTACTGGGTACTCTCTTTTTTTTCTTGGCTACTCAAGTTAAGGATTTCTCTTTTATCTTTTTTAAAATATTGATTCTTTGTTTCATTATTCTTTAGTATTATTTTTTTCAATCTCTGTTTCATTTACTTCTGCTCTGAGCTTTTTTCTTTTCAGCTAACTTCGGGTTAGGTTTGTTATTTTTCTAATTCCTTGAGGTATAAAGTTAGGTTGTTTGAGATTTTTCTCTTTGCTTATCGGAGGCATTAATTGCTATAAACTTTCCTCTCAGAACTGCTTTTCTGCACCCATTGAGTTTTGATATGATGTGTTTTTATTTTCATTTGTATGAGGATGTTTTTAGAGTTCCCGTTTGATTTCTTCTTTGACCTATTGGTTATTCAGGAATGTATTGTTTAATTTCCACATATATGTAAATTTTCTAGGATTGTTGTTATTTATTTCTAGTTTTATGCCATCATGAAAAAGTAGTTTATTTTTCGCTTCCTATTAGGTAAAATCGATTTCATGTAATGAAGTGCTCTGATGCTGAGTACATATATACTTTAAATTATTGTATCCTTTTGATGTGTTGACACTTTTCTCATTCTATAATGATCTTTATTTTTTGATATAGATTTTGTTAAAATTTATTTGTCCAATATAGATATACCTAACTCTGCTGTTTTGTTTCTCGTATGGAATGATCTTTTACCCTTTCATTTACTTTCACCTTATGTTTGTCTTTAAGCCAAAGTGAGTCTTTAAGCAGAATGTAGTTGGGTTTTAGTTTTTTTATTATTGGTTTGTTTATATATTTAGCTACCCTGTAGATACTGATTGAGAGTTTGATCTATTTACACGTAATTATTGATAGGTAATGTTTCCCCGGTGGCTCAGTAGTAAAAATCTGCCTACAAGGCAGGAAACACAGGGTTGATCCCAGGTTGGGAAGATCCCTTGGAGGAGAAAATGGCAACCTGGGAAGTCCCATGGACAGAGGATGCTGGCAGGTATGGGGTCACAAAGAGTCAGACATGACTGAAGTAACTGAGTGTGCACTCACACGTTGATAGATAAAGACTCTCACCATCTTGTTCATTTTCTGACTGTTTTAGAGTTCATTTTCCCTTTCTTCTCCTCTTTCTGTTTTGCTTTGTGATGTGATGATTTTCTTAGTGGTATGCTCTTTTCTTTCTCTTTCTCTTGTGTATCCACTATAAGTTTTTGTTTCATGGTTTACCACTAGGCTTGCAAAATTCATCACATATTTATAAGAGAAAGTTGGTAACAACTTTGGTCACCTACAAGACTTCTACCCTTTTACCTCCTTTATTTTATATTTTGATAAAAAACAGGTAACTTTTATATTGTATATTAACAAGTTACTATAAATATAGTGTTATTTGTGATACTTTATTCTTTCAACCTTTATTCTACAGTTAAGAGTGATTTACATGCCAAAACTACAGTAATAGAGTCAGCTTTACACTTTCTTATGTTTTTATGTTGTCACATGTATTCGTTTCCTTTAGCTCCATAATTTGTCTTTTATTTTATAATTTCTATCTTTTTTGAGGAACTTCTCATTTTGTTCATGTATTGTTTTCCCCATTCTGTTGAGGTGTCTATGTTCTCTCATAGCTCTTTAGCATCCTTAAAACTTTGACATCTCTGTCAGGCAATTCATAGATCTCCATTTCTTTGAAGGCGGTTACTGAAAACTATCGTTTTCTTGGCAGTGTCGTGTTTCCTTGATTTTTAGTGTTCCTTGGACACTGCGCTGCTGTCTTCACACTGGAAGAAGCAGTCACTTCCTCTAGTCCTTACTGACTTGCTTTAGGGAAAAATGCCTTTACATGTCAGCCCAGCTAAAGATTCTGAAGTTCTCTCAGATCTTTTCTATGGATGTGCCCATTTTCACATCTCTTGTTCCCTCCTGCAAGGGGGAATTCTTAAGAGTGTATGCTTCCTCTCAACCTGGCAAAGCCAGGTCAAGTGTCAAGAGCCTTCCACTGGGGTTCCCCAGGGCAGTTCCCTGAAATGCTCCAGCTTCTGTGTTTTCTCCCAGTCCTGCAGGGTTGGGCAGGCTTTCTGCATGTGTTCATAATTCAGCTACAAATGCTTGCTCTGGGAGTCAGCCACGAGGCAGGAAGGGATGAGGCACATAGAGCAGTGGGTTTGCCCATAGGCTAGCTGGGCTCTCCACAGCAGAGGTGTCCCAAACAGCTCATAGGTTGTCTTCTTGATGGAGTCTGCAACAGTCCCCCAGAGAGTTCTGAGTCCTGGTTGCTATCTGCCCAGACTCCCCCAACCTTTCAGCTGAGCCCATCTCTTTAGTGCTCTTGGTGGGATAAGGAAGAAGTAGGTGCCTTGGGCATGTCCTGCACATCTGGGGAGGCGAGGTGCTCACACACTGCGTACTCGTTTTTCTCTCTGGGAGATACTGGGGGCTGAGGGGTTTCCCTTATCACTGAACTAACTGAGCTATCCTAGGAGAGGGATGATGTAGATGAAGTGAAATTATTCATACCCTCTTCAATTGCCTTAGATGTTTTTTGCTTCAACAGTATGCTATAACTTCGCCACCGGACTTCTGGACTCCCATAAAAGTACATTTGTCCACGAGTGGTAGTCAAAAATCAATGTTCTACGATGGGATAACAGTGGAAAGCACCTATGCTGCCAGCTTACTGAATTCACTAAAAAATATCCCATTAAAAAATACAGAAGGCTCAAATCCACATATAGTATGGACTGAAGAGCAATGGTTTTACAATTCAACACTATTATTAATATGACTATAACATTCTTAAGTTCTCATTTTTAATATTACATAAATATGCTGAATTATGTTTCAAAGTTAAATGAACTCTCTTCATCTGCCAGTTTCTTACTCCTTATTTCTTTAAACTGAATTAAATAGAAGTACTTCAAAAGCTGTGACAGACATCACAATCAATATTTAGACATTATCCAGTTTCTATTAGGCACTGTTGTCACATTAACAGGCAACTTCATTACAGGCTTTGGAAATAAAATATCTGGGTTCAAACTTGCCAAGAAACCTTCTCTACAACTCAGAAATAGTAATTTAAGGGGAGGTATCATACAAATAAGTGGCTGTTGAATAATAAAAGCAGATGATATTTACCTGTATAAAATCTGACATCAGGTTGAGTAAGAGAGCAGAATTAAATAGTTTAGCTCATAGTAAATAAGTGAAAGTCACATAATCTTTCAAAAGTAACATCTTAGTTTCCCTGCCATAATATTCATCATCTCCAACCTTGAGATTTTTTTTCCCAAATGTCCCATTAAATCTTCACTCAATACTTGAGATAGTCTTTAAACCTATTTGATTTAATTCTAACAGAAATTACTCTAACATTTCTCTTTAACATTTTACTGGAATAACTTATTTTTAAAAATGCAGACACCTGTGGAAACCTTGTACAATACAGAAGTATACTGTACTGTACTGTACAGAAGTACATATCTTGATAGTTTGTAAAATAATGAATCACTAGTACCTTTAAAAGTTTAAATCTTAAAGAACCATCAGAAAGAAAAATATTTAGCACCAAAATAAGCATTCATTAGGAAAGTGTCCTAAAAAATAAAAAAGCAGCATGATTCTACTTCTATTAGAAGTTTTATATTAAGTAATTTGCATAAAGCTGGGGGAATAACTCTTCTTCTAATAATATTGCATTCTTATTTACATATTTTAAATGACTAGTTTAGATGAATTACTGTTTTTCTATTCTGTTTTAGTTATTGGAATTTGTATTTTACAATGGATAATTGATTTTTATTTTAAACTTTATAGATTCAAAAATACTTGAAACTGTCGAATAAATTAAAAAGCAATATTGTGGCATAGCGTTGAAGGTTTAAAATATTTTAAAATATTAGATTCTATAGAAAAAAAAGACAAAGTAATCTATTGAGGCAGGAGAAAATTAGGAGGAAGGGGAGAAAAGAGATAGAGTACAGAAGGGAGCATGAAGGACAATAGGTGAGAAAGAAGAGAGGGGGAAAAGAAGAGCAAGCAAATAGGACAGAAGGCAGGGAGGAAAAAGACAAGAGAGAAGAGATTGTTAGTCCACCGGGCTGACCTACACACTTACTCAGGATATTATTATTTTTTTAATTTATTTATTTATTTATTTTACTTTTTACAATATTGTATTGGTTTTGCCATACATCAACATGAATCTGCCACAGGTGTACACATGTTCCCCATCCTAAGCCCCCCTCCCACCTCCCTTCCCATACCATCTCTCTGGGTCCTCTGGGTCATCCCAGTGCACCCGCCCCAAGCATCCTGTATCCTGCATCGAACCTGGACTGGTGATTTGTTTCTTATATGATATTATACATGTTTCAATGGCATTCTCCCAAATCATCCCACCCACTCCCTCTCCCACAGAGTCCAAAAGTCTGTTCTATACATCTGTGTTGCTTTTGCTATCTCGCATACAGGGTTATCATTACCATCTTTCTAAATTCCATATATATGTGTTAGTATACTGTATTGGTGTTTTTCTTTCTGGCTTACTTCAGGGACTTCTGTGGTGGTTCAGTGGCTAAGACTCCGTGCTCCCAATGCAGGGGTCCTGGGTTCAATCTCTTGTCAGGGAACCAGATTCCACATGCCCCAACTAAGAGTTCACATACTCTCACCAACAGTTCATATGCCACAATTAAGACCAAGCACAAATAAATAAATAAATACATATTTTTAAAAAGAGATCATTACACTTTAAAAATGTGTCACTGACTCTGATGTCTATCAAAGAAAATTGTAATCCTCTTAGTATAAAATTAAAAGTATTGTCTGACTCTTCCTTTCCCATTTTCTAGACTCAACTCAGCACTGGCCAATATAAACCACCCACACTAATCTAAGCAAATTAGCTCTAACTGATGACTACATCAACCTTTCTCATACCGCTGGGCACACACTCTTTGGTCTTGCCTTTTCTCCCTACCTCTTCGTTTTCCAGGCTCCCTTCTCTAGTCTTCACTAGTCCTACAAGCATTCCTCAGTGACATCTCCAAACTTGATTTTTCCCTTAGGTGTTCCCTGATAGATCCTGCTCTTCAGAAAAGGCTACGTCCCAAGACTTCCAGTGGTTAAGACTCCACACTTCCACTGCAGGGGGCTCAGGTTCAATCCCAGGTTAGGGAACTAAGACCCTATGGGCAATGCAGCCAAAAAAACTTAAAAATAAAATTAAAATACTATATTTTTTAAAATGTCATGTACCCTCTATTCCAGCACCTAACATGAGTGTACTGTGCTGTACACAAATGTGAACTTTATGAATACTGGAACTAACCATCACTATATCCTCGGAAATGAGTTCACTACTAAATTCTTAGAAAGTAATAAATATTTACTAGTATGACAATTAGTAGATGTTAATTATTATGAGACTGAGTGACTGAAGAAATCTCATTGTGAATTAAATTACCTTTAAAGAAAGTCATATAAATTAATTATGTAATTCATTTATATTGGTCAAATTTGCTTGATAGTTTCCAACACTGTCTTATAGTTTGTTGATTATAGTCCTAGACTAACATTTAATTATTGCAAAGTGAACTTTTCATGAATTAGCCAGAATGCCATGCATAAGAAGTCTACAGAGGGTTCACAAAGTTCAAAAACATGCCAATTCTGTACAAAATAAGGTCTGTTGTGCTCAGGGTACTCTTGCTGCTGAGTATGCAAGAGCATTTGGTAATTAATCTGAGCTTTGGGGAATTTTAAATGTTGGCAAACATGTTTTAAATATTAAATCTGTTGTTTGAAGGAATGTTCCTGAGTAGAGGTTATACTGTAGGAAATAAAAGATGTTTGAGCTTAACTTGTGCATTTTATTTGGATAAATGAGCAAAACAAAATTTGTGGAAATATAGTGTGATTTCAAATAAAGCTTATTGATAGTTCCAGTGAATATAATATAAAACATTTCTATACACTGATCTGATGATGCATGAGTTAGCTAATAGCTATGAATTAGTTTTTAAATTTCTTATATATTATTTGGTTTTATCGTATTAACCTGGGATTCAATGTAAGTAAAATAGCTATTTGCCATCATCTGTGTTAAAAATGCTTGTTTATCTGTGGATATTGATTGGGAAGCTAGGACCAAAGAGAACCAAACTAAAACTCTACAAGACAGGAGGCAATATGCAAAATACACAGTAAATATAAGTGAGATGTAATGTATTCAACCAGGTATTTCAAACACAGGAAGGTGGAAAAGACCTGTAGGAATTTCAGAGAACACAGCACAACTGACTTTGGAAGAATGAGCAATGTATAAATTAGACTAAGTCCTTAAATATGTATGGCTTGGGTGAAAGACATCTAAAATTGTGATCACTGATANCCAAAAGTCTGTTCTATACATCTGTGTTGCTTTTGCTATCTCGCATACAGGGTTATCATTACCATCTTTCTAAATTCCATATATATGTGTTAGTATACTGTATTGGTGTTTTTCTTTCTGGCTTACTTCAGGGACTTCTGTGGTGGTTCAGTGGCTAAGACTCCGTGCTCCCAATGCAGGGGTCCTGGGTTCAATCTCTTGTCAGGGAACCAGATTCCACATGCCCCAACTAAGAGTTCACATACTCTCACCAACAGTTCATATGCCACAATTAAGACCAAGCACAAATAAATAAATAAATACATATTTTTAAAAAGAGATCATTACACTTTAAAAATGTGTCACTGACTCTGATGTCTATCAAAGAAAATTGTAATCCTCTTAGTATAAAATTAAAAGTATTGTCTGACTCTTCCTTTCCCATTTTCTAGACTCAACTCAGCACTGGCCAATATAAACCACCCACACTAATCTAAGCAAATTAGCTCTAACTGATGACTACACCAACCTTTCTCATACCGCTGGGCACACACTCTTTGGTCTTGCCTTTTCTCCCTACCTCTTCGTTTTCCAGGCTCCCTTCTCTAGTCTTCACTAGTCCTACAAGCATTCCTCAGTGACATCTCCAAACTTGATTTTTCCCTTAGGTGTTCCCTGATAGATCCTGCTCTTCAGAAAAGGCTACGTCCCAAGACTTCCAGTGGTTAAGACTCCACACTTCCACTGCAGGGGGCTCAGGTTCAATCCCAGGTTAGGGAACTAAGACCCTATGGGCAATGCAGCCAAAAAAACTTAAAAATAAAATTAAAATACTATATTTTTTAAAATGTCATGTACCCTCTATTCCAGCACCTAACATGAGTGTACTGTGCTGTACACAAATGTGAACTTTATGAATACTGGAACTAACCATCACTATATCCTCGGAAATGAGTTCACTACTAAATTCTTAGAAAGTAATAAATATTTACTAGTATGACAATTAGTAGATGTTAATTATTATGAGACTGAGTGACTGAAGAAATCTCATTGTGAATTAAATTACCTTTAAAGAAAGTCATATAAATTAATTATGTAATTCATTTATATTGGTCAAATTTGCTTGATAGTTTCCAACACTGTCTTATAGTTTGTTGATTATAGTCCTAGACTAACATTTAATTATTGCAAAGTGAACTTTTCATGAATTAGCCAGAATGCCATGCATAAGAAGTCTACAGAGGGTTCACAAAGTTCAAAAACATGCCAATTCTGTACAAAATAAGGTCTGTTGTGCTCAGGGTACTCTTGCTGCTGAGTATGCAAGAGCATTTGGTAATTAATCTGAGCTTTGGGGAATTTTAAATGTTGGCAAACATGTTTTAAATATTAAATCTGTTGTTTGAAGGAATGTTCCTGAGTAGAGGTTATACTGTAGGAAATAAAAGATGTTTGAGCTTAACTTGTGCATTTTATTTGGATAAATGAGCAAAACAAAATTTGTGGAAATATAGTGTGATTTCAAATAAAGCTTATTGATAGTTCCAGTGAATATAATATAAAACATTTCTATACACTGATCTGATGATGCATGAGTTAGCTAATAGCTATGAATTAGTTTTTAAATTTCTTATATATTATTTGGTTTTATCGTATTAACCTGGGATTCAATGTAAGTAAAATAGCTATTTGCCATCATCTGTGTTAAAAATGCTTGTTTATCTGTGGATATTGATTGGGAAGCTAGGACCAAAGAGAACCAAACTAAAACTCTACAAGACAGGAGGCAATATGCAAAATACACAGTAAATATAAGTGAGATGTAATGTATTCAACCAGGTATTTCAAACACAGGAAGGTGGAAAAGACCTGTAGGAATTTCAGAGAACACAGCACAACTGACTTTGGAAGAATGAGCAATGTATAAATTAGACTAAGTCCTTAAATATGTATGGCTTGGGTGAAAGACATCTAAAATTGTGATCACTGATAATAAATATTTGAGAAGCATAAACATCAATAAGAAAAGAAAAAACTGGCCATAAAATTAAGCTGAAAACATTTAGAAGTAAAACAACCTTAACAAAACCTGGGCCAAACACAATTGTTCAATATAACTAACAAAAATCTTGGAGACTATTACCAATCAAATACTAAAAAGATTAATATGTATTCGAAAAATTATAGGACTTCCCTGATGGCTCAGTGGTAAAGAATTCACCTGCCAATGCAGGAGACATGGGTTCGAGCCCTGGTTTGAGAAGATTACACATGCCTGGGAGCAGCTAAGCGCATTCACCACAACTACAGAGCCTGCACTCTCAAGCCCTAGAGCACAACTACCAAGCCTGTGTGCCGCAGCTGCTGAGGCCAGATCGCCCCAGAGCCCATGTGCGGCAGCAAGAGAAGCCACTGCAATGAGAAGCCCGCACTGCACTGAAGAATAGGACCCCTGGCTCACGGCAACTAGAGAAAGCCTATGAGAGCAAGGAAAACCCAGCACAGTCTAAGTAAATAAATAAGAAAAAGTATAGGTGCTAATTTTGGGATGGGACTCTGAAGGTAGCTAATGTTTATTTATGTTTGCACACATAGCTTGAAGGCCTCCAAAGATAAAAAGATAATCTACAAACTGAACTCATATGGGCAGGGAACAGTCTCTGATTACTACTGCCACTAATTTACTGCTAGTAATAACGTATTACAGTAGACATATAAATAAAGGCTACAATATAATGAGATCTCCTCCAGCACTTGAGGACACAAGACTTCTTCGCCGGCACCAGGGCACTCACTAGATCACTCTGTATCTGCCAGAAACACATGCCAGGAAAATTGAGTGTCCTTTGTCTCCACAAAAATAGCCCTGTTTTTATTTCTGTCATAGCATTCTCACACTATTTTCTAATTTTTTATTGCCTTCTTAGTCCCCTCTGAACTTAAGCTGTTTGAACTTTTCAGTTTCATCATTTTATTTGTAGTATTTACTACAAAGCTTGGCAAACCATTAATTATTCAACAAATGTTTTTAAACAAATATGGGAGTTTGGGAAGCTGAGCTCATCGGAAATTATAATATTCAGGGAAAGTATTAAGGAAATATTAGGGCTTGCAGAGATTCACAGGCATAGTAAGACTTGGAACACTTAGAAGTAGATGAGGAGGACAGTCCACATGAAGAAATCATAATAAAAAAGTGATCAAATGTCTCTGGATTTTGTATGGCATTCTCTAGCTACCATTAGCATGGATAACTATCTAAACTTTAGATGTTCCATTAATCTTTTCTTAAAAATGGCTGGTACCGCTGCTAAGTCACTTCAGTCATGTCCGACTCTGTGTGACCCTGAAGACGGCAGCCCACCAGGCTCCTCTGTCCACAGGATTCTCTAAGCAAGAACACTAGAGTGGGTTGCCATTTCCTTCTCCATTCTTAAAAACTACTTAGGTATTTATATTGAAGTATGGTTGATTTACGGGCTTCCTCAGTGGCTCAGGGGTAAAGAATCCAACTGCAAAGCAGGAGACTCAGAAGATGAGTGTTCAATCCCTGGGGTGGGAAGAGCCCCTGGAGCAGGACATGGCAACCCACTCCAGTATTCTTGCTTGGAAAATCCCATGGACAGAGGAGTCGGGTGGGCTACAGTCCATAGGATTGCAAAGAGTCAGATAAACTAAAATGACTTAGCACACATGCACAGTTGATTTATAATGTTGTGTTAGTTTCAGTGGTACAGCAGTGATTCAGTTATGTGTGTATATATATATATATTTTTTTTCAAATCAGATCTTTTTGCCTTATAGGTTATAATGAAATATTGAGTACAGTTCTTTGTTCTCTTCAATAGGTCCTTATTGACTATTTTATATATTTGTTTCGCTGTTAAGTTGCTAAGTCATGTTCAACTCTTTTGTGACCCCATGGCCTGTAGCCCGCCAGGCTCATATATCCATAGGATTTCCCAGGCAAGAACACTGGAGTGGGTTACCATTTTCTTCTCCAATTTTATATATAATAGTGTATATACTTATCTTAATCCCAAACTCCAAACTTATCCCTCCCTTCTCCTTCCCCTTCAGCAACCATAAGTTTTCCACTTCTGTGGGTCTCCTTCTGTTTTGCATATAAGTTAATTTGCATCATCTTTTGAAGATTTATATCATATATGTGATATCATAGGGTAGTTGTCTTTCTCTGGCTAACTTCGCTTAGGATGATAATCTCTAAGTCTAATCATTCTGCTGCAAATGGCATTATTTCATTTTCTGTGTTTGAGTAATATTCCACTGTATAAATATGCCACATCTTCTTTATCTATTCATCTGCTGGACATTTAGGTTGCTTCCATATCTTGGTTATTGTAAACAGTGCTGCAGTGAATATTGAGGTACATGTATCCTTTTGGAACATTTTTCTCTGGATATGTGCCCAGGAGTTGGATTTCAGGATCATATGGAATCTCTCTTTTTAGTTTTTTAAGGACCGTCTGTACTGTTCTTCATAGTGGCTGTGCCAGTTTACATTCCCACAGTGTAAGAGGGTTCCCTTTTTTCCACACCCTCTCTAGTATTTATTGTTTGTAGACTTTTTGATACTAGCCACTCTGACTAGTGTTAAGTGTAAGATGATATCTCACTGTAGTCTTGATTTGCATTTGTCTAATAATTTACAAAGCATCTTTTCATATGTCTTTTGTCTAATAATTTACAAAGCATCTTTTCATATGTCTTTTGGCTATCTATATGTCTTCACTAATCATTAAATTATAACATAAGCAAAGTTTTATTCTGAGGATTTAGAAAGCTTTGCTTTTATAAAACTGTGTACAACAGAATAAGCACAATTATAAATGAAAATTTGACAAGCTATTTTTCATGTCCTCCCCTAAAGTTCCCTCTATTAAAATATGAATAGGAAAGATTAACATCTGTAGCTAATAATTTATGTTAATACTATTTAGCTAATAACTTACTATTTAATTATTATATATAATAACCTCCTCACACATACAAGGGAGAAGGAGAGGAGGAGAGGGAGGTAGAGGAAAAGAAAAGTCATAAGATCAATCTAAAAGGAAGTCCCCTCAGAGGACCTCAGGTAGGAACCTCTCGTCCTGGGTATCAGACTGTCTTATTCCTGAGCTTCCAAGAAACATTCTTATGGGATGGCTTTCTGAGTAGTCTACCTGCACACTGCTCCCTCACGTACATTTGTTGAAGTCAATGCATTCTCCACAATTTCCCACTAAGAATAAAGACATAAATGTTATGACAGTAGAATGCACATTGAGGAATGTAAGTATATTAAGAAGATATACAAATCAGAACAGGTGAGGGGGAGATGAAAGAAGTCAGGTTAATAATTTTTAATAACTACTGGCAATCACCCTGATGCACGTTTGGGATCAGTAAAGAAAGAAATTTGTAGCATTCAGAGCTAGTCAAAATGAAATAGTTTCAGAAAGTAATGAACTCGGATGGCAGGAAATGTTCAAGCAGAAGCTAAGTGACCATATGTCAGGGATGTTGTAGAAGGGAGACTTCCATTGAGTGGGAGGTTATGCTAAATTATCTAGAGCTATTTCCAACCCTTGAGATTCTGTAATTCAATGAAGTAGAGCTTGAATAAAACCCCAAAGAACTATTAAATAACTCTGTGTACTCTAATATATATATCAGTAGTTAATTTCAAACCAACCGTTAACTTCATTTAAGTATTTAATTTGTCTCAGAAATTTGAAGAAAATGATCATAAAAAAAGGAAACAGAAAAATCTCTTACTTGCATGGATGATCTATTTAATGGGTTTAAAATTATGCTCTTTAGATGTCTTGAGAACAGAGAGAAACCTTGGAGCTTTTTCAAAGGTAACCTCAAGGTAGGAAGTGTTGGAGGGCAGAAAAGGGAAGCTACATAGGTGAAGTTTCAGATCCACTATAACAAGGACAGTTCAACCGTCATCTCTATTTTATATACTGAAATTCTGAAAAATATATTATTTGAATAAGGCAATTCATGGCTTAGGAATTTTGATCATAACTAACCTAGTTCAGGAGAAGGCAATGGCACCCCACTCCAGTACTCTTGCCTGGAAAATCCCATGGATGGAGGAGCCNTCACTCTCCTCTTTCACTTTCATCAAGAGGCATTTTAGTTCCTCTTCACTTTCTGCCATAAGGGTGGTGACATCTGCATATCTGAGGTTATTACCAAGACATATATCAACAACCTCAGATATGCACATGATACCACCCTAATGGCAAAAAGTGAAGAGGAACTAAAGAGACTCTTGGTGACAATGAAAGAGGAAAGTAAAAAACCTGGCTTTAAATTCAACATTCAAAAAGAACTAAGATCATGGCATTCAGTCCCATCACTTCATGGCATATGGAGAAAAAGTGGAAACAGTGACAGATTTTATTTTCTTGGATTCCCAAATCACTGCAGACAGTGACTATAGTCGTAAAATTAAAAGATGCTTGCTCCTTGAAAGGAAAGCTATGACAAACCTAGGCAGTGTATTAAAAAGCACATCACTTTGCCAATAAAGGTCCATATAGTCAAAGCTATGGTTTTTCCAGCAGTCATGTGAAGAGTTGGCTGAGTGCTGAAGAAATGATGCTTTTGAACTGTGGTGCTGGAGAAGACTCTTGAGAATTCCTTGAACTGCAAGGAGATCAAACCAGTAAATCCTGAAGGAAATCAACTCTGAATATTCTTTGGAAGGACTGATACTGAAGATGAAACTCCAATATATTGACCATCTGATACGAAGAGCAGACTCATTGGAAAAGACCCTGATGCTGGGAAAGACTGAAGGCAAAAGAAGGGGGCGGCAGAGGATGAAAAGATTAAATAGCATCACCAACTCAATGGACATGAATTTGAGCAAACTCCAGGAGACAGTAAAGGGCAGGGAAGCCTGGAATGCTGCAGTCTATGGGATCACAGAGTCAGACATAACTTAGTGATAAAACAACAACAAACAAGAACTGTCAGGAAGTATTTAACAGGAGGCTTCCTGTGTGCTGTTTTGGATCTGTCAGGAATTCTCTGCTCCTTATTAATTCCTGAATATTCAGGAATTAAGAGGAGAGGCAAGCCTCTCCCAGGGGCTGAAGAATCCAGGCATTTCCTTCATTAGTTTTTCTATACAGTGATAAGTATCCTCTTCCTTCTTGTGAACCATATGGTAAAAGTGATTGTTTACAACTCTCTCTCTCTTCAATATGGATCGCCTATGTTTTGTAAGTCTGGAATTTTAATCTTTATCTTTGCTGAGAATAACTACCTTGTAAGATAGTATATATGCCCATACCATGTTGATTAAAACACCTTTGCTCCATCAGAGTTCTGGTCCCCATGTCTGTCTTTCTCTTTCTTTCTCTCTCTCTCTCTCAGGCTACTTCTTTGGAGCGCAGAGGTTCTCTGAGTTCACGTTCCTGCCCGGGCTTCTAAGACCCTCTCAAGAAGGCGCTCTGCACCTTCACCCCATCGAGAGGGTGCCTGAGGCCTCCGTGAACAGAGCAAGCCTCGTGCCACGGGGTTTATTGGCTTTCTGTGTAAACCAGGGAATATCAGCCTCTTTCTCTCCTTTACTTTCTTATCGTCGACTCCAGACCACCAGGTTCCGGTCCATTAAAGGACTTCAACAGGAACAAAGCAAGGAGGTCTGCTGTCATTATATTTGATATCAGCAGTTCTAGGCACTGTAATTAGCAAGAAAGAGGAATAAAACACACACAGATTGGAAAGAGAGAAATAAAACTCTATTTGCAAATGACATAATGTCTATATAGACAATCCCAAGGAATATACAAAAACACTCCTAGAAATAATAATAAGGTCACAGGATATAAGATCAACACACAAAAATCAATCGATTTCTATATACACTTGACCCTTGAACAACACAGGGATTAGGGAAGCAGACACCCTGAGCAGTGGAAAATCCCTACATAACTTTACAGTCACCCGCCAGTATCCATGGCTCCATACCCTCCCATTCAACTGAAGGAAGAGTATGTAGTATTACAGTATGTATTTTTTTCTAAAAATCTATATATAAGTGGACCTGTATTGTTCAAACCGGTGTCGTTTAAGGGTCAACTGTACTAACAAAAGATGTGTAGAAATCAAAATTTAAAACATATTACCATTTATAATCACTCTAAAAAATTAAATACTTAAGTATATACACTTACCAAAAACATGTACAGAGTCTGTATGCTGAAAGTTAAAAAATGCTGAAAGAAAGAGATCAAAGAAGACATAAATAAACAGGCTTGTTCATTGACTGGAAGACTCAACATGATAAAAATGTCAATTCTCCCGAAACTAATATATAAGTTTCATGCAAAATCTTGATTCATAAAGGAAAAATCGATAAATTGGACCTCATCAAAATTTAAAACTTTTGTACAATAAAAGCCCAGGGGAAAGAATGAAAAGAAAAGCTACAGACTGGGAGAAATTATTTGCAAACCACATATTAGTACTCTGAATATACAAAGATCTATCAAAACTCAACAGTAAAAAATCAAACTATACAGTTAGAAAATAAGTACAAGACAAAAGATCCTTCACTAAAAAGGGTATACAGTTGGCAAATAAACATGTGAAAAGATGTTTAACATGTTTAAAGATGTTTAACAGACACTAGGGAAATGTAAATCAAAACCACAAAGCACGTATCATCTATCAGAATATCTATAGAAAATCATCTGTTAGAATAGCTAAAATAAAAAGTAGTGACAGCACCAAATACCCAAAGTGTGCAAAGAAACTGGATCACTGGTACACTGCTGATGGGAACGTAAAATTTATTTTACTGCCACTCTGAAAAACAGTCAGCCAGTTTCTTAAAAAACTAATCGTGCAACTACCATACAATCCAACAGTTATACTCCTGGACATATATTCCAGACAAATGTTCATATAAGACTTGTACCCAAATGTTCACAGCAGCTTTGTAACAGCCCCAAACTGGAATCAGCCCAGATGTCTTTGAACAGGTGAATGTTTAAACAAATGGTGGTATAGGCATATCAGAGAATAATTCTCAGCAATAAAAAAAAACACAAATAGTGATACATGCAACAATCTGAATGAATCTCCAGGAAATAATGCTGAATGGAAAAAAAAAGGACAAGCCCCCCAAATTATATAGTATAGGATTCTATCTGAGGCTTCCTGGGTAGCTCAGCTGGTAAAGAATCCACCTGCAATGCAAGAGACCCTGGTTCCCTGGGTTGGGAAGATCCCCTGAAGAAGGGATAGGCTACCCACTCTAGTATTTAGGGGCTTCCCTCGTGGTTCAGACGGTAAAGAATTTGACTGCAGTGTGGGAGACCTGGGTTCGATCTGTGGGTTGGGAAGATCCCCTGGAGGAGGGCATGGCAACACACTCCAGTATTCTTGCCTGGAGAATCCCCATGGACAGAAGACCTTGGCAGGCTACAGTCCATGGGGTCACAAAGAGTCGGACATGACTGACTGACTAAACACAACACAGCACAGGACTCTATTTATAAACCATGCAGGATCTTAGTTCCCCAACCAGGGGAACTAGATAATGTTGGGAACTAGAATCTGAACAAGTTTAGTGCCATAGGCTCAAACAGCAGGTTCACTGTCATCAATGCCACTAGAAACAGGTTTCGATCAATGTGTCAGTCACAGGTAAAAAACAGCATTGGGCAAAGTCAGGATAACTGAAGAGTTTTTGACTTGTTGGGGAATACAGAGTAGTTTAGACTGGCTAAAATAATAACACAGTGGAAATCTAACTAGAAATAAAACTAGAATCACAGGTCACTCTTTGATAGTCCATAGAACATCACTGAACACTGTTGAACAGGAAAGTGACAAAAAGCAAAGTACAGCTTTTGACTCAGTTTTTTTAAACTGGCTGATATTCAGTGAAGCTCAAGGAAAGCCAATACACTGCCAAGACTGGTGGGTGACTGGAGGCTCCCAGGTGCAAAATTTAAGGAGGCCCTCACTCTCAAGTAGGGTTGTACTTACACAACCCTAAGAGTGAGTACCTCCTTAAATGTTGCACTTGCACAACCCCTAGTATGCTTATTTTGTGAGCTAAGCACCTCATTTGCCTCATTCATAATAGCCAAAAAGTAGAAACAATCCAAATGGATAAAAGAGAATGTGCTTTATTCATATAAGGGAATACAGAATATTTTTGGTGATAAAAAGAATGAAATACTAATACATGCCACAACAAGGATGAACCTTGAAAATACTATGCTGAATGAGAGAAGTCAGTCACAAAAGACTATATATTGATATTTTATGATTCATTTGTATGAAATGTCCAGAATAGGTAAATCTACAGAGACAGAATTAGTAGCTCCTAACTGGAGAAGGCACTGGCACCCCACTCCAGTACTCTTGCCTGGAAAATCCCATGGACAGAGGAGCCTGGAAGACTGCAGTCTATGGAGTCGCTAAGAGTCGGACACGACTGAGCGACTTCACTTTCACTTTTCACTTTCATGCTTTGGAGAAGGAAATGGCAACCCATTCCAGTGTTCTTGCCTGGAGAATCCCGGGGACAGGGGAGCCTGGTGGGCTGCCGTCTATGGGGTCGCACAGAGTCGGACACGACTGAAGCGACTTAGCAGCAGCAGCAGCAAGAGAGGGAGAGTTTGAGGAGAATAACTGCCTATGGATATACAGTTTCTTTGGGGAGTGATAAAAATGTAATAAAATTGATTGAAGTGACAGTTGCATAACTATGAACATACAGTAACTTTTGAATTGTACACTTTAAATGAGCAAATTGTATGACATGTGAGTTATATCTTAATAAAATTTGTTTTTAAAGTAGATGTTAACCAATACAGTATTGTAAAGCAAAATAAAGTAAAAAAAAATTTTTTTTAATAAATAAAAATAAAGCAGATGTTTAGCAACTATCTATTGAAATAAAGCATAAAAAGGATGAAAGTCGTTGTGAAATAAGAACTCCAAATTGAATTTTTTAAAGCAGTTGTTGATTCTTTTCATGAGTTGTTAAGAGGAAGCACAGTAAAAAAACTCTAAATCAGACTTCTATACTTTGCCCAATTAAAATCATAATCAGATTTTGGTTCATAAAGATTTCCAACTCAAAATAACCTGCTAGCAGGCAATTTGTGACTTAAACAGTGGTCCTGACTTATAAAGCATATTCATGTGTCTGCTATAAACCATCAATTAAAAAAAGATAAACAACTTACAAATATACTATATGGCACTGTCTCCGAAACAAAAATTCATAGAATTTGGATAGCCTTTTCTATAGATGTATTCTCTAAGGGAAAGACTGAAAACTGAATCTCAAACTGAATTCTGCTTTCCCACTAACTCTCATTAAACATAAAAAAAAAGTGTTCATATTTTTAATATTGATAAACCAACTTAAAACACTTTAGTGAAGTGTTTGATCACTTTAGTGAAGATGTGATCAAATCAGTGACCGACTCGGCATTAATCTGGACGTCAGAATTTATTCAGTATTATTTCTTCTGAGCAATTCTGTTTTACTAGCAGCTAAATACTTAAGTACTTTTTATGATTTTCCTAACTCCATACCCAGCCATTCCTCCTTTTTCCAATGCTCGGCAATGTATGTCTGGAAAATCCCTTTACTTAATACCCACAATTCCCAAACGTTTTCCTCAGCTTCTGCCCTCTTTCACCTTTTATTTGATGCCTTCACCCAAACTTTAACAGGACCGGGAATTATCTGCAGATATCAGTAATGGAAAGGTTCTAGAATGGGATGGTAAGTTATATGTGAGCAGCAATTCCTAGGTTTTTCTCTACCTTCTGTACTTGGCCATTTTGACACAGTCTTTAAAGCAGATATTCTACTTTGGTATCTCTACCTATTCCTCTCAAGTGGTGCCCAACAGAACTTTCTGCACAAATGGAAATGTTCAGTATCTTCACTGTGTAATATAGTAGACACATGTGACTACTGTGTACTTGAAATGTGGCTGGTACAACTGAAGGACTGTATTTTTACTTTAATTTTAAAAGCCATATGTGGCTAGTGGTCTGCATACCAAACAGCACAGCTAGCCGAGATTCCTGCAGAGACTAAAGCTATTGCTGTAATGCTAAACCCCTTTGCTGGTGTCCAGACACCCAATCAGGATCCTGCTAGTCCTGTCTCCTGGAAGATGTTCCCTGCATCCCCCAACTTGATGAGATGACCCTACATAATGAATAAATGAATCATCTGGAACCACAGTATGAGTATCTGCCTAATTTTCTATAGCTCCTACCACCTCAACTCCTGCTGCTTTGAGCTTGGAGTTATCGCCTTCCTTCAGGTACCGCACATTTGATCACTGTTTCTCAGACTTTAAGGTATTTATGAATCACCTTGGGATTTGGTTAAGATGTAGGTTCTAATTTGGCATTTCTAACATGCTTCAAGGTGCTTCTATATGGTTTTAACCCTAGGTTCTTGGTTCTCCTACCCCCTTATTTGAATGGTGTTACTGATGGGTCAGCAGCAAACATTAATTCAGATCTCCTAAATATAATAGTATGCTTTTCAGTCATCAAGTATTTGTACCATGTAATACAGCTGCACAAAAATATCAATTCTGAGCAGTTGATGTTANTGGGCTGCCGTCTATGGGGTCGCACAGAGTCGGACACGACTGAAGCGACTTAGCAGCAGCAGCAGCAAGAGAGGGAGAGTTTGAGGAGAA
Source organism: Neotragus pygmaeus (assembly GCA_006410875.1). Taxonomy (NCBI): domain Eukaryota; kingdom Metazoa; phylum Chordata; class Mammalia; order Artiodactyla; family Bovidae; genus Neotragus; species Neotragus pygmaeus. The sequence goes on from SJYV01029777.1 coordinate 65,048, forward strand.
TAACTGCCTATGGATATACAGTTTCTTTGGGGAGTGATAAAAATGTAATAAAATTGATTGAAGTGACAGTTGCATAACTATGAACATACAGTAACTTTTGAATTGTACACTTTAAATGAGCAAATTGTATGACATGTGAGTTATATCTTAATAAAATTTGTTTTTAAAGTAGATGTTAACCAATACAGTATTGTAAAGCAAAATAAAGTAAAAAAAAATTTTTTTTAATAAATAAAAATAAAGCAGATGTTTAGCAACTATCTATTGAAATAAAGCATAAAAAGGATGAAAGTCGTTGTGAAATAAGAACTCCAAATTGAATTTTTTAAAGCAGTTGTTGATTCTTTTCATGAGTTGTTAAGAGGAAGCACAGTAAAAAAACTCTAAATCAGACTTCTATACTTTGCCCAATTAAAATCATAATCAGATTTTGGTTCATAAAGATTTCCAACTCAAAATAACCTGCTAGCAGGCAATTTGTGACTTAAACAGTGGTCCTGACTTATAAAGCATATTCATGTGTCTGCTATAAACCATCAATTAAAAAAAGATAAACAACTTACAAATATACTATATGGCACTGTCTCCGAAACAAAAATTCATAGAATTTGGATAGCCTTTTCTATAGATGTATTCTCTAAGGGAAAGACTGAAAACTGAATCTCAAACTGAATTCTGCTTTCCCACTAACTCTCATTAAACATAAAAAAAAAGTGTTCATATTTTTAATATTGATAAACCAACTTAAAACACTTTAGTGAAGTGTTTGATCACTTTAGTGAAGATGTGATCAAATCAGTGACCGACTCGGCATTAATCTGGACGTCAGAATTTATTCAGTATTATTTCTTCTGAGCAATTCTGTTTTACTAGCAGCTAAATACTTAAGTACTTTTTATGATTTTCCTAACTCCATACCCAGCCATTCCTCCTTTTTCCAATGCTCGGCAATGTATGTCTGGAAAATCCCTTTACTTAATACCCACAATTCCCAAACGTTTTCCTCAGCTTCTGCCCTCTTTCACCTTTTATTTGATGCCTTCACCCAAACTTTAACAGGACCGGGAATTATCTGCAGATATCAGTAATGGAAAGGTTCTAGAATGGGATGGTAAGTTATATGTGAGCAGCAATTCCTAGGTTTTTCTCTACCTTCTGTACTTGGCCATTTTGACACAGTCTTTAAAGCAGATATTCTACTTTGGTATCTCTACCTATTCCTCTCAAGTGGTGCCCAACAGAACTTTCTGCACAAATGGAAATGTTCAGTATCTTCACTGTGTAATATAGTAGACACATGTGACTACTGTGTACTTGAAATGTGGCTGGTACAACTGAAGGACTGAATTTTTACTTTAATTTTAAAAGCCATATGTGGCTAGTGGTCTGCATACCAAACAGCACAGCTAGCCGAGATTCCTGCAGAGACTAAAGCTATTGCTGTAATGCTAAACCCCTTTGCTGGTGTCCAGACACCCAATCAGGATCCTGCTAGTCCTGTCTCCTGGAAGATGTTCCCTGCATCCCCCAACTTGATGAGATGACCCTACATAATGAATAAATGAATCATCTGGAACCACAGTATGAGTATCTGCCTAATTTTCTATAGCTCCTACCACCTCAACTCCTGCTGCTTTGAGCTTGGAGTTATCGCCTTCCTTCAGGTACCGCACATTTGATCACTGTTTCTCAGACTTTAAGGTATTTATGAATCACCTTGGGATTTGGTTAAGATGTAGGTTCTAATTTGGCATTTCTAACATGCTTCAAGGTGCTTCTATATGGTTTTAACCCTAGGTTCTTGGTTCTCCTACCCCCTTATTTGAATGGTGTTACTGATGGGTCAGCAGCAAACATTAATTCAGATCTCCTAAATATAATAGTATGCTTTTCAGTCATCAAGTATTTGTACCATGTAATACAGCTGCACAAAAATATCAATTCTGAGCAGTTGATGTTATTTGATGTAATATACGTTTTTTTGAGCACACTGTTTTACAGAGGTGGCTACAACAATGAGCTAAAGTTCACAATTCTAATAACTGAACAACTGGAAAGGGAATCAAGGTTTGCTTGATTCCAAAGCTCACGTTCTTTCTGCTATGCCAACCTTCTCCTCAATGCTTAACTCAGGAATGTCCACATGTCAGGATTTCCCTTCAGAAGACAGTCATGAAGGAACATTGCTCCTGAAAAGTTATTGCTTCTCACCAGGCATAGTAATAATCAGAAAACCCGGCTTCTTCCATATGTATGATTAAACATCAGACACCATTAATATTTATACATTCTATTGTAGATTTTCAACCCGATCAACTTTATTTAGCTATCCTCTCCCCAACTTTTTTGTTTTGGCCGAGTGGCATGTGAGATCTTAGTTCCTGACCAGGGATTAAAACCATGCCTCCTGCTGTGGAAATGCAGACTCTTAACCACTGGAGCCTTCTTAAGCAAGTCCTCAAAATCCAGAGGCCATTATGAAAAAGATGTGACTTGTATTTTTTGTGTAAAATACAAAAAATTTAGTATATCAATAGATAATGCAACACACTGGAGAAAATATGCATAATAGATACTAAAATACAGATCTGAATCTACATACATATAGAGTTCTTAGTTCTTGTTGATCAATAGGTAAAAGAAAACAATCCAATTAAAAAACACATAAAGAACAAAATAAGCAATTTCAAAAGACAGAAATATAAACAGCCCATCAAACAAAAAGATGCTCAAACTAAAAAGTAATCTGAAAACTACAAATTAAAATGTAAAAATCTGCCTGTTACATTAGTAAAAATGTACAAGACTGATATCCAGTGTCAGAGGCACTTTCATAAACTGCTGGTGGAATAAAGAATGGCACATAGACTGTCTGAAAGGCAAACTGGCTGTANTCTGAAAACTACAAATTAAAATGTAAAAATCTGCCTGTTACATTAGTAAAAATGTACAAGACTGATATCCAGTGTCAGAGGCACTTTCATAAACTGCTGGTGGAATAAAGAATGGCACATAGACTGTCTGAAAGGCAAACTGGCTGTATATTTCAAAACTAAAAACATGTAAACCTTCTAAACAACAATTCTAGGCACCTATTCTAGAGGTACCATAGAACATTTGCACAAGAGACAAGAATACGGCATGTTCATTTCAGTGTTCCCAATAACCATGAAAATCTGAGACAACTTAAATGTCCATAGATAAAGAAACAGTTAAATAGATTACATACATTCAAACTGAAATACAATCAGCTGTTAAAAAGTATGCACTGACAGGATGAGATTTCAAAAGCATATTGCTAACTTTAAAAGAAGCTGCAGAAAAAATATCATTCCACTGACTTTAAAAAGATATATATAGACATAGAAATTATAAATAGAAATTACATATAATGCATAGAAAAAGAACTGGAAAATTCATCAAACAGGATAGTTCTGGAAGTGGAACCTTTGCTTCTTGGCCCCCATATAAAGTTATTATTTTTAAAGAATATACTTTTTTTCTCTTTCTTCAAATTAAGTATATAGTTTAAACATCTGTAAGATTTTTAAATCTTTTAAAAAAGACAAACAAGGTCAACAAAAAGATGTTTAATTTGCAGTTTTCAGATCACAAGAGCCTGCGCATCTTTTTTTTTTT
>SJYV01029777.1:68802-89582 GCA_006410875.1 Neotragus pygmaeus
CATCTAAAAAGACAAACAAGGTCAACAAAAAGATGTTTAATTTGCAGTTTTCAGATCACAAGAGCCTGCGCATCTTTTTTTTTTTTAATTGAAGTAGTTATTTTACAATGGTGTGCTAATTTCAGCAAAGTGACTCAAATATAGGTAGATAGGGAAGCATATCTACTTCAGCATGTATCAGACTGTTTTTCAGATTCTTTTCCATTATAGGTTTTATTCCAAGATTTTGAATATAGTTTCCTGTGCTATACAGTAGGTCCTTGTTTTATCTGTTTCATATATAGTAGTATGTATCTGTTAATTCCAAACTCCCCCCACTCTGCCTTCTCCCTTTGTTAGTTTTCTATGTCTGTGGGTCTGTTTTTTATTTCTTTATTGGATACTTATATTTCTCTCTGTGAAACTGCTTATTCTACTCTTTGCCTAATTTGTCATTCATTCATTAAGTCGTGTCCAACTCTGCGACCCCACGGACTGCTACACAGCAGGCTTTCTTGTCCTTCACTATCTCCTGGAGTTTGCCTAATGAAAAAATAAATACAGGAAAATGTTCAACCTCACAGGTAATCAAAGAGACAGAAATCTAAAGTGAGATATCAGTTTTCACCTACCATGAGAGTAAATCATTTCTGGTTTGTTCAATGTCTATTTACTATTGCTAATATAAATGCTGAGAAAGAAATACTTTTTTCTAGTGGATAAAACCTTTCCAGAACATATGTGTGGAAAAAGTCTCTAGGCTCTCTTGTGGTGGATGGAGTTAAAGAAAAGCTTTTAGATCATCATCCTCCTAACACATCATCAAATGCTTTCAGTTTTCAACCCTTCTGGAGAAGTTCCCTTCTCACCCCTCAAGGCTGTTTCTCATTTCATTGTCTTGCTCTAAACCTTTCTTGGAAAAATGTCTCAATGTCTCAAAAATAACTCACATAAAAACATAGGCACACAGCCCACTTAGTTAAAAGGTGTTAGAAAACATGAGAATCTCATTCACACCCACGTGCTATTCCAGCTAAAATCTATATAGAGGGACTGATGCAGAAAGTCAACTCAATGGGGAAAAAAAAAAAAAAAACAAACACTGACTCACCTTCAAATCTGCATGTACTTCTTAAAAACACCTGGGACACTGCAGCTGTGTGACTCTGGGCAAGTCATTTAAAAGTTCTCAGTTTCCTCAATATAAAAGGGAGACATAAAATTTGAATTTCAACCAGGAAATCAGACTTTGGACTTTAGAATATAGTTTTAAAAATCTGAAAGCAAATATGTGTGTGTGTGTGTGTGTGTGTGCACACGCGCACAAAGTCCCTTCAGTCATGTCCGACTCTTGATGACCCTTTGGACTGTAGCCCACCATGCTCCTCTGTCCAAGGGATTCTCCAGGCAAGGATACTGGAATGTGTTGCCATGAGCTCCTCTAGGGGATCTTCCCAACCAAGGGATCAAACCCACATCTCTTACATTGGCATTGGCAGGTGGGTTCTATAACACTAGCAAAACCTGAAAGCTAATACACCAAAAAAAAAAAAAAGCCCCAAACTGCAGCAATCTACAAAAATGTTTGCCTAAATCTCTCAGTCTGCTGTAATAACAGTTGCCCTATATATGAATATAGATAACCATTTCCACTGTTAAAATCATCAGTTTCTGGAAGCTTACAGATGTTAACAATTGCTTATTATAACTATTTCCCCAAACAAAGCTCCCTATACAATTATACACAATATGAATATGGCAATTTACTTAATTCTCTGTACGATACAAACCTCATATTTAGCATCATGCTAATATTCAATTATATATAAAATTCAACTAGTTCCCCCATAGTGTAAATATTTGAGGGAGCAAAATCTATGAATAAAGAGAGACTGAATTTTAGTCTTCTGGCCAATTCTGTTCAATGTCTGGTCCCGCTATCCCCATTCCAAGGCTCCTTTACTGAGCCCTGCTTAGGTTTTCAGTTGCATCGATTTCCAACTCCAGTCCCTAATCTGCCATTTACTAGTTCCGTGATATTAGACAACTGCCTTAATGTTTTAAGCTTCAATTTTCTTATCTTTAAAATTGAAGTATTAGTATCAGGTGAGTGTTGTTAAGATAAAATGAGAAAATTGAGGCGGGAAGAGGGGTGGAAAATAAATAAATGAAATGAGATAGTGTGCCTAGGACATTAATAATCACTCAATGAATGTTAGCATTTATGCTTATTACTATTATTGACTTAAGAACGTTCAGTGATGTTTAAGAATACTTTTAAAAGACTATTAAATTATGAACTGATCCCTTAATTTTCTCAAGCTTCTATTCTAATTTTATCTCTTCTGAAAAACATTGTATGTTTTATTAATGCATCATAATTTAGAATTTGCTTAATATTTTGTAATTTTTTAATAGTTTTTTCCATTTTATTCTTGTCAACTATTGTTGACAAGTACTCCCTTGTCAACAGAATTTTGTTTTTGTTAGGGCCAGAATTTTGTTTCATAAGCCTGTGTCCACAAATGTATTGTGTTTACTACACTGTAATGATTTGCTACTCTATTTTGCTCTCTGAGCAATTTCAAGGCGAAGAGGAAGGCTTACTTGTATTTGTATCCAGAAGGCTTAGTTATCAAACATAGAGAGGTCTCAATAACTGTTTGTTGAAAGGATAAATGAATGAATTTGTCTTTTCCCCCTACCCCTGCAATGCCTTGTACAGTACTCTACACATAATAGGAACTCAGTAAAGCTTCTTAATGGATTCATGGAGAAGTCTTTTGGACTCAACCACATAAAGCTTTATATTGCCTCAGAAAATCATTTCAACTTTAAAGATTAGCTACTAGCATTACAAATTAAAAGTTTTAATCTAACATATATCAAATAAATAGGTTCAATGACTAACCACAACAAAGCTAGCTCTAGAAGGATTAAAATCCATTATTCTAATTAATGAATTTGTGAACCTCAACATGGAAAAATCCAGTTACATAATCAAAAGAGAGGTTATGCTTTTGCAAATTTAAATGTACCAAAAATAGTGAGAAAAAATTATCAGAAAGCTTGCATGTGTAGATAGAAATAAACAAATTATTTTTCATGCCTGAACTGAAACCACTGTTTTCATTAGAAATAAGAAAACTGGTCCAANGGTCACTTAAATTCATTCATGTCTCAGTTAAAATAAATAAGCTAACCCTGAAAATTACACCTCCCTTAAAATATCTGCCCTCTCTCTCTTTCACCATCATGGCTATATTACAAAAAATTACTTTCCTCATGGTTTCTACTTGTTAAAATCTAGCTCACTGAACTCTGGATTCCTTTCCCAGTGCTATAGTCATACTGTGTCCACCAAGAGCCTAAGCTTATTGCTCAGACTATAGGGATCTGTTTCTGGTCTTAACTCATGGACCTCTGCAGTATTGATACACTGTGGCCATGCATTTGATTGCTGAAAACTCTTCACTTCTGCAAGTTCACATTTTCCTCCTTTTCCCTCCTTTGGTAGCTTTTCCTGAGACTGCCTTATGTATTTCTCTTTCTCAAACCATTCTTTAAAAGTCAGTGTTCCCCAGGTACCCTCCTGTGCTCTTTTCCCCTCATGTTACACTCTCCTGGGCTTCATCCCTGCCCATGGCTTCCATCACCCTCTCTGTGTGAATAAGGTCCACATGTCAGTCTTCACTGCAAGGACCAGGCAAGGAAGGATCACCCCTACACTTTAGAGCTCACCAAATGACTCAGACTAGCATATCTGACACTATTTACCCCACCAAATGACTCAGACTAGCATATCTGACACTGTTTGCCCCACCTTGACCTTCTCATGGAAAGTTCAGCAAAGACCATGGCCCCAGCCCCACCCCCAGGCCCCTGGCCCTTATGCTTCCTGACCAACACTGTGTCTGAGTCACTTCGTGACAAGCAGGGACCTTCCCTCTATTGGACCTGTGAGTGCCTTACACTTATTATTTCAATGCTTCATTCCCGTTTCCTCCTATGGCCACATTTGACTTTATCATACCAAACGAACATTTATGTTCTTACAACACTGAGCAACGTAAAAACATGGCATGACATGTTTTTTAAAAAAAATTTCATTGGAATATAGTGGCTTTATAATGTTATTAGTTTGTGCTATAGAGCAAAGTGAATAAACTATATGTATACATATATCCCCTCTTTTTTGGATTTACATCCCATTTAGGTCACCACAGAGCACTGACTGGCTATATACTAGGTCTTTGTTGGTTATCTCAAACTCTCAATTTATCCCTCCTCACCATCCTTCCCCTTTGGTAGCATAAGTTTGTCCCCATTTGTTATTATATTTCACACATAGTATCAATTGTGTATATATGTCAATTCCAATCTCTGAATTCATCCCATCTGCCTTTTTCACGTTCATTGCAGCACTATTCACAATATCCAGGACATGGAAGCAACCTAAATATCCATCAACAGAGAAGTGGGTAAAGATGTGGAACATATATACCAAGGAATATTACTCAGCCATAAAAAGGAACAAAAATGTGTCATTTATAGAATATTCATTGGAAGGACTGATGCTGAAGCTGACACTCCAATATTTTGGCCACCTGATGCGAAGAACTGACTCACTGGAAAAGACCCTGCTGCTGGGAAAGATTGAGGGCAGAAGAAGAAGGGGATGACAGAGGATGAGATGGTTAGATGTCATCAACCACTCAATGGACATGACTTTGAGCAAGCTCCAGGAATTGGTGACGGACAGGGAAGACTGGCATGATGCATTCCTTGGGGTTGCAAAGAGTTGGACATGACTGAGTGACTGAACTGAACTGAACAGAAATGTGGGTGGACCCAGAGACTGTCACAAAGAGTGAAGCCAGAAACAGAAAAACAAATATCATGTATTAGTGCATATATGTGGAATCTAGGATAGTGGAACAGATAATCCAATTTGCAAAGTAGCAACAGAGACACAGATGAAGAGAACAAACATAAGGCATGACATGTTTTAAAAATACCACCTAGGCTGCTATGTACAGAGTACAGAAGACCATGGAGGGGAACAGGGAGCAGACAACTTAAAGGTTCCCACAAGGATCAGGTTAAGAAGGAGGAAAGGATCAACTGTTCAAAGACAGATGCAGAAAGACTGAGTAGCAATAGGACCAAGAATTGACCAGACTCGGCAATATGCAGGCTAGTAGAGAGTTAGTAAACAGTAAGCTCAAGAAGTGACAGCCTGATATGAGAAATTAAAAAAAAAAGATACAAATGAACTCATTTACCAAACAGAAACAGGTTCACATACATAGAAAACAAACTTATACTATTAAAGGGGAAAGGTGGTGAAGAGGGATAAACTGGGAATTTGAGATTAACACACACACACTACTATGTATAAAACAGATAGCCAACAAGGACCTATATAGCACAGGGAACTCTAGTCAGTATTCTGTAATAACCTAAATGGGAAAAGAATTTGGAAAAGAATAGGTATATGTCTATGTGCAACTGAATCACTTTGCTATACACCTGAAATTATCACAGCATTGTAAATCAACTATAGTTCAAAATAAAATTTAAAAAAAAATTTAAAGTGACAGAAGAACTCTGATTAAAGTAGTTTCAATAAAAACTGCAAGTAGAAAAACTATCGACAGTGGTTCAGCTAACTCTTCCATTTTGCTCTGTGTGAGAGAGAGAGAAGTTGGCTGTGGAGAGTTTTGGCTAAGGAGTGCTGTTTTTCAAAGGGAGATGCTGATGGGGACAATCTGGTGAAGAGGAAAGCTATAGCGATGCATGCCTGTGGAGGGAATGTTGCAGGAGCAAAGTAACCGAGAAGACGAGGCTGGATGGAAACTAGAGCATGAAAGGAGGGCTTAGCTTGGGCCACGAGGCAGGACAGATCCACCCCAGCAACAAGAGGGGTACTGGGGGTTTGGGTAGGCGCAGGGGAGGTAGTGTAAAGGAGGATATGGACGCTTTCTTCAAATTGCTTCTAATATTTCAGTGAAGAAAAAAGACAGGTCATCACCTGAATGTGAAGAAAGAGGAGATCATTCCAGACTTGAAGAGAAAGGAAAGCAGAACCAGGTATACTCTGAGTGTGGAGGTGCTGGCTCCTCAGAGTCCCAGAGAGCAGAATGTTCCCAACACCACTTTCAGCAATGTCCGACTGGGAACCCGAAACCCACCTATGTGCACAATGCTACAAGTCAAGGTGGCTCCCCCTCCACCCACTGGCAAGCTAGAGTGTAATTATGTCTCAGTGCATCACTGGAATGAATCATCCAGACAGTAACATGAAGTCGTTAGAGGAATATGGTCTAACAGGATTGCAAGGAAGCACAGAGGGCTCACTTGAGGTTCACGGTCATGAATTCAAGGTGACAAAGTCAGCACGGGTGTGTGTGGGTGTGTGTGTGGGTGTGTGTGTGTATGCAAGTGTGCACACCTTTCTCCAATCAAGTGATTGGAGAACTGGAAGGACTAAAAATTGAGCCAGACCAGGGGCTTTGTTAGCATAAGAGAGAAAAAGGGAGCTGAGGAACTGACTGGGATTTATCATGGTGGACCACAGGGCAGAGGTGGAAAGGAAGAAAAGAGATGAGAGGGACACAAGGCAGGATGCAGAAAGGACAGCCTGTATCGGGCGGCAGTCCTGGTGCGGTCAGGGAGCAACTAGGGGAGGAGGACTCAGGTGCTAGAGCTGCCAGAATCCTAAGTCCTGGGACCCCATCCACTTTCTCTGTGTTAAGAAATCTTAGCCTGGCATATACAGAGCTCTCAATATATGTTTATTAAATGAAGGAGTGAATAAATATCATGAAGACCAGGGTGCCATAGTCTTTGTTGTAAATTATATAAATGCTCCCTGTGGCAAACACGGTGTCCATGACTCAGAACCTCTAAAGGATGGCTTGTTCCAACTACTGAGGACTGGGAGAGACTTCAGGGATGTCCTCAGCAACAGGGAGCCACCTCGCCCAGGGCCACACCCTGTCTGGGGCAGCGCACATCCAGTAAGTATTTGACACAGTGTCAGACACGACTGAGCAACTCAACTGAACTGAACTGTACTGATAAAGGTCTGGGGCTTCCCTGGTGGCTCAGTGGTAAAGAATCCACCTGCCAAGCAGGAGACTTCGGTTTGACTCCTGGGTCAGGAAGATCCCCTGGAGAAGGAAATGGCACCTCCCTCTAGTACTCTTGTCTGGGAAATCCCATGGCCAGAGGAGCCTGATGGATTTACAGTTCATGGTCACAAAAGAGCCAGACATGGCTAGCAAACAACATAAAGGTCTGACCACTTCACCCTTGGACAGAGTCCCTTGAACAGCACAGAGATCAAATCAGTCAATCCTAAGGGAAATCAGCCCTGAATATTCATTGGAAGGCTTGATGCTGAAGCTGAAACTCCAATGCTTTGGCCACCTGATGCAAAGAACTGACTCACTGGAAAAGACCCTGATGCTGGGAAAGATTGAGGGCAGGATGAGAGGGGATGACAGAGGATGAGATGGTTGGATGGCATCATCGACTCAATGGACATGAGTCTGAGCAAACTCTGGGAGATGGTGGAGGACAGGGAAGCCTGGTGTGCTGCAGACCATGGGTTCGCAAAGAATGAGCAACTGAACAACTTTAGCCTTGATTTCAAGGAGTCACCTGAGAATCTTGTCTGCACTGCATGGCACCTCAGGTCCCCCTCTCGCACACAGGGCATCCTTCTCCTCTCTTCCCCACTGATGTGTCCCCAAGGAAGTCCCTAATGCATATCTGAACACTGAACTGTCTCAGGGTCTGCTTCCTCTTACAGTATCTAATCTCATACCTTGCAACATAATAGAGAAAGTTATTTTCCTAAAATGAGAGCATGCATACACTGTAGCAATTTTAAGTCCCAAATTAGACCACGGTTAATCCATTTGATTCCTGTTTACGTGCGCTGACATCCTGGATGATCAATTGATGCCTGTGGGATTACATTCATTCATTTTTTACTAAAACGTGAAAGAATAGGAAATAAGTTAAAAAAGTAGGGTTAGAAGGGATCTTAATGACAACATTTTTCTTCCAAATACTTTAGCTCATCTAATTGTTTCAATTTATCTTCTTGACTTTTTTGCTTCGAATAATGACATTGAGTAAGCAGTGGAATTCACATTATGCAGTCATGTGCTGAGCCCATGCAATATTCTTTTTATTATTATCCACTTAAGAAATCTATTAGCTGTCTTTGAAATTCATAGCCAAAGGGCAATATAATCTGTTGATGGGTTTCCCCCCATTGCACAATCACTAAACATTCAGTGAATTTCTTAACCCCAGATCTTTATAAACTAGATTCTTGCTGTTGTTCACACAGTCGTGTCCAACTCTTTGTGACCCCATGGACTGCCACATGCCAGGATTCCTGCCCTTTACTCTCTCCCAGAGTTTGCTCAAACTCCTGTCCATTGAATCGGTGATGCCATCCACCCATTTCATCCTCTGTCATTCCTTACTCCTCCTGCCCTCAATCTTTTCCAGCATCAGGGTCTTTTCCAATGAGTCAGCTCTTTGCATCAGGGGGCCAAAGTATTGGAATTTTGGCATCAGATCAGTACTTCCAATGAATATTCAGGGTTGATTTCATTTTTAGGAATTAAAAGAAGACCTCATATGACAATTACATCACAGGATAATTTTACTATGGCCTTCAAAGAAACTAATATTATTAATAAGTCAAATATCAAATACACAGCCAGGTTTAACGAAATGATTTTTGGTAATGTTTGACTGTTGTTACAAGTGGTACCTGAAATTAATCCTGTGTTGAGATTAAGATTAAGTTAGAGATTTTACCTTTGGCATGGTACAACAATTCCAAAGTGCAGAAATAATACTAATAGCTTTTCTATTAAACTATACAAGTGGTTTTACACACAAGAAAGATATTTTGTTAAAATGCATCAGTTTGGAAAATATTTTTACCAAAATGTTCTCCATATGGGCAAGCTACTGCAGAATGAGAACACAGAGAAGTTGAGTAAAACATGGGTTACACAAGGACTGGACTTCTCTAAGTTTGAAGTGTGTGAAGCCAGACTTACAACTGGACCATGGAACATTCAGGAAGCAAAAGGACCTTGGAAATCAATTAGACCTGACATTTAGGATGCTGAGGCGACGACAAAGAGCTTGTTGGTGGCAAATACAACAACTAGATTCTAAACCAACACTGTCCAATAGAAACATCATGCCAGACACAGATGTGATTTAAAATGTCCTAATACCTACAATAAAAAAGAAAAAAATCAGTGATATTCATTTTAATAATATTTAATTTAATTCAATATATTTGAATTGTTATTTCATCATATAATCATAAAACATTATGAATTAGATAGTTTTCATTATTTTTATAAAACCAATCCAGTGTTTTTCACAGTCATAGTACCTCTCACTGTTTATTAGCATACTCCAAGTTTTTAACAGTCACGTGTAGCTAGTGACCGTCAATACAAGTGACCTAATACAGACAGTCCAGCTCCAGATGACTGGACTGGCCTCTCAGGCATCTTAAATCACCAAATACCTACAGCCTATTATGAGAGTGCGTTATTTGCAAATAATTTTCTCCCATCTATCAACAGGCACATATATTCTGTTCTTTTTCCCAAGAAAAGAAAAATTCATCTATCTTATAAGTGCTATTTCAAGTGTTTTTTAAATCCTGATTTATGGATTCATATTAAGAGGCATAGCCTTAATAAACAGTGTTCATGAATATAACTATTTGACTTTTCTACCTTTTGAAAATATGAATGTTGTATCTTTGCTATTTATTTGGAGTTCAATTGAAGACATGCATGACATAGTGGCACTAGGTGCTTTGCTTCATTTTATAAGCTGGTTTCCCAGTTATTCATTTCATTTTCAAAGACCACTGTCAGAGTGTTTGAGTCCGAATCTCTTACACTGATTTCAGATGGCTTCAAATGGAATAGTTCTCTAAAGATATGGTCTAGGAGTGAGGTGATATGGTACAGGTGAGCATGTTTAAAACACCTGGGTACTTTGGTTAAAAGAATACTGTTTATCATCATCATTCCCAAACTTCATATAACCCTTTGCACTCGACTGTGGCAACAGAAAGGAACAGGCAAATTCCAAAGCCACTTCAAATGGTAGGCAGAGAGACTGCATAAGTGGGAAGAGTTTATGACACTATCATAAGACATGGTATTCAACATCATCAGTGTCATCATCAGAAAATGGAAATCACAAACCACTATATGTTGGTCATTGTCATCATTGTTCTACATATATTATTTTGCTTATTCTTTATGATCAGCATTGTAATAATTGTACTGTATACATTATTTTGTGTATTTTTGTATAGTAAACCTTAATGAAGCTTACAGAGAGGAACATCCATATTTTAAAGATGAGAATCTCTACTTGAGAAGTTAGAAAATGTGTCCAAATCACATTAAGAAAGAGGAATTCAGAAGCATGTCTTCAGAAGCAAAATAAGAAATTAAGAGAATTCCAAAGAGTTCTGTTTCTCTTTTAAATCCTTGTATTAAAAAAGGATGATGCATAATACAAGCCTGGGGAGATTAGCAGAAACTAGTGGCTTAGCCAAATAAGTACAACGTCTGAATGTTTACCTCCTTTACACATTTGTTCTAGGGATTAAATGATATAACAGATTATATGTTAGCTTGAAACACTGTACAAAGGTACCTTGAACACAGCAGGCATTCACTATGCATATGTTAAAATAAAAGGAACTAAATAACTATGTGCTCAAAAACTATTAGATACTCTACTTCCCTAATAATTCTCAAAATTTTAAATAGCCCTCAAAGGAAACATCAATGCAATAAACATCACTCTGATTATGGTGATATAAACAGTTATGCCTGCCTAGTGGTATTATCATTATACAGGCTTAATTTCACCAGCTTGGAGAGAAGTTTTATCACAAAATTTCTCATTGAGAAATATTGAGCAGATATGTTCTCAACAACCCCATCAGAACTCCCATAATCTTTTTCTCATTTTTTAAAATAACTCTATTGTGACACTGAGACTGAGTAACAAACATAGTAGAAACTAGAAATCATGATATATAATGCTGGCCCAATGCTATATTCAGACGTGCATGATATGAAAAAATGAATGATTATGGGAAAATCTATTTCCAATGAATATTCTTCTCGAAATTCAAGGTTTAACCTTCTTTATACTGTCATTACATTTAAATAAAGTGTTTTTCTGGAAGTATTTTTTAAAACCCTGCCTTTTTCCCCATTGAGAATGTGCTTCTTTATGCAGTCATGCTGTAACAAACTGAAACTCAATAAAAGTACACTTTAGAATGGCTAAGTGAGATTATAGGCAATTGAACTTTACAAGCTTCATTTTATTTTAATGCAAATTACTCTTCATCTTAAAATGCATATTTTTCACCTTATTAAGCATATTATTCATTTGAAAAAAAAAAGCGTGTTCATACCAAGGAAAGTTAGATATATAATGAAATGCAATTTCTACTTCTGAATAAAAACATAAATACATTTTTGCATGGGCATTTTCTGATCTAACATAATAAACCATAAGATGTGAATCAGAGGGAGCTTGCTCTCAGCCTTCAGGTCTTGGCTTATTGCTAAATGACCATCTTATCAGATTAAGTTCCTCATTAAACTCATCATACTTATTTTATTGAAAGCATGTATGTAATCTGTAATTACACTATCTCCAGACACTAGAATGCAGGCTTGCAAGAAATACGAAATTTCTAGGGCCCTTCACCATTCAGTCCTTGAGACCAAGACCCTTCCTGGCCCTGGAGATGTTTGTGAATGAAGAAATTCTGAGCTAGAAATTATATTTTATTTTTATTATATTATCTTCAAGGAAATATTACCAAAACTATTAAATATTATTTGATCTTACTGCTTTTGTTTTCCATGACAATTGAAGTCTCAAAATAATGCTTTTAATACAATTTTATACTCTTATCTGTTAGTCATTAGACATTAATATCTAAATGTACCTAATTCCCAAACAAAAGAGTCTGTTTTTAAAGTTTTCAAATTCATTTTATGGGGGTAAATTTTAGATTTTAAATAGTTTTAAAATTAATTTTAAAGTCTTAGATGGATTTGGCCTGTGATAAGAGTGATTGTTCTTAGTGTCTTTCTAAGTTCCCTACCATTTTTTTTAATTGAGCCTTTTTTTTTTTGTAAATTCCAAGTGAATTTTTTTTTTTACTTTTATGTAAATATAAAATGTCTTTATCAATATACTTAGTTTTCTAGGAAAAAACAGTCTGGAGATAACATATATAGTAACATCAGTGCAAGCGGAAAACATACCTGCTTTTTAAGAATAATAACATGTAGGGCACATCTTAATGAATTAAGATGATAAAATATCTTTGCATATAATATTCGTCCTGAAAAATGTCTTTGTATCTTTGGCACATACATAAACTCATTGGTCTCATTCCTGGTCACCCTCTGTATTTTAGACTGCAAACTCTGGGTAGATGCCATTGACTGCATTCGCTCCTGGATTCCCCTCTGTAGAACAAAGCAGTGGATACCAAGTGGACATTCAGTAAATGATTCAAAGTGCATGGATACAGCCTTATGTTAAAAAAAAAAATGCAGCTTTTCACTAAGATATTATTTAGAAAGCTTTATGTAATTAGGGCTTCCCAGATGATGCCAGTGATAAAGAACTTGCCTGCCAATGCAGGAGACATAGGAGATGAGGGTTGCTCCCTGGGTCAGGAAAATTCCCTGAAGTATGGCACAGCAACCCAATCCAGTATTCCTGCCTGGAGAATCCCATGGACAGGGGAGCCTGGCGGGCTATAGTCCATGGGGACACAAAAAGTCGAACACAACTGAGCATGCAAGCACAGCACAGCTCATTGTTTAGAAAAAAGTACAATAAGCAATGTATTGATAATAATAAACAAAGCCAATCTTTGGAGACCATATGCTAGTAATAAGCTAAATCTCTTGGTAAGATCATTACAACACTAAGTCACAAATTAAATTCTTGCATAAGCTAATTTGTTTCACTCTGTTTACAGGCTCTTCGTTTACACTATTTAACATGGCCAGCCATAAGACCAAGAAATTCTTGGCAAAAGAGATGATATAATTTGTTTTAATCTATCTTCTTTAACAAGCAAGCATAACAATTTTTCTTTTCAGTAGGTTTATCTTCCCATATGAACTGTAAAACATAAATATAACAGCAAGCTGTCACCAATCCAAGCTTAAAAACATTTCTCAAGTGTCTACTCTGCACAAGGTACTAGATTCAAGAGAAACCAAACCTTTAACTGGGACCAATTCCTTCGCTGACAAGATCTTACAGTCTGGCTGGCATGACAGACAGGTAGACTACACCTAACTCTTAACAGAAGTAAGGATGAAATCAGCTAAATATAAAGGATCCTTGTAGAAATACAAAAATGGAGCAACTAATTTTAAAACTGCCTTTCTGAGATAAGGACACATGAAGAGATCTTGGACAGACTGTCAATAAAGAACGGAAGGCAAGAAAATTCCAAATTGAAAAAATAAAGAGCAAGGGAACAGAGGTATGGATTTTGATAGGAAATTCTATGCAACAGCAATAACTATATGGCTGCATTATAGGCTAACATTCAAATAGAAAATCTGAAGATATAACTCACACTGGGATCACCTGAAGGCCATACCATGGATTCGAAAGTTAGAAGTCATAGTAGCAGATGGAGACCTCAGTATATTCATCACAAACCTCAATTCTAATACATGTTGTCAGTCTACTCATACACTTGATTCCAGCCCTTTTAAGGCATATGGTAACCATGTTGAAATTACTGATACATGATTCTCAGCCTTAGCTGATGAACCTACTTTACATGTGGACATACACACACACAGCGTATTTAGAAATCACAACAAAACATCCCACCAACACACCTATTCCCATGGGCATTCATCTTTCCTTTTTCCAGCTACATAATTAAAGCTGTAGTGAGTTGAATAGTGTCCCCCAAAATTCAGATACATATGAAACCTCTGGGAACCTAATAAAATATGATTTTTACTTTTCACCAAAAATATAAATACATTTCCTTACTGGGAAATGGAATTTTTCCATGTATAATTAATTAGGGATCTCAAGAGACCTCTTTGTGGATGTAAGGTGAGCCTAACCACAATGGCTGGTGTCCTTATGACAAGAAAAGATACAGCGAAACACACAGAGAAACAGAGAAGAAAGTGATTGAAGAGGGAAGGAGCAATTAGAATGATTCATCCACAAGCCAAGGAACACCAAGGACTGCCAGCAACCCCATAAACTGAGAGGCTCAGGACAGTCTCTCTCTCTGAGCTTCCAAAAGAATCCAACCCTGCCAACTCCTTAGTTTCAGACTACTGGCCTTCAGATTACTTCTCTCCTGGGAGAGAATAGATTTCTGTTGCTTTAAGCCATCTAGTTTGAAGTAATTTGTAATGACAGCCTAGGATCCTAACACAGAATGTGATACCATGAGGTGAAATATTGCTGTAACAAATACTGAGAAATGTGGAAATGGATGTAGAGTCGGATAATAGAGACTAGATCAATTTTGAGAAGCATGTGATGCAGCTACATGATAAGGAATGCCAA
The DNA here is from genome assembly GCA_006410875.1 of Neotragus pygmaeus. NCBI lineage: Eukaryota > Metazoa > Chordata > Mammalia > Artiodactyla > Bovidae > Neotragus > Neotragus pygmaeus. Next base: position 83,461 of record SJYV01029777.1, read on the forward strand.
GGATTTCCAGGGATCAAGAGAAGCTCAGAGAGACACATGGAGTCTCCATAGAGCCTACAGAAGAACCAACTTGGCTGACCCCTTGATTTCAAAATTTACATTCTGATCAACAGTACAAGAATTTCCTTTTCTCCACATTCTCCAACATTTGTGTGTGTGTCTTTTTTATAACAGTCATTTCAACAGGTGTCAGGTGATATCTCACTGTGGTTTTGTTTGCATTATCCTGATAATTAGTGATGTTGAGTATCATTTCCTGTGTTTGTTGGACATCTGTATGTCTTCCTTAGGGGTTCCCAGGTGGCTCAGTGGTAAAGAATCTGTCTGACAATGCAGGAGACACAGGAAATGCAGGTTCAGTCTCTGGGTTGGGAAGCTCCCCTGGAGTAGGAAATGGCAACCCACTCCAGTATTCTTGCCTGGAGAATCCGATGGATAGAGGAGCCTGGAAGGCTGCAGTCCATGGGGTTGCAAAGAGTCAGACATGACTGAGCATACATGCAAATGTCTTCCTTGGAAAAATGTCTATTTTGAGACCCTGCCCATTTTTAAATCAGATAATTTGGTTTTTAGATACTCAGTTGTATGAGGTCTTTATATATTTCAGATATTAACCCTTATCAGGAACATCACTGGCAAATATCTTCTCCCATTCAGTAGGTTGCCTTTCCATTTTATTGACTGTTTCCTTTGCTGTGCAAAAGCTTTTCAGTTCAATGTAGTCCCATTTGTTTCTTTTGGTTCTGTTGCCCTCACATGAGGAGGCAGATATAGAAAACATTGCTAAAACTTATGTCAAAGAGTATACTTCCTATGTTTTCATTTAAGGAGTTTTATGGCTTTAGGTCTGACATTTAAGCCTTTAATTGATCCACTATAAGCTTATTTTTGTGTATGGTGTAAGAAAGTGGTACAATTTCACCTTTTTGCATACAGTTGTCCAGAGTTTGAGTTCAATTCAGTTGTTCAGTCGTGTCCAACTCTTTGCGACCCTATGGAGTGTAGCATGCCAGGCTTCCATGTCCATCAACAACCCTCAGAGCCTGCTCAAACTCATGTCCATTGAGTTGGTGATGCCATCCAACCACCAACAGCATCTTTCACAGAACTGGAACAAATAATCTTAAAATTTGTATACAACTATAAAAGACCCAGATAGCCAAAGAAATCTTAAGAAGGGAAGACTAAGTTGAAGGCATCACACTTCCTGATTTCAAACTATATTACAAAGCTATTATGATGAGAACCGTAGCAGCACAAAAACAAACACATAGATTAACAGAACAGAATAGAGAGCCCAGAAATAAATCCACCATTAAACACCCACGAATTTAGGACAAAGGAGTCGATGATATATGGCAGGGAAAAGTCTCTTCGGTAAATGGTATTGGGTCCACCTATTAATCCATGTGTCTGTTTTTGTGCCACTGCAAACAGTTCTCATCATAATAGCTTTGTAATATAGTTTGAAATCAGGAAGTGTGGTACCTTCAGCTTTGTCCTCCCTTCTTAAGATTTCTTTGGATATCTGGGTCTTTTATGGTTCCATACAAATCTCAGAGTTATCTGTTCCAGTTCTGTGAAAAATGCTCTTGTTATTCTGATAGGGATTTCACTGAATTTGTGTACAGCTTTGGTTAGTATAAGCATTTTGAAGTCCTTTTAATATTTCTTGTAGGGCCATTTTAGTGGTGACTAACTCTTTAGTATTAGTATTAATACCCTTTAGTATTTCCTTCTCTAAGAAACCCTTTATCTGTCATTCAATTGTTAATTATAACCTTACCACACAGAGTACTCTTGGTTGAAAGTTTTTCCTTTCAGTGCTTTGAATATACATACCACATTCTACTGGCCTGTAAGTTCAGTTCAGTTCACTCACTCAGTCGTGTCCGGCTCTTTGCAACACCATGAATCACAGCACGCCAGGCCTCCCTGTCCATCACCAACTCCCGGAGTTCACTCAAACTCATGTCCATCGAGTCAGTGATGCCATTCAGCCAACTNTGGTATTCACCCTAAACTTATCAATGAATCTCTTTCACATATAGGTTTTCAAGTGGCCACCTGTACACTCTGGGACACCAGGCAAATGAGTTTGTGCAAGGGCTCTTTAAGAGCAGGATTTCAATTTCCTATTGCCCTCCAGCTCTCCCAGATATAAGTTCCCCTTGTGGACAAAGGCAGATGTTATGGGGAATCATCTCCCCAGAGCAGGTTCCCAGGGCTGGGGTACTGGATCTAGGACTGGAAGCTCCCTCATTCTTAGGGAGGAACTTCTACACTTGAGACAGCCCCTCCTGCTTGAGTGTCTCTGTGCCAGGAGTATGGGTCCTGAAGAGACTGCCTCTGCCCCTCCTACCTATTTTGGTGTGTTTTTTATATATCTTTAGTTGTAGAAGAGCCATTCTGTTAGTCTTCAGGTCATTCTCAAAGGTAACTAATCTCTGTGTAGCTGTAGTTTTGGTGTGTTCATGAGAGTAGGTGAGTTGGCATCTTCCTATTTGGCCATCTTGATCCCACCCCCAAAACTCATTTGATCTCGAACTTTCCCTTGACTAATCATGGCCTACAGTAACATTTTTGTCCTTCTCTTTTTAAATTTTATCTGTTTATTTTTGGCTGCACTGGGTCCTCGTTGCCGCTCAGGCTTTTCTCTAGTTGCAGTGCTCGGGCTTCTCACTCTGGTGGCTTCTCGAGCTGCAGAGCACAGGCTCTAGGGTGCACAGGCTTCGGTAGTTGCAGCACGTGGGCTCAGTGGTTCTGGCTCCCAGGCTCCAGAGCACAGGCCCAGTAGTCGTGGTGCTCGCGCTTAGTTGCTCCACTGCATGTGCTGTCTTCCCGGACCAGGAATCAAACTCACTCCCCTGCACTAGCAGGTGGATTCTTCACCACTGAGCCACCACCAGGGAAGGCTCTTTTGTCATTCTTTACCTTCATGCTTGGTGTTGGTATGCGTGTGGGTAGACAGGGAAATAGTGAAATATCCTCCAAGAACACTGACATAAAAACAAAAACTTTATCATCTGAAGTGAAATCAAAATATCAACAAAAACCTTTTTCTTCAAAATAAATTGAAATAAAAAACAGTGTCTCACAGAACATGATAACTTAACTGTGGCCACTTTAGCAATAATAATAACTAATATTAGTTCTTCATATGTGCCAGGCATGATTCAAAGCTCATTTAGACATATTCACTCACTAAATCATTGCACCAACACTGAGAGATAGCACTATTATTATGTTTTTTTATGGATGTGGCAACAGCTATGGAGATGTTAAGCGAGTTCCCCAAGAAACCTCAGTGGTGTTAGAACTAAATTAGAACTCACACAACCTGTATTCTTAACCACTAAAGAAAGTTAACGGCCCATTCCAGGAAGCCTAGGAAAAAATATAACTGAAAGTGAAGCACAGACATTTCCAGTAAGTGCAAACCAAAGGAGAGGGTAATAATACAAGAAGACCTGCTATTCTAGGAGTCAGCGTACACCCCCACCACAGAGAAGATGCATCAGGCTCTGGTGGCTTCATATCATCCAACATTAAATTCCTAGGTTGTTCCAGGTTGTTTTGATCCCATGCTCATCAAACAACAGTCTGATTTTAATTTGGCTTTCAATATAGGATGCCTATAAAGAGATGTGTTAGCCAGAGGAACTGAATATATACTCTATTAGAGATTTATTTCTCATTGTAAATGAATAAATTGGCATTCTGGTTTCATATATCAGCCTTGTGAGAACTTCTTTATAGTTGCAAGCATTCCTGAGTCTGAGCCACACTGGCAGAATGATAAAATTATGTTTGTGCTATGCAGAGCTGAGGCACAGACTAGAGTGGGTGCCAAAGATCATATCAGACTGTGAGGCCTCTGTCTGGGATATTTCAGGTAACTTCAGTTAGCAATGCCCTCTCTCTTTTATGTGTTATGCCCACCTTTCCACAGCGCTCTAAACTGTATCACATTATCTAAATCACAGAATTAAAAGATTAAAGAGTCAAGGTTGGAAGAAATTTTAGAAATATCCTAGTTGCTATCTGGTACTTGAATGTCCTCTAAAATATCACTTACAAATATTTGCTCAATCACTGCTTAAAAGCCTCTGGAGATTTTTCACCATCTCCCAAGGATACCCTTCTCATTTGACAGAAAACGATAAACTGGAGAAGATCTGCTTCCTTGAAACTTGCAAACACAGTCAAGAACTGCTTACCCAAGGCCCATTTTTCTACTGTGTGATGAATGTGAACGAGCAGAAGAAAATTTTCAAATCCCTGAGTCTGTCCTTCTCAAAGCCAAGCATCTCGAATTTTAAAAAGGTTTCAATGGCCGAAGATTTTATCTTATCATTATCCAAGTCATTTTCTTTTAAACCAGTTTTAGTTAGCTAACCATCTCTTGAGTTTATCACTAAAGAGTTTAACAAAATAGTTCTGTGAACTGCCTGGCACAAAGAACCATTTTCTAGATAATCTACATACTATTGGGTTACAACTACATTAGCATGGCTTAGAGAACATGACTGAGACAAATCGAAACATCTGGATGTTTTTTCTCAACTCCTTGTTTCTTACAGAGTGCCCTTGTTTACTTTCACATAAAAGAGTTACCAGGTGGGCCTTGACAAAGCATCTAGATACTTGGGTTTCAAGGAATCAATAAATGACACCCTTTCTCTTGTCAAGAGTTTGAAACCAACTAAGAAACACATAGAAAAAGAAGTTAGAGATCAGAACATCAGCTTTGTTCCCAATGAAAGCTGAAGGGGAAGATGTGGCCAACTCATGTATCAGCAACAGGCTAGAATTAGCATTCTGAGAAACAAACTGAGAAACAAACTCAGTCCTCCTCACTTAAGGCACAGAGAAGCAAACAAAATTGTGTGCATCCTATAAGTAGCTGTTTCACAAAATAAAGAGAGGCGCAAGGGGTGAACTATGCAAATCTAGCCCTCCTCCCTCCCCCAGCATTTCCAATTCCAGTGTGCTGAGAGCCAGCATGAGGAACTCCACTCATGGCAAAGGTCATGAGGAAGGAAGCTTGGCATACACAAAGGCGTGATCAAGCCTCAGGAAATCCCCTGTTCCCGAGCATCTACCCCAAAACCAGAGTCCTTTACGGGGGGCTCTCCCCCGTAACCATTTCTCTCGGAGAAAGAGTTAACTTGCAGCTCCAAGTTAATAAAAATTCTTGGGCATTACAAGAGTGTTTCAACTTAGGAACTCTGAAGGTTATCTAGCCTGCCTGTATAGGTTCGTCCGGCCACATGTGATTGTTTACAGCCCCCCAACCATGAGAGGCACGAGATGTTTTAGACTTACTAAAGGCAAATTCTTTTTAGGAATTTAGAAAGTATAGTGGGTTGTTTAGGAATTATATTGGTGAAGGGTTTTTTCATTTGTTGTGCCAATAATTACTGCTAATTCCCTGCCCTGGGTGTGACAAGAGTGTCTCAGCTCAAACCTCTCTGCTGACAGACTAGCTTGTGTGACAACCTCTCAACCATAAACAGCACAGAGAGTTTTGGAGGATTTTGAAAGTCTTAATTAGTATAGGGCTTTTCTCATTATTGAGTCAATGATTGTCACAAGGCCTCCATATCCTTAGGCACCTGGGAATATATTAATCAATGTATTTGGGATATAGAAAAGGAAATGTAGTTTTTTATATTAGCAATACTAGACTTTTTGAGTTAATGAATTTTCTCTTTTGTTATAGACCACTGTACTTTGTTATAAATCACTGTGTCCTTGCTATGTAAAAATGTAACTTTATCACTATCTTAAGACTAAACAGATCTTAAGGGGAATATTGGTGAAAGGATTTTTATTTTTTGGACTGATGTTTGCTGCTAAATCTCCATATTCCCTGCCTTTATAATAAATATAACTAGCATATAGGAGAAATAAGTATTAACCTTTAAGATTAATCATGTTAACCTTGGGTTAAATAAATTCCTTTCTTGATTGTAACTCACTACACCCTCATCCTATAGGAATGCAACTTTATTTGGAGGGTGGTGCCTGGTTTAAGAAAAAACACCCTTGGAAAAAATAAGTTTTTTGGTTATCAGAAAGAAAGGGTCCCAAATGTCAGCAGGCCTCAGGGCCAGAAG
>SJYV01029777.1:90644-129842 GCA_006410875.1 Neotragus pygmaeus
TAATGAATATAACTAGCATATAGGAGAAATAAGTATTAACCTTTAAGATTAATCATGTTAACCTTGGGTTAAATAAATTCCTTTCTTGATTGTAACTCACTACACCCTCACCCTATAGGAATGCAACTTTATTTGGAGGGTGGTGCCTGGTTTAAGAAAAAACACCCTTGGAAAAAATAAGTTTTTTGTTTATCAGAAAGAAAAGGTTGCAAATGTCAGCAGGCCTCATGGCCAGATGATGTAAAACCCCTAAGAACTTTTTTTTATGTAAAGCACCTGATTTAGATAAAGGTCAGGACTGCTGACCCCCGTGTGACTCTGTATTCATCCCTATATGTAACAAAAGGTATATAAGAAAACCTGAAAAATAAAGAAATGGGATCAGTTCCTGGAAAGACTGACTCCCCCATGTCATTCTTTCTTACTTCCCGTTTTTCTGGCTGAATTCCCATCTGGAGCATGGATGCTATTCCACATAAACCAAGTTATTCAGCTTCTTTTTCTCCACTAATTTTCCTACTACACTATCCGTTTCTAATCTCTCTATATATCTGTAATTAAATATGTATTTTTCCAACAACACTGACTCCATCCCCACCTTCGAATCATTCTGGATCCACCGGGGCTGGACCCCGGCACCAGTGTGAGATTAAGAAAACATAAGTGGTTTCAAGGAAAATCTTGCCTCAGAAAAATGAGAACAGAAACACCACCATGTCCTTGCAGTTTATGTTCTGGATACATAACTTCAAGTGGATACGTAAGCACATTGAGTGCCAGCAGATTTGGTACATGATGAGGGCACTCCTCCTGATGTGCAGACAACTAACTGCCTTCTTACTGCATCCTTACATGGTGAAAAGAAAGATCAGTTCTGCCATGTGGCTTTTCGTTCAGTTGCTTAATTATGTCTGACTGTGACCCCAGGCACCGCAGCACAGCAGGCTTCCTTGTCCTTCACTATCAACCAGAGTTTGTTCAAAGTCATGGCCATTGAGTCAATAATGCCATCAAACCATCTCATCCTCTGTTGCCCTCTTCTTCTCCTTCCTTAAGTCTTTCCCAGCATCAGGGTCTTTTCCAATGAGTCTTCACTCTTCGCATCAGGTGGCCAAAGTTTTGGAGCTTCAGCTTCAACATCAGTCTTTCCAATGAATATTCAGGGTCGATTTCCTTTAGGATGGACTGGTTGGATATCCTTGCAGTCCAAAGGACTCTCAAGAATCTTCTCTAACACAACGTTTCAAAAGCATTACTTCTGCAGCACTTAGCTTTCTTTATGGTCCAACTCTAACATCCATACATGACCACTGGAAAAACCATCACCCTGACTAGACTATAACCTTTGTCAGCAAAGTAATGTCTCTGCTTTTTGATATGCTATCTAGGTTTGTCAGAGCTTTCCTTCCTCATGGCCTAATTACCTCTCAAAGGCCCCACTTCCTGGTATCATCACACTGGAGATTACAGCTTCGGTGCATGAGTTTGGGGAAGACGCACGTGTTCGGTCCATGGCAGCCTCCCCCACAGCCCTCTTCGTGTGCTTCCTTCCATGGCTGCAGCACAGGCTGGGTGAAGACGTTGTGAAGGCAGCACTCAGCACAGCTCTTCCTCTCCATGGTCTCTCTAGCAGCACGGTGCGATTTATTACGTGGCTACTCAGAGCCCCAAGAGGAAGAAACAGAAACCTCCAGGCCTTTCAAAGCCTGGCCTGGAACTGACAGAGTATTGCTTCCATCCTAGATTACTGTGAACATCAGCCCACCCCCGATCAGAGCGGAGGGACAGAGACATCATATTTTAGCAAGAGGAATACCAGACAAGGTCCACTTATCTTTCAGCTGCCATAGTCTGCCCTTTGGCCGTGAACTGCATTTTCCCACTTGTGCATCTGAGCAGGACCCTTCAAGGCCTTCCCAGAGCAGACTGCCACCCACAATCTCTGTCTGTCTTTTGTCTGTAGAAAAACTTCAATCAAAGAATAAATTTAATCAGATAAGTGAGAAAATGCAGAAAGCAAACAGCCAAGTCAAGCAAGACAAAATAACAATAATTTAGCCATGAAACATGGAGAAGGAAATGACAGTCCACTCCAGTATTCTTGCCTAGAGAATCCCATGAACAGAGGAGCCTGGCAGGCTCTAGCCCATGGAGGTTGCAAGAATCGGATATGACTTAGCAACTAAACCGCCACCACCAGCCATAAAACTAAGTCAAAGACCTTTTATTCCTCCTCAGGAGATATAGACAATATTCTGAGCCATGTCCGTTGAACTGTTTTGCAGTGACTGAAACCCCCATCAGGTGGAAGAAGTTAATTATATGTTTAACCATATGCTTGTGAGCACATAGACCCCAGGTCAGTTGGAACCAGAGGCTGATGATGTTGACTCCTGATTACCTCACCACCAGCCAGTTAGAAGCGTGTCCACCAGATGATCACACACCCCACACCCCCATCCCTTACCCTGCTTTTATAAACCTTCCCCTGAAAACCTTCAGGGAGTTTCAGTCTTTTAAGCACTAGTCACCCCTGACTCCTTGCTCAGCACCTGCATCAGATGCTACACTTTCATTCAGCACAACCCTGATTTCCCAAATCAGGACCAGGCAGAGATGAGGTTTATTCTACCTTGTATCCTGGAATTTGGTTCCTCCCAAATCAAAGAGCTATGAATTCAACAATAAGCTCCCTGCTGCCCATATACCTGACAGTCAATTGATACAGGAATGGGATAAATGCAACTTAGAGTCCCAAACTTATGCTTCCCAACAGTTTCTTTCTTCCTGCTTTTGGTGGGGCTCCAGATGTCAGGCAGGTGGAAATGGGAATTGTCACTGCTGCATCCCAAGCTACCTCTCACAAGGCTGGGTATGGTTCTTTAAGGTCTCTGTAACTGAATAGTTCAGTGTGACCCTAGGGGTCATAGCGCTGGCCCAGCAAACCAAAAGTCTACGAAACATGCCACCTTGATAGCAGTTTTATCTCTGTAAAACTCTGTGTTTCCAGTATAAGAACTTAGTTTCACTAAAGACCATACCAGACACCAGCTAGCACCAAGTAAAGAACAAAACCAGCTTGAGTTTTGACCATTCCTGCTTTCCAGTCCACTTGGGAGTTCTCCAGAATTTTAATTTGCTTACCACAGTTGAAAGAGGAAAAATATACTGCCCACGGTCTACAACTAAATCTGTTACTGCTTCCTCTTCACTCTCATAAAGAGCAAATTTATTTCTTAAAATTTCCCCAACTGTTGAGCTAATCAATATTTTTGTACACTCAGTATTTTAATTTTATTTGTGTATTTACTTTGGCTGTGCTGGGTCTTTGCTGTTGCTCACAGGCTTTCTCTAGTTTGTGGAGTCTGGGATTCCCGTCATGGTGGCTTCTCTCGTTGCAGAGCACAGGCTCTGAAGTGTGCAGGCTTCGGTAGCTGCAGTGTGCAGGCTGAGCTGCCCCACTAGCATGTCCAATCTCCCCGGACTGGTGATGGAACCTGTGAGCCCTGCACAAGCAGGCGGATTCTTTACTAGTAGACCACCAAGTAACCCCCAGTATTTTTTTTCCTCATTGCTTATCTTACAAACTAAGGGTTTTGAGTTGGTTTCTTTCTCTTTTTTTTGTCTCATACCCCCGCCCCTGTCAAAAAAAAATGAGTACTGTGTGGTCTCTGATCAAATACTGCAGGCCCAGATGAAAGGATAAGGGAAAATATAGATGACTGCAGTCTAAACTAACCTATGTGAAGATGCACTGGTCTGAGGAAATAGCTAAAGCTGGCTGTATCTATAACGCAGACGTTTACCTTCCAAGACAATTTGCTCTGGCACCTGTGGCTCCATCAACGTGTGAGAATCCAAAGGCCTTAGTAGGAGGGGGAATTGCCCAATTATCTGCTCCCTGACTTTCACTCACATCTATTCTTTCATCCAGTGAAATTCTGTTAGGTTTATTCTGGGGTGCTTTTACAGTAGAACTTTTCTTTCACACCTGGTATATTATTTATGTTTGATCTTTCTCCCAATCTGAACTCTCTTGAACCACACACTGAAGAATTTTCTCACACGTGGGAAACATGCTACATTAAGATCCAAGAATGGTATCAGGTCTCCTCTTTTAATATTCCTCTAGTTATTCATTTTTACTAAGAATTTTAAAGCAAGGGAAATGCACGATTTGGACTACTTAAAATTATCATTTTAAGTAAGAAATTAGACTTCTTTTTTGAAAATTCACAAATGATCTTTAATAATTCTGTATTTCACCCAATCTCTATGGAAAGTTTACACATATACTGGATCCAATAAAATTTCTAGTGCATCTCTAATCTGGAACTCCTTTGGTTCACCTCTATTCCTTCAAAGTAATTGATAGCAGTTCACCAATTTCATGCATTGTCTCTGTGTGCTTGGTGATAAAACCAGCCCCTGTTAGAAGAAATGAACACACATAAAGCACCAGTAAGTCCTCTGCTTCTTCTCAACTATTTTAGGCTTTATTATCCTCCTACCAATAGTACTCCTGCCCGGAATGATTTAACAAGTAGTCTCCACAACAGAGAGAACCAGGCAACACAAGAACTGAATAGCAATCCTTCTCATCCTCAGTTGTTCATATTATGTCACTGATCTCAAAATACAGGCCTCTTGATTCTTCCCTTTGCATGGTGGAAATTTTTTAATATTTGTTTTATTGTTTTAACACTTTGCAAGCCTCTTTCTATTGAGTGCTTATCTAAATGGCAGAATTCTCATCATATATACCAGAGCACAATGCCATCCATCTATACACTCCCTCTCAACTTAAATTGAGCCCAATGGCACTCAAAGAAATTATGTATTCAGTTAAATCACTTTCATCATACACCTCCTCATTTTCTTTCTCATCTAATAAGCTTGTGATTTATTTATTTAAATTTCATTTTTTGAGAGCTTGTATTTAGCCCTTGGAGAAGGAAATGGCAACCCACTCCAATATTCTTGACTGGGACAAGGAGCCTAGTGGACCATAGTCCATAGGGTCTCAAAGAGTTGAACACAACTTAGCGGCTAAACCACCATCACCAAACTTAGTTCTTATCAACGTTTTTCTATAACTATCAAAATCCGCCTTCTTTCTTATGGAAAAACATTTGACATATAACATTCTGTAAATTTAAGGTATGGAGCACGCTGATTTAATTATGCATATGTTGTAATACAATTGCCACTGTAACCACAGTTAGCACCTCTGTCAGATGACATGATTACCATTTTTTCTTGTGATTAGAATAACTAAGAACTAGTCTCCTAGCAAGTTTGATGATTATAATACAATGGTGATGGTGGTTTAGACACTAAGTCATTTCCTACTTTTTGCTACCCCATGGACTGTAGCCCACCAGGCTCCTCTGTCCATGGGATTCTCAGACAAGAATACTGTAGTGGGTTGCCTTTTCCTTCTTCAGGGGACCTTCTCAATCCAGAGATTGAACCCATGTCTCCTCCATTGGCAGGCAGACTCTTTACCACTGAGCCCAATACAATAGTTGTTGTCTATACTAACTGTACTGCACATTCGACCTCTAGGGCTTATTTACAACTCACTGCAAGTTTGGACCCTTAAACAACCTCTCTCCTATCCTTCCATCCCCCAGCTCTTTGTAACTGCCATCTTACTTGCTGTTTTTATAAGCTTGTTTTTTTTTTTTTAACTTCCACATATAAGCAATATTATGCAGTATTTGTCTTTCTTTGTCTGATTTATCTCACAAAGCATATGTTCGCAGGCTCTCTCCATGTTGTTGCAAGATTTCCTACTTTCTCACGGCTGAGTAAAATTCCATTGTCTACATATAGCACACATTAGAATGGCTATACCACGAAGACAAGAAATAAGTACCAGTGCGGATGCTGAGAAAAGGAACACTTGTGCCTTGTTAGTGGGAATGTAAATTGGAACAACCATGAAAGTGTCTTGAAAAATTAAAAATAGATATAGCATATGATCCAACAATTCTGCCTCTGGGTATACAACCAAAGGAAATGAAGACAGGATATACACCTACCCATGGTACACTGAAGCATTATTCATAACAGTCAAGATATGGGAACACTAAGTGTCTGTCAGTGGATGAGCAGATAAAATCTACCTTCTAAAATCTGCAGCCACAATTCTAGCTTGTACTTCTCCATCTAGCAAAAGAAATTTTCAGATAATATGTCACTTTTTCCCCTCTGCTCATTTTCTTATTGATCATCATACTTAAGTCCAAGATGCTTTCTGAGAGATGAATATGTTTGATAATGTATTTCCTTATATTCAAGAAAACTATAATTTATCACCTGGAAGAAAGCTTTCAGAACAAGACCTATACACAAGGGAGAATTTGGAACTTGTTCTTTTTAACTTGGGGGCTTCCCTAATGTCTGAGATGGGGAATCTGCCTGAAATGTGGGAGACCTGGGTTTAATCCCTGGGTTGAGAAGATCCACTGGAGAGTGGAACGGCAACCACAGTATTCTTGCCTGGAGGATCCCATGGACAGAGGAGCCTGACAGGCTACAGTCCATAAGGTCACAAAGAGCTGGACATGACTGAGTGACTAACACTTTCATTTTTCACTTTCTAACTTAACAAGTTAGTGTAGACCTGTTAAATGAATATTATCCCCCCTCCTAAATTGTAAGTTTTCACAGAACAGTAGCCATCAGCTCTTCATTTATTTCACCAAGTTGCTCACAAATTATCAGGCCTAGGACAGGCATTTAATTATTGTAAATTAATTGAGATAATATTTCCTTAATAGGAAAATCTAATTTATAGTTCCATGTTATACATTTCTATATATTTAATGCTTCTTACTGAATACTCTATTAGAGAATATTACTGATACTCAATTTTGTAACTTTCCATCCCTTGATAAAGAGATCAATAAAATTACATTTTTGTCAAAGATCCTATGGGAAAGTATTTTCTCAGTCAGTCTTCTCAAAATGAGGAAAATGATGCTCCAGAATTTTACTTATCTCTCCAGTTTGTTTCTTTTTCTTAAGCCACAGAAGAATTAGGAAGCAGAAGCAAAGAGCTGGGAAGAAAATAAAGCCCAATCCTCTGTTTTTCTTTGATGACATGATTTCTTTTCTTTTTGAGTGATCTAAGATTTCATCTCAGTTTATACTTGTAGAACGAAATCTTTCCCTTACAACCTGCAAAATCTGGGTATCTACTCAGAGAGATAAGTGGCAGTTTTCAACTTCCTCATCCACCCACAGTCTTTGCACCAGAATTATACTGATGTTCTGAAAAACTGGTGACATCACTCGATTTCCTGATCTGCCCATATATTTTGGCTGCTGTTTTGTCTTCTGTTATATAACTGTCTCTTAGATCCTAAAATGATGTCTCGAATTTGTGTTTACATGTCTATTCTAACTTTGTCCTGCCTGTCCAAATTTTTATTTGCTTTCCACCATGTCCTACATGACTGACCAGGTTTCCTATCTGGGTACCCACTGGACATCATCTGCCTTACTGCCACATGCAAATTTCACTGAGCTAAATTAAGGCTAGAACACAATGTTAAAGGGTCATTGGCTTACTACTAAATAAATATAATGGCAGCATTAATNGAAAGATATGAAGACAACATGTTTTACAGCCCTCTCTTTAGATTTAACAGATAATTTGATTTTTAAGTTTCTAAGAAATTCGAAAAAGTTTCAAGTCTACTGGTCTGTAAGTTACCATCAGGCTTACTTATCACGGACTTGACTAATATCAAAGACTGTTGTGAAGAGCACAGTGTTCCCTGTACTGTGCAAGTTCTCAGATGGAGTTAAAGCATGAAACTGAACAAAACAGCGTTGTGGGGTGGCTTCCAAGCTGCTCTGTGCACGCAGCAGGCACACAGGCTAAATGCCTGGCAGGCAGGGTCTCATACCCTCTTTCTCCATCTACAATTCTGAAAAATAAAAGCCTTCTTAGAACTTGCCTAAGAAATTAGGCTTTTCAGTCTAATAGACAAAACTCTATAATATATTCCAGGACAAAGATTGAGACTACTACTTTCTCCCTCTAACTGGCATCATCCATTATTTAGGATGATTTCTCAATATTTTATCAACGTATATGTCTGGGAAACATCTTTCCTCCAGCACAGATATTATGTATAATATTTCTAAATGATTTAAGCTGCTGTTTCAAGTTTGAGGGGAACTTCATCTCATCTTAGTACTTTTATTTCTTTAAAAATTAAAGACTTTCAAAAGTGACAAAACAATGAAAAAACTTTATGAATAATTCCTTAAGTCATTGTTCATATATATATATTTTTTTCATCAGATAGTGAAACTAAACAATCAAAATTGGGTTAGTTTAGATTCCCAAGAAGATGTTAAAAAAGAATGAGATGTTTTTGTCAGCTTGCTAAGTAAGAAAGTGTTGGTTATTCAGTCCTGTCCGATTCTGTGACTTCATGGACTATAGCCATCAATCCCTTCTGTCCAAGGGACTTCCCAGGCAAAAATACTAGAGTGGGTAGCTATTTCTTTCTCCAGGGGATCTTCCTAATCCAGGGATCAAGCTAGGGTCTCCTTCATTGCAGGCAGATTCTTCACTATCTGAGCAACCATGGAAGTCCTATCAGTTCAGTTCAGTTGCTCAGTCATGTCCAACTCTGCAACCCCATGGATGGCAGCACACCAGGCTTCCCTGTCCATCACCAACTCCCAGAGCTTACACAAACTCATGTCCATTGAATCAGTGATACCATCCAACCATCTCCTCTGTAATCCTCTTCTCCTCCTGCCTTCAATCTTCCCCAGCATCAGGGTCTTTTCCAGTGAGTCAGTTCTTCACATCAGGTGGCCAAAGTATTGGAGTTTCAGCTTCAGTATCAGTCCTTGCAATGAATATTCAGGACTGATTTCCTTTAGGAAAGACTGGTTGGATTTCCTTGCAGTCCAAGGGACTCTCGAGAGTCTTCTCCAGCATCACAATTTGAAAGCATCAGTTTTTCGGTGCTCAGCTTTCTTTATATTCCAACGCTCACATCCACACATGACTACTGGAAAAACCATAGCTGGACTTTTGTTGGCAAAGTAATCTCTCTACTAAACAGCATATTGCTGTCTAGGTTGGTCATAGCTTTTCTTCCAAGGAGCAAGAGTTTTCTAATTTCATGGCTGCAGCCATCATCTGCAGTGATTTTGGAGCCATAAAAAATAAAGTGTCTCACTGTTTCCATTGTTTCCCCATGTATTTGCCATGAAGTGATGGGACCAGATGCCATGATCTTAGTTTTCTGAATGATGAGTTTTAAGCCAACTTTTTCACTCTCTTCTTTCGCTTTCATCAAGAGGCCCTTTAGTTCTTTGCTTTCTGCCATAAAGATGATGTTATCTGCATATTTGAGGTTATTGATATTTCTCTCAGCAGTCCTGATTCTAGCTTGTGTTTCATCCAGCCTGGTATTTCACATGATGTAATCTGCATATAAGTTAAATAAACAGGTGATAATATACAGCCTTGATGTTCTCCTTTCCCAATTTGGAACTAGTCTGTTTTTCAATGTCCAGTTCTAACTGTTGCTTCTTGACCTGCATACAGATTTCTCAGCAAGCATGTCAGGTGGTCTGGTATTCCCCTTTCTTTCAGAATTTTCCACAGGTTGTGATCCACACAGTCAAAGGCTTTGGTGTAACCAATAAAGAAGATGTAGGTGTTTTTCTTGAACTCTCTTGCTTTCTCAAAGATCCAACGGATGTTGGCAATTTGGTCTCTGGTTCCTCTGCCTTTTCTAAAACCAGCTTGAACATCTAGAAGTTCACGGTTCATGTATTGCTCAAGCCTGGCTTGGAGAATTTTGAGCATTACTTTGCTAGCGTGTGAGATGAGTGCAATTGTGTGGTAGTTTGAGAATTCTTTAGCATTGCCTTTCTTTGGGATTGGAATGAAAACTGACCTTTTCCAGTCCTGTGGCCATTGCTGAGTTTCCCAAATTTGCTGGCATATTGAGTGCAGCACTTTCCCAGCACCATCTTTTAGGATTTGAAATCTCTCAGATGGAATTCCATCACCTCCACTAGCTTTGTTCATAGTGATACTTTCTAAGGCCCAGCTGACTTCAGATTCCAGGATGTTTGGCTCTAGGTGAGTGATCACACCATTACGGTTATCTGGGTCATGAAGGTTTTTTGTATAGTTCTTCTGTGTATTCTTGCCACCTCTTCTTAATAATATCTTCTGCTTCTGTTAGGTCCTTACCATTTCTGTCTTTTGTTGTGCCCATCTTTGCATGAACTGTTCCCTTGGTATCTCTAATTTTCTTGAAAAGATCTCTAGTCTTTCCCATTCTATTTTTTTCATCTATTTCTTTGCACTGATCACAGAAGAAGGCTTTCTTATCTCTCCTTGTTATTCTTTGGAACTCTGCATTCAGATGGGTATATCTTTCCATTTCTCCTTTGTCTTTAGCTTATGTTCTTTTCTCAGCTACATGTAAGGCCTCTTCAGACAACTATTTTGCCTTTTTACATTTATTTTTCTTGGAGATGGTCCTGTACCATATCACAAACCTGCATCCTTAGTTCTTCAGCACTCTATCAGATCAAATCCCTTGGATCTGTTTGTCACTTCCACTGTATAATCATAAAGGATTTTATTTAGGTCATACCTGAATGGTCTAGTGGTTTACCCTACTTTCTTCAATTTAAGTCTGAATTTGGCAATAAGGAGTTCATGATCTGAGTGACAGTCAGCTCCCAGTCTTGTTTTTTGTGACTGTATAGAGCTTCTCCATCTTTGGTTGCAAAGAATATAATCAATCTGATTTCAGTGTTGACCATCTGGTGGTATCTATGTGTAGAGTCTTCTATTATGTTGTTGGAAGAGGGTGTTTTCTATGACCAGTGCATTCTCTTGGCAAAACTCTGTTAGTCTTATAGGGGATCCCTATAACTGCTGTAATATAAGACCACAAATGCCAGGGCTTAAAAAAACACAAATGTATACCTTAAAATTCTGGCGGACAGAACTCTGAAGCAGATCTTACTGGCTAGAATCAAAAAGGCTGTGTTCCTCCCAGAGTCTCTATGAGAGAATCCACTTCTTGCCTTTTCAGTTTCTAGAAGTACCCTGAACTCCTGGACCCCTGGCTGCCTGTCAGCCTCTGTTTCCATTGTCACCTCTCCTTTTTCTGGTTGTGCCATCACATTGCCTTTTCTTTCTCTCTGACCTTTATACCTTCCTCTTATAAAGATCTTCATGATGATGTTGGGTCCACCCTGATAATCTAGGATAACCTTCCATACCCACAATCTTCATGCAATCACATCGGAAAAGTCCCTTTTGTCATGTAAACTCACAGATTTGGGGCATTGAGACATAGACATCTTTTGAGGGACATTATTTATCTTACAATAATACACAACAAGTTTATTGGGGGACATGCCAATCGTGGATAAAGGGGAGAAAAAAAGTAGAGATAGATAAGCCATTGAAGGAAAGGGGAAAAGGAGGGGGAACTGGTGGGAAGAATCTGACTACTCTGCAGGGCTAAGAAAGATCTGCCAGGTCTATGTGGAGTCTTTCAGCCAAAGCTACCTGTTAACAGAGTAAATGAATAAACATGAAAAACTGTCTTGCTGGAATGAGCCTGTACTAGCACCCGCACTGTGCATGACCACTGGCTGGGAGCAGCATGAGAAGCCTGGTACAAAAGTCAAGGTAAATGGGGCATTTTCATAACCACCATAACTGCTAAATTCTTGTGTAACTGAAAAGAGGCTTGGGGCTTCCCTGGTGGCTCAGATGGTAAAGAATCTGCCTGCAATGCAGGAGACCAGGGTCCAATCCCTGGGTCAGGAAGATCCCTGGAGAAGGGAATGGCAACCCACTCCACTATTCTTTCTGGAGAATTCCATGGACAGAGGAACCTAGCCTAGCAGGCTTAGATGTTTCCTATTCCAGCCCCTTCTTTACATATTTATACAATTTATACATTCATTGATTTCATTTTATCTTTTATTTCATTTCAATAAATATTTATGAAATACCAAGCACTGGGGTCCAGAACTAGAACACATAATCACTACCCAGAGAAAGCTAGCAGTATTGTGGAAAATTTAATAATAATTATAACCCAGAATAAATACACTATCCTCTGACCATGCCTCTCAAGTAACCTAGCAGAATTCATTTATGTCAGTTCCCTAGAGCCCCATCCAATTAGCACCCTACTTGACTCTGAGTGTCCTGATAGGGAATGACAATTATATGATCACTATAATTATGAGAACATACATTTAATACAAGGAAGTCGGAATACACAGTTAGAATGTCCTGGATAAGATGATGACTCAGAGAACAGAATATGAGAAGTCAGCTGGACAGAATATTTGGAGAGGATGAGAGCAGTGATGTAACAGCTGAAACAAAGGACAAGCTTCAAATGAGCAACAGATATTTAAAAGGCCAATGGACCCTACCAACAAGAACAAATATTTCAGAAAAACCAGATACGTTACACACAAAGTAGAGGTGAGAAATGAAGCAGAGCATATAAGCTAAACTCATATTTATCCTTACACAACTTGCTATGAAGTGAAGTTATTTACCAGTGAAAGTCAAGGATTCAGAAATAGAAGTAATACTGCTGTTTGAGAAATTAAGAAAAATAAAAAGAATAAGTACTTGAAATTAGGATAGCAGAGCTTTCTTCAATGTTAAACTAAGAGAATATCTGCAGAGAAGGATACAAAGCCTCTTAGAAAAAAACAAAACACTTTGCACAAATTTATAATACATAGATCACTATCGAGAGATTAATTTTAGCTTACAGTTTGAAAAGAGGAACCAAATGTCTAATTCTGTCATAAAAATAAATCTCTACAAACCATTCATAGTCTACCCAGTTTTATACAGTACTACTTCCTAGTAAACTTCCCGAGAGAGTCTCTCTGAGGGGGTTGGAAAAGGCATCTGAATAAGGTGACCTGATGTAACATTATTTTCCATAAATTAGTTTAAGATATAATTATGTTCCCTAGAATAGTAAATTATCTTCTTCAGTATTTATTTTTAACTTTTATATCAAATAACAAATAAATATTGTATATAGCTATCTGTTAAAGCAATTCCTAGATTGAGATAATACAGCCAGATTATCATGTGATAGAAGTAACCTCCAAAAAATCTGACCTAGATCAGATTAGCAATAACTATACTAAAAAATTATTCTATTGAAACTAGTATCGTACTGCAAATTGAAAATCTTGGCTATTTACCACCAGAATAATAGCATTTTTCTGAAGCTGTCTTTAAGAAAAAGATTGTACTTAGTTGAGAAAAAAATAAGCTTTGAACGATAGTTATTTGTAATTCTTCATATTCAAATTAATTTTGCTCTAAAGTTTGAATCTTATTTTAAAACTGATCATTTTACTTTTGCTCTCTTTCCTTCGAGTTTGAGTCATCTGTCTAGAAAATTGTAATTAACAATAATGATAACAAAATAGAACTGAAAATATAACTACAAATCATCTATAAAATGATATTTAAATTTTAGCTGATTAAATGAACCAAAATGTTTAAGTCTATCCCATTATAAGGAATTAATTTGTCTTATGTCTCCATTCAGTTATTTGACACATTCTTACCTATCCCCTCTGTAGTGTATTGCATTTGTTATTGTTATTGCTTAGTCATTAAGTGATGTCTGACTCTTTGCAACCCCATAGACTGTAGCCCACCAGGCTCCTCTGTCCATGGGATCTCCCAGGCAAAAGTACTGGAGTAGCTGTTACTTCTTCTTCCTTGACCCAGGGATTGAACCCACATCTCCTGTGAGTGCTGCACTGACTCATAAGTTCTATAACACTGAGTTGCCAAGTGTATTGAACTATATTCCTTCAAAAGTTAGATACAAATCCTTACCCCTGTCCTTGTGAATGTACACTTATATGGAAATAAAATCTTAACAGATGTAATGGAGTTAAGCCAAGGTCATACTGGATCAGGGTGAGTCCCCAATGTAATGACTGGGGTCTTTATAAGAGGAAGGAGTGGGATGTTTAGACACAGAGACACAGATGACATACCCACAGGTGGAGCCCATGCAGAGATAAAAGAAGAGGTTGCAGGGATGCAGCCACAAGTCAAGGGATCCCAAGGATTGCAGGAGCACCCAGAGGCTAAGCAAGAGGCAAAGAATGCTTCTTCAGATCCTGCAGAAGGACCCAATATCTTGAGATCAGATCCCTAGCTTCCTGAACCATAAGACAATAAATGTCTATTGTTTTAAGCCAACAGTTGGCAGTAATTTTTCTGGTATTCTTCAGTTCAGTTCAGTTCGGTCGCTCAGTCATGTCCAACTCTTTGCGACCCCATGAATCACAGCATGCCAGGCCTCCCTGTTCATTACCATCTCTCAGAGTTCACTCAGACGTGAGTCCAACAATGAGATGCCATCCAGCCATCTCATCCTCAGTCGTCCCATTCTCCTCCTGCCCCCAATCCCTCCCAGCATCAAAGTCTTTTGCAATGAGTCAACTCTTCTCATGAGGTGGCCAAAGTACTGGAGCTTCAGTTTTAGCATTATTCCTTCCAAAGAAATCTCAGGGTTGATCTCCTTCAGAATGGACTGGTTGAATCTCCTTGCAGTCCAAGGGACTCTCAAGAGTCTTCTCCAACGCCCCTGGGGAAAGCAATACTTTCTCATTTTAACCACAGTCTCAGTCATCAGGCACACAGTGAGTCTGTACTTCAGTGAAGTCAGTTACAAATGACTCATATTCCAGAGGAAACTTTAATTTGCTTTTTTTTTTTTTTAAGAGGAATTTCTGTGAAGACAGAGCAGTTCTTGTGCAGTCTTGGCAGAATCTGATGCTATAGAGAGATGCTTGGGAACTCACATTACTTGGCAGTGTAGTGTGTAATGTCAGTCTCTCAGTCATGTCTGACTCTCTGCAGTCCCACAGACCATAGCCTGCCAGGCTCCTCTGTCCATGGGATTCCGCAGGCAAGAATAGTGGAGCGGACTGCCATTCCTTTCTCCAGTTAGTTGGCAGTATCACTGTTATTATTATGGCACTACTATCATTTTCCTGTGGAACATTCTTATTAAGAATGGTTATAGTGATTAAAATAGAACTGGTCTCTCTTGAATGAAGGGCTTTCATATCCCTAGAAAGCATGTACTTTTATTTCAAATGGAATCTTAGGAATTTGAATTAAACTTTAGCAAAAGCCTTGAAAGAGGGCACCAACGGGAATTCTGACCTTATTGCCACCACTCTTTCCAGAGTTGTCTTCAGAAAGGCAGACATATACATGAGGCATTAACTCTGTAATAGAATTATTTCAGACAGATTAATGACTATCAAAGGTCCACATAGTCAGTGCTATGGTTTTTCCAGTAGTCATGTATGGATGTGAAAGTTGGACTATAGAGAAACCTGTGCGCTGAAGAATTTTTTTGAAAATTCTTTTGAACTTTTGAACTGTGGCATTGGAGAAGACTCTTAAGTCCCTTGGACTACAAGGAGATCAAACCAGTCAATCTGAAAGGAATCAGTCCTGAATATTCATTGGAAGGATTGATGCTGAAGCTGAAACTAATATTTTGACCACCTGATGTGAAGAATTGACTTATTAGAAAAGATCCTGATGCTGGGGAAGATTGAAGGCAGGAGGAGAAGGAAATGACAGAGAATGAGATGGTCACATGGCATCACTGACTCGATGGACATGAGTCTGAGTAAACTCTGGGAGTTGGTGATGGACAGGGAGGCCTGGCATGCTGTAGTCCACGGGGTCGCAAAAAATCAGACACAACTGAGCGACTGAACTGAATGACTATCAACTTCAACTAAACCAATAACAGTTTAATAGTTTTATTTTTTATGCCAACCAGATATTTTATATTATTTTATTGAATAGATTTTACAGGTTTTACTGATCATGTTTCATGTTACCTCTTTGACTAGTCAGTAAGGTGGAATAAGTGAAGTTTGTGGATTAAACAAGAGGCTATGACAGAAAGGCTACAAAAATAATTGAGTACACTGTGAACTTGGGCACACAATTTGTTCACCTTATTTTCCAGGGACTTGACCCAATTACACAGTCTCCTCTCAAAGGTCTAGCTCTTGAAAACATACAGGAGCCTCAGAACAGCCAAGAGCAGAGAAAAGTGCCACAGGCTGAGCTGTGTAAATATTTAAAATACAAGCCATTTTTTAGAAACAATGACCATAAATTCTATGAATCTATATTCAAAAATAATACATAATTTATATTCAAGAAAGGCTATAAGGATATATTGTACAACACAGGGAATATAACCAATATTTTATAATAACTATAAATGGAGTATAACCTTGAAAAATTGTCAATCACTATGCTGCATATCTGTAACTTACAAAAACATCATGTATCAACTACAATAAAAAATAAAAAGTAGAAAACAGTGTTATTAATGTGGCAATATAAAGTCAGTTCTGGAAAAATTCAGTTTTAGGTTTCAATCTAAGATAGTTTGGTACATATTATTTACTGGGCCTGAATATTTAAGCCTCATGAGGTGAGTACTACACACCAAGACAATCAGGAGCAACATAAGTTTTTACTATTTCAAGTGTTACACACTTTTTGTTCTTTTAATTTACTTTTTGTTTTTGAATTTTTCACCAACTTAGATACCTAAGGGTTATATTTTAAAAGTTGTAAATGAGCCTCTTGATATTGCCTATTTTTCTCAATTTTGGGTCCATTTCTCACTTCAAAGTTCAGTTCAGTTCAGTTCAGTCGCTCAGTTGTGTCCAACTCTTTGCGACCCCATGAATCTCACTTCAAAAGAATTAAGCAAAGTCTTCCCAATTGCAACCATTGATATCCTAACTCAGTTGTGAGGCCTTTTCTGGACTCAAGTTGCCTGATCCCTTCTTTCAAACAAAAAGGGCCACAGAAATTGAGAAAATCAAAGATACACAATATAACGTAGAGTGACTATGTACTGACGCTGACGGGAGGTAATCAGTCAGGTCTGAAACAGAATTTTTTAGCAAGATCTTACATTTCTTTTCAGGAACATAAGAGAAAGTTGGTGCTGGCTGTAACATTCAAAATTTCAGCCCAATGGAGAGTTCTAAAAGAGGAAATGAGTTCACACTGAGAATTAAAGATAAGAAAAGGCTTTATTGTTATAACACTAAAAGCAGTGTGTCCCCTTTTAATGAAAGAGTCATCTCTGAGATGAGTTAATAAGACACAATTTCTCTAAGGAAATTACAGGATTGATTATGTCACTGTAGTCTTAAAGAATGACTGGATGCCTTCTCTGTAATGGTATGTAATCATTTTTATTTTATATTGTTGTCTTTGAGTAAAGGAAGATATCAAAACTGCTAGAATGATCATATGTTTTGGAGGTGAACTTTCACAAGAAACTTATTCATTCAGTTCAGTTCAGTTCAGTGCAGCTGCTCAGTCATGTCCGACTCTTTGCGACCCCTTGAATCACAGCATGCCAGGCCTCCTTGTCCATCACCACTCTCAGAGTTCACTCAGATTCATGTCCATTGAGTAGTGATGCCATCCAGCCATCTCATCCTCTGTCGTCCCCTTCTCCTCCTGCCCCAATCCCTCCCAGCATCAAAGTCTTTTCCATTGAGTCAACACTACACANGTTTTGCCATACATCAACATGAATCTGCCACAGGTATACACGTGTTCCCCATCCTGAACCCCCCTCCCTCCTCCCTTCCCATACCATCCTTCTCTTGCTATACATTTAAACTCACAAATTATGCCTTAACTATCCATTCTTTTAAGTGAGTGTCATCTATCTAAAACTAATAATTTCTGCCAGTCCTATGAATAATCCACATTCTATGCTTTACCAATAATTATTTTATTTTCTTAAGCCAAAATGGAGGTATACAATTTTAATTTACTGCTCTGTTTAGTTTAGGCACACTCTATTGAATTCCACACTAAGTACATTAAATTTTCACAGAAATAGTGCTAAAGCCTATGCTTCCACTAATTTATCAAACACTTTCTCACAATCTATGACATGGCCCTGTCTATACGTTATTAAGGGAATAGTAGAATGCCTGATTTCATCTGTAGTGAGCAAATAGAAAGAGGTTCACATTCTTCTTTTCTGAACTGAGTAAAGATGAATGTACTTCATTTGGTTACAAATGTGCAACTTCTAACACTGTCCAAGAGGAAACACTCACCAGACCCTTAAATCTTGCTTAGTGGGAGAACGATAGTGAGATTCTATACTATATTACTTCACAAAAAAAGTGTTTAGATAGAAATACTCTGTCAGATTCCATCTTTATCAGAAGTCACTGGAGATTATCCCAGGGAAAATGATGATATAATTTTTCATAGCTATGTCTTTCTTGTTCTAAAATCTAAGCTTAAGACATATCCGTTTGAGCCAGCTGGCGAAAAAAGATGATCACCAATGTCAGGCTAATATTTTTTCCACACATCAAATGACACCCTTGAGGAAAAAAACTCATCTGGGCTTCTATTTTAAGTATGTTATATACTTATACATACATATAAGTATGTTTTTTCCTACAAGAAACTGTATTTTTAAGTAAAACATATAAATGTTACCTGGGGTTTAAAAAAAAACTCTATATGACTCTCTATTCAACTTAGTTCCTCAAAGACAGTTACTGCACAAATATAAATAATGAAAACAATATATCTAATACTTCTGTGCACTGCACATTCTTATTGAGGATGAAAGGACACTCACTCTTTTGCTTTGATACTTGGCAAATCCACATCTGATGATTTAGGGCATTGCAGAGCTCTGGGCTACTCTCTTGGCTCCTTCTCATATTCACAACTAATTCTTTTCTGTAGCTGAGTTTAATTTTGCTACAGAGATGAACAAAATATATTCCTTTCTTTCCAATGTATATCTTCATAAGCTTCCATATTGAAAATCAAAAAGCCATGTAAATTAATTAAAATA
The DNA here is from genome assembly GCA_006410875.1 of Neotragus pygmaeus. Classification (NCBI taxonomy): domain Eukaryota; kingdom Metazoa; phylum Chordata; class Mammalia; order Artiodactyla; family Bovidae; genus Neotragus; species Neotragus pygmaeus. The sequence continues at coordinate 109,631 of SJYV01029777.1, forward strand.
CAGGTAAGAAAAATTTAAAGCTGAATTTCAAATATTCCTGATCCTGGAGTCCTTCCACAGATGAAACCCCTCATTGGCTAACTCAATAACATCTGACATCTTGCCATTATTTATCCCCCACAAGGAAGAGTTTCTTTCTACCATGTTTCCTCTGCAGATTTACAGACGTTCATCTCCCCAGGTGTTTATAAAATTTATGGATACGGAGTCTGTACCTAAATATGCTAGAGGCTGAGATACAAAATCAAAATGGTACTTTAATCTGTAACTTTCAGAATATTAAACTAATAGAACCAGAAACTAACTTCTTCTTGGAAGAATACTGTCAACATGAGTGTGCTTCTGGGAAGTCAAAATATACATTGCAGATGACCTGAAGACCACATGAGAAGTGGGACATAAAATTCAAATGTTAAATGACATGAGGTAATCTAAACTATTCCTGCTTAAAGTAGGATTATTTTGGATACCCAAATAAGACAGACCATGCCTTCAGTCAGAGGATTCTTCTGTGAGTATTGGCATGTTGGATTTTCATTTCCATTTATCTCAAGGTGTTTTTTTTTTTTTTTTAATTTTTGTCTTGATTTGTTTATTGACTCATTGGTTGTTCAGGAGCATTTTGATTAATGCCCACATATTTGTGGATTTTCTGGTTGTCTTCCTGTAGTTAATTTCTACTTTCATATACTTGTGTTAAGAAAGGATGCTTGATTTGATTTCAATCTTCTTAAAATTACTGACTTGCTTTGTGGCCTAAGACATGACCTATTTCAAAAAATACTCCATGTGAAATTGAGAAAAATGTATATTCTGCTGTTGGATGGAATATTTTATATAATCTTGATAGATCTCTCCATTTGAATGTGTAGTTTAAGTCCAATGTTTCCATGTTGATTTTCTATCTGGATATTCTATCTATTGGTGAAAGTACAGAACTGAAATCCCATGCTATTATTGTATCATTATTTTATTTATGTCTCCCCTCAGAACTGTCAGTATTTGCTATATATATTTAGAGGCTCATATATTTGGTTCATAAGTATTTGCAATTGTTACAGCCTTTGTAAATTGTATACACAATTGTTACATACTCCTTTATCATCATATAATTACCTTTTGGTCTTTTGTTACAGCATTTGGCTTAAAAATCTATTTTCTTTGATATAATATAGCAAAAGACAGAGTAAAAGCAGTTCTAAGAGGGAAATTTATAGCTACACAGACTTTACAGTTAACATTTACATCAAGAAATAAGAAAATCTCATATAGAAAAAAAAAAAAAAAACCTAACTTTAAACATCAAGGAACTTGAAACAAAGAACAAACCAAATCAGTCCAAAGGAAAAATAAATAAAAAGATCAGAGTGGTTCTTTGAAATGAAATAGAGAACAGAAAAACAACAGAAAAGATCAGCAAAACTAAGAGTTGGGTTTCTGAAAATATAAATAAAATTTACAAAACTTTAGCTAGACTAAGAAAAAGAGAGAGAGGAATCAAATAAATTAAGTCCAAGATGAAAGAGGCAATATTACAAGTGATACTACAGAAATACATAAAATCTTAAGAAACTACTATAAACAATTACTTTTCAACAAACTGGATAACCTAGAAAAGTGGGTAAATTTATAGAAACATGAAACCAATCAATACGAATCAGGAAGAAGTAGAAAATATGAACGGACCAATATCAAGTAAGCAGACTGCATAACTAAAGTCAAACCCCACAAGAAAAAAGTCCAGGAGCAGAGGGCAGGAGGAGAAGGGGGCAACAGAGGATGAGATGTGTGGATGGCATCACCAACTCAATGGACATGAGTTTTGAGCAAACTCTGGGAGATAGTGTAGGACAGGGAAGGCTGGCATGCTACAGTCCATGGGATGTTAAAAGTCAGACACAACTTAGTGACTGAACAACATAAACAAGGACCAGATGGCTCCACAGTTAGATTCTACCAAATATTTAATGAAGAATTAGTACCAATCCTTCTCAAACTCTTCTAAAAATAAAGATGAAATTTGTTGCTGAACCACAAAAGATGTCAGGATTCTTGGCCTCCAAACGAGAAGAATTCAATCCGGGCCCAGAGATGAGACTTGATCACTCAGAGCTTTTGTGTGATAAAGTTTTATTAAAGTATAAAAGAGAGAAAGCATCTGACATAGACATCAGAAGAGGGCAGAAAGAGTGCCCCTCTGCTACTCTTTAGCCAGATATCATATAGCTGCTAGCAGTTTGCTAATTAGATAAAGGAAATGTCTCAAAACTCAAGAGAATGGCACCAGGCCCCCCACCAACAACATGCATTGGGATAACATTGTCACCAGGGAGTCCGTTCCTGGCCATAAAACAATTGACATGAATCTTGAAGAAAGACAAAATTCCATACAAATACATAGTTTCATTAACATAGATTAGGAGAACAATGTATGAGTATAACACACTGGTTTGTCAAGTTCAAGTCAGGTGTAACTGACTTGAAGACAGAGTCTAGGGTAAATACACAGTACATTAACATAGCTTAAGACAAACATTTTCATAAGAAAAACGCATTGGTTAGCTCAAGGTTTGAGAAAAGTTAAGTTCAGGTAGAAGCAGGTGTCATTATGGCAACACAGAATTTTAAGAGAAATCTCTTTTTAAATTTGTATAGAGAAGGGGAAAAATAATATAACACTAGTTTGTTTCCTCCTGCTGCTTAAGAGAGAAATAAAAAACGTGACACTTGCAGCCTATTTCCTCCGTTTGGAGACCCCTGGCTTTCCTGTCTGTTACCCTCTCAAAGGAGGAGGGAACACTTTCAAACCCATTTTAAGAGGCCAGAATTACCCTAATACTAATGATAGATATAACCGCAACAAAAAAAGAAAAATTATAGATCAATATCTCTGAGGAACATAGAGACAAAAATAGTTAACACAATAAATCAGCAAACAAAATTCAACAATATATTAGAACAATACATAAAAAAATACAACATACACATAATCAAGGGAAATATATTCCAGGAACACAAGGATGGCTCAATACCCACAAATCAATTAATGTAATACACAACATAAAAAAGGAAGGATAAGAATCATCTGATCATCTCAATAGATGCAGAAAATGTATGTGATAAAATTCAATATCCTCTAATGGTTAAACACTCTCACCAACACTGGGTACAGAAGGAATGTACCTCAACAGAATAAAGGCCATACATGACAAGCCCACAGCTAACATCAAACTCAATGGCTAAACAGTGAAAATTTTCTTCTAAGACAAGAATTCCCACTCTCACTACTTTTATTTAACATACTACAGAAAGTGCTAGACAGAGAAATTAGGCTAGAGAAATAAATAAAAGGCCTCCAAATTGGGAAAGAATAAGTAAAAATGTCTCTCTGTGCAGATAATATAATATTATATACAGAAAACCCAATTGAGTTTATTTTAAAAAATGCTGAACTAATAAAAGAATTCAGTTAAATTATAGGATATAAAATCAAGAGAATTAATCAGTAGCATTTCTATATACCAACAACAAACTATCAGAGAGAGAAGTTAAGAAAGCAATCTCATCTAAAATTTTTTTTTTAATTTAAGAATAAATTTAAGCAGGTAGGTGAAAGATTTATTCACCGAAAATTATGACACTAATGAAAGGAATTGGAAAAGGCACAAATAAATAGAAAGGTATTCCATATTCATGGATTGGAAGGATTAAAATAGTTAAACATTGTTAAAATATCCCTTTACCCAAAACAATCAAGATATTCAATGTCATCCCTATCAAAATTCCAAAGGTATTTTTCTTACTGAAATCAAACAAATAATTCTAAAATTTGTATGGAATAATAAAAGACCCCAAAAAGCCAAAGCCATCTTGTGAAGAAGGACAAAATCTGAGATATCACACTTTCAGATTTCAAACTACATTACAAACTATTGTGATCAATATGGTACGGTACTGGCCTGAAATAGACAGATCAATGGAAAAGAATAGAAAGCCCAGAAACAGAACCACATATATGTGGTCAATTATTTTTTTTAATAAAGAAGTCAAGAACATACAATGAGGAAAGTGTAGTCTCTTCAGTAAATGGTACTGGGAAAAATAACCACATGCAAAAGAATGAAACTGGACCATTATCTTGTACCATATACAAACACCAATTCAAAATGAATTAAAGACTTGAATGTAAGACTTAAATTTCTAAAACTTCTATAATAAAATATAACTGGGAATACCTTGACATTTGACAAAGATTTGACATCAGAAGCAAAGGCAACAAAGCAAAGGTTAAAAATGGGATTGCGTCAATCTAGAAAGCTTCTATACACCAAAGGAAATTATCAACAAAATGAAAGATCATCCCATAGAATGGGAGCAAATATTTGCAAATACATATATGGTAAGGAGTTAATATCCAGAATACACAAGAAGCTTATATAACTCATTAGAACAGGATTATCATCATCTAAACTTAAATTAAATCCTTTTAAAGGAGCAATGTATCTAAACAGACATTTTTCCAAAGAAGATATATTAATGGCCAATAGGTACATGAAAAGGTGTTCAACATGACTAATCAGCAGGGAAATGCAAATAAAAACCACAATGAGATATTAGGATATCTACTACTGAAAAATCAAGAGACACCTAATACTGGTGGGGATGTGGGGAAAAGGGAACTTTTGTGTACTGGTTGGTGGGATGTAAACTGGTAGTCACTATGGAAAAGAGTAGAGGTTCTCCCAGAAATTAAAAATAGAATTACCATATGATTCAGCAGTTTCACCTGTAGGTATACACTCAAAGATATGAAGTCATCATATCAAAGAGATAACGGCATTCTCACATTCACTGCAGCGTTATTACAATATCCAAGCTATGGGAACAACCTAAGTGTCCATGACAGGATGAATGGATAAAGAAACTGTGCTACATACATACAATGGAACATTATTCCCTCTTAAAAAAAGAAAGAAATCCTGTCATTTAAAGCAACATGGACAAACTTGGAGAACATTTATGCTAAGTGAAATACCACATGGTATTGCTTAAATGTAGAATCTTAAAAAAAAAAAAAAATGAAGTCACAGAAACAGTAGAAAGTAGTTGCCAAGAGCTGGGGATGGAGTGGTGAAAAGGAGAGGTTGGTGAGAGGGGACAAACTTTCATTTGTAAGATAAATAAGGTCTGAGGATCTAATGTATAATAACATGTTAACTGTGGTTGACAGCACTGTACTGTATAACTGAAATTCGCTAAGAAAGTAGAATTTACCTATTCTTAAAAAAAAAAAAGAGAGACAGTTTTAAAAATTAGAACATTCTCTTCTCTGAGTACCACTGTGACTTCTTTGCATGCATCCGCATCCCTAACTGTTTTTCCCTCTCTTTCCTCTACTGACTAACCTTTCTCCTGAATGACATTCATTCTTTAAACAGATTATTGCCTTCAAAATAGTTTAGTGTCACGTCTGATTTTGACTGTGAAAGTCACTGTTTCCTAAAGCTAATGTTGAAAATCTTTATTCTGACTTATTATGTATTAATTATGTCACTTAGGTTTCAGAAGCAGCCTTAATTCCACATTCTTGAGAGAATTATTATTATTATTATTTTACTTTACAATATTGTATAGGTTTGGTAAATATAACAGATTTTGATATCTGCAAGAGTAGCTCTATTTAAAAAAATAAATAAAGAAGGGACTGTGCATGGATCTTTTGCTTGATTTGAACACTAGAAAATTAAGCATTATATCCTAATGCTACACTACAAAGTCTTGAAACATTATTTAGACTTAAACTGATCTTGGCTGGAAGAAAACATTAGATTTAACAATTAGTAAAACATTTACTCCTTAGATGTTTTATTTCTAAAAGGTTTCCTTCATAGATTAAAAAAAAAATTTTTTTTGGTCTACCAGAGTTGATTCCATTATTCATTTAAAAGCATAATGTTCAGTGTTGGAAACAAAACATTTAGTGCAATCAAAAGAACCCAAACCTGCACAAAAAGTCCAAAGATCTGAATCAAGATTCTGCTTAGACCATTTACTGTATACCTTGAACACTTTCTCTCTCCCTATTGAGTGGAATGTTTTCTTAACTTGTAAAATGAGAAACTTTTACCAGATGGCATCTAAATTTATTCCAGTTATTGACACACTATACCAAATAGGTCTTAGAATGAAATCCCATTGAAAGCCTTAAGAAAAAAGTAGGAATAAATAGTAGTAGTTTATAAGAACAAAAAACGTAACTTGCTACTCCACTTCCCAATTTATTCATCTATCAATTCATTCATTATTTAGTTAAAACTTGTTGAGAACTTTTCTCAGAGAATATCCTTCTCCTGCTGGCCGGTGTTCAAGGCATGAATGTTGTTCTGTGCCTTCATTCCTGGCTGGGGTTGCCCCACCACCATCTCTCATTCTTTACAATATCTCCTTTCCAGTTCTCATTTCCCTAACTAGTCAGTCCTGCAGTGTGACTAACTACAGTTATGTGTTAGAGGGAATCAGAATAAAAGTGAACTACAGATGATAATTACTTTTTTAAAAAATGACCTGTGCTCATAGTGAATGCATAAATACACTCTACATACATATTCACTTGCAACAAAGTAGAAAGGTAATTCAATGCAGAGAGCTTTCAGAAAAATGATGTTTGAACAACACCGTAACCATATGGAAAAAATAAACGCCTCCTGACCTTTACCACACACAGTGCACAATAATTATCTTAAAATGGATCACAGATCTAAGTGAAAAGTTGAGATTACTAAAAAAAAAAAAAATAGAACATAAGAAAAAATTTTTGCAATCTTAGGGAAACCAAAGATATTTTAGATGTGACTTTATAAAAATTACAAACCATAAAAGAAAAATACTAATTCTGGACTTTATCAAAATAACCTATTCTAACACATATATATGGAATCTAGAAAAATATTACTGAAGAATTTAATTACAGGGCAACAATGGAGAAAGAGACATAGAGAATAGACTTATGGACATGGGGAGAGGGAAGGAGGGAGGGAAATGTATGGAAAGAGTAACATGGAAACTTACATTTCCATATGTGAAATAGATAGCCAAGGGGAATTTGCTGTATGGCTCAGGAAACTCAAACAGGGGCTCTGTATCAACCTAGTGGGGTGGGATGGGGAGGGAGCTGGGAGGGAGGTTCAAAAGGGAGGGTATATATGTATACCTATGGCTGATTCATGTGGAGGTTGACAGAAAACAACATAATTCTGTAGAGCAATTATTCTTCCATAAAAAATAAGTTAATTTTAAAAAGCGATATACTATGTATTCTGACTGGTAAATATATATTTTATTCTATAATTTTAGAATACTTTTAGTCACTTCTAAAATTTATTAGGTAAGTTATTAAATTTTGACACATTTACAAGTATTGCCACAGAGTTCCAACCACAGGACTAGATGAGAGCAATAATTTAGAGCACTGAATCTTTAAGATAAAGCAATTCTTAATATATTAATCAGTTCAGTTAAGTTCAGTCACTCAGTCATGGCTGACTCTTTGTGACCCCATGAACCGCAGCACGCCAGGCCTCCCTGTCCATCACCAACTCCCAGAGTTTACCCAAACTCATGTCCATTGAGTTGGTGATGTCATCCAATAATCTCATCCTCTGTCGTCCCCTTCTCCTCCTGCCCTCAACCTTTCCCAGCATCAGGGTCTTTATGTAGTATCAAAGAGCTTATTTTCTGCACATCACTAAACCTTACTGTATAATGTGGTATACTCTATTGTTTAAAAACAGTACTAATGCATGAGCNAATCTCATCCTCTGTCGTCCCCTTCTCCTCCTGCCCTCAACCTTTCCCAGCATCAGGGTCTTTATGTAGTATCAAAGAGCTTATTTTCTGCACATCACTAAACCTTACTGTATAATGTGGTATACTCTATTGTTTAAAAACAGTACTAATGCATGAGCACTATTTTATTATTATTTTCATGCCATGTCTAATGACAGCATAGATATAGTGAAATATTTATTAAATACACTGAACTAATACATCAATATTCTATTGCAGTATAGCAAAATCCCCAAATACATAGACTGAAAATCACAGGCATTTTAATTTTTCACAATTCAGTGGGTCAACAATTTGGCCTAGACTCAACTGCACAGACATTGTGCTGTCTCACTTAGAGTCATCTGTTCAATACAACTTCAGCTGGACAGTCTAAACAGTGTCAATCACTTATCTAGGAGTTAATGCTGAAGTTAAATTGGGCCTCTCTGTCACCTTCAAAAAGGTCAGCCTGGTGTCTGCACATGGTGCCGACAGAGCTCCACAAGAATGTGGGCAGAAGCCAGGAATTCTTTTGCTCTAATCTATTGGCCAAAGCTAGTTATAAGGTTAGCCAGGAGGGATGAAGATGGAGAAATAGACTCCATTTATTGATAGGAAGAATGTCAGAGGACTTGGCAAAGAGTGTGTAATCAGAGATAGGAGGCAAAGCTCTGTAAGTGATATTTTATGTAATCTATAGAAATATTAATAGTGTAAAACATAAAAATTTTAAAAGTAATTTGTAACCAAGCTACAAATAATATCTCCTAACTCATCCTAATCTGACAGCATCTTTTAAGTAATGAGTACCCAATTTTCTAATTAGTTAAAGGCCATTCAGATTTCTGACCTAAACATGATACCATCTTAATTCAAAGCTTTTCCTTCTTCTGAAATGTGTATAAAGCTACAAATTGTTAAAGTCTCACAAACACCAATTTTACGTATTTAAATCTGTGAGACTTCAAAATTTAAGAAGGGGTGCATAATATATGTCAGAATGGTCACATCCATTAGGAGAGTTTCAGGGGATTGTTAAGGGAATCACAGGTGGAAAATTTCAAACTGTGACAAAAATACACTCTTTGAAGAGTCTACCTTGGGAAATAAGGACTATAGTCTTTAAAGAAAGAGGATAAAAAGTTACAAAAGTCAGTTTAAATTTTCCTTTAAATGTAGTCTAATCACAGAGGAGAGAAGAGGTAGAGGTTCATCTACACACACACACATACACACAAACCCCATATGCAGGAATCACTCTGTCCCTGTGTCATAGGATTGGGGGAAGAAGGGAGAATTGGGTTGTAGAGACTAGAAAGCTATCCATCCCCATCCTCAAAAGAACCTCTTTCAAAAGCTATGAAAGAGAAATCCATAATAATACCATGGTATAGATTTGATGCAAAGATACTATTTAAAAAAAAACTACAAGAAACAGTAGTGAAATCATCTACAGTGGGAAATCATTTAAGAGAAAAAAGTATATTAGAGAGCAGATAAAATTTGTGAATATACATGCCATCTTTAAAAAAAAAAATATGGAGGCCACCAATAAAAGAAGACCACAAAACTAGCACACAGGGACTCAGCATGGAGATAATGAATAAAACAGAGGGAGAGATGTGAACTGATAGGAAAGGACTTGGACAAAGAACACAGAAATTCACAGGAATAAACATAATAATTGGAGAGTGCATAAAGAAGAATAAGTACTGGAGGAAGCATGAAATGGTCATAATTCTGAAAAAAAATTAAGCCAATGAAGAAAAATAAATAATTGAAAGAAGTAGAAAAAGACATAGGTATGTAAAAGATATGCAGAGCAGATTCAATATATAAGAAAGAAAACCAAAAGTACAGAAAGGAAAAAAATATGTAATTTATAATTCAAAAATTTCCCCATCAAAGAAAGGAAAACTTTAATCCAGCAACATGAAAAAGGACACATGGCAGAGGAAATTTGGACCTAGTACTTTCTACTGAAGACATAACCTAGTAAAGTCACTAGGCACTGAAACAGAAATAGAAATATTATTTTTTTNGAAGCTGAAATTCCATTACTTTGGTCACCTGATGTGAAGAGCTGCCTCATTGGAAAAGACTCTGATGCTGGGAAGGATTGAGGGCAGGAGGATAAGGGAGTGGCAGAGGATGAGATGGCTGGATGGCATCACTGACTCGATGGACATGAGTTTGAGTGAACTCCGGGAGCTGGTGATGGACAGGGAGGCCTGGCGTGCTGTGATTCATGGTGTCGCAAAGATTCGGACACAACTGAGCAACTGAACTGAACTCAAATATACATCATATATACAGGACTTCCCTGGTGGCTCAGACAGTAAAGTATCTGCCTACAATGTGGGAAACCCAGCTTTGATCCCTGGGTCGGGAGGATCCTCTGAAGAAGGAAATGGCAATCCACTCCAGTACTCTTGCCTGGAAAATCTCATGGACGGATGAGCCTGGTAGGCTACAGTCCATGGGATCTCAAAGAGTCAGACATGACTGAGGGACTAAACTTTCACTTTCAAGCAAAGAAAGGTAAAATGAGAGAAAAGGGTAACATTTCCTTATAACTGACAAGTGAATCTAACATTTTGCCCTGTGCTTATGTTGAATGATAGAGAATGGAGACAATGTACTGTTTTTGTACTAAACAATATCAAGAGCAGGCAAAAACAGCTTAACTGCTTTTTTAAAATAAATACCAGGTCTAAGACTAAGATTTCACTTTCCAATCAATATTAACAGCTTGTTTACCAAGGCTCTCTTCAAGATTCTCATTTTGTCATTTTCATCAACCAAAAGCAATTTTGTCATGTATTTGACATAACCTCAGCCAACACTTGTTGTGTAAGACTTGCCTTACATTCATCCTTGCAGGCCCTGAAACTCTATAGATCTTTGCCTTAATTTCCTCATTTTGAGACGCTACTTTACTCTGTCAAGTTGGTGTTCTCCCTTTCTCTCCTCTTGTGTTAGCTTAACTTTTAGCTTAACTTTTAACTTTTAAGCTTAACTAGTTAGCTTAACTTTACTCAGTTAACAGGCTTTTTTATACATGCCTTCTGAGGAGTCCACATTTGACACAACCATACATTATGTTTCCAGCAAATCTGGAAAACTCAGCACTGGCCACAAGACAGGAAAAGGTCAGTTTTCATTCTAATCCCAAAGAAAGGCAATGCCAAACAATGCTCAAACTACTGCACAGGTGTACTCATTTCACATGCTAGCAAGGTAATGCTCAAATCCTTCAAGCTAGGCTTCAACAGTATATATACTGAGAACTTCCAGATGTACAAGCTGGATTTAGAAAAGGCACAGGAACCAGAGATCAAACTGTCAACATGTGCTGGATCATAGAAAAAGCAAGGGAATTTAAGGAAAACATCTACTTCTGCTTCATTGAGCATGCTAAAGCCCTTGACCGTGTGGATCACAACAAACTGGAAAATTCTTGAAGAGATGGGAATATCAGCCTTACCTGCCTCCTGAGAAACATGTATGAGTCAAGAAGCAATGAAACCGGACATGGAACAATGGACTGGCTCAATATTGGGAAAGGAGTATGTCAAACCTATATACTGTCCCCCTACTTATTTAACTTCTATGCAGAGTACATCATGCGAAATGCCAGGCTGGATGAAGCACAAGCTGGAATCAAGATTGCCAGAAGAAAAATCAATAACCTCAGATATGCAGATGACACCACCCTAAAGGCAGAAAGTGAAAAGGAACTAAAGAGTCCATTGATGAAGATGAAAGAGGCAAGAGAAAAAGCTGCCTTAAAAGCTCAACATTTAAAAAACTAAAATCATAGCATCCAGTCCCATCACCTCATGGCAAATAAGATGGTAAAAACTAGCAACACTGACAGGCTTTATTTTCTTGGGCTCTAAAATCTCTGTAGACGTGACTGCAGCCATGAAATTAAAAGACACATGCTCCTTGGAAGAAAAGCTATGACACGCTTAGCATATTAAAAGGCAGAGACAATCAAGGCTATGGTTTTTCCAGTAGTCATGTGCCGATGTAAGAGCTGGAGAATAAAAAAGGCTGAGCACTGAAGAATTGACGCCTTCAAACTATGGCCCTGGACAAGACTCTTGAGAGTCCCCTGGACTACAAGGAGATAAAATCAGTCAATCCTAAAGAGAATCAACCCTGAATGTTCATTGGAAGGATTGATGCTGAAGCTGAAACTCCAATACTTTGGCCACCTGATGCGAAGAACTGACTCACTGGAAAAGACCCTGACATTTGGAAAGATTGAAGGCAGGACGAGAAAGCAATGACAGAGGACGAGATGGTTGGATGCCATCATCAACTCAATGGACATGAGTTTGAACAGACTCTGGGAGATAGTAAAGGACGTGGAAGCCTGGTGTGCTGCAATCCATGGGGTCGCAAAGAGTTGGACATGACTTAGTGACTGAACAACAACAGCAAAGCTAGCAGTCAGATGAAGAGGAAGAGATACATTATAAAAGGATTAATGTGAAGCACTAGAATCCCAGGAAGGAGCAATGCACACAGTGAGACTGTGCTGAGACGTCTCCATGTTGTAAATGCTTGAAATTCACTTAAGTAAAAGCAAATTAACTGCTAATGATAAGAAACACCCCGTGCCCCACCCCACCTACACAGCTGTGCCTTCTGGCTTCCTACACTTGCCACGGTGGATGCATGCCAGAATTCAGATTCATTCGCTAGTGGTAAAGAACCCACCTGCCAATGCAGGAGACACAAGACATGTGGGTTTGATCCCTGGGTTGGGAAGATCCCCTGGATGAAGGCAGGGCAACCCACTCTAGCATTCTTGCTTAGAGAATCCAGTGGAAAGAGGAGCCTGGTGGGCTACAGTCATGGGATCACAGAGTTGGACATGACTGAAGTGACTTAGCATGCATGCAAAGATTGAAAAGAATGTCAACCTAAACGGGAAAGAGTGAGAGGTTGAGGAGGGCCCTCTTTGGAAATTATTCATACTAAAAGACTAAAATTTCATTCAAGTTCATAATTGGATAGATGAAATAGAAATATATGGGACTTCCCTTCTGGTGCAGTGGTTAAGACTTGGCACTTCCAATGCAAGGGGCATGGGTTTGATCCCTGGTCAGGAAATTAAGATTCCACATGCCATGAAGCGAGGCCAAGAAAATTTTAAATATATATTAAATAAATTAATCTAATTAAATAAGAAACAGAATAAAAATTGAAGGACAGAAGCTAGCCAGTGTTCTAGAAAGTTTCATTTCCTCCCAGGCTATGTCCAAAGTAAAATCTGAGCGCCTTTGGTCTGCTATTGATAGAAAGAGATCACTCTCTATTCAGTTCCTTCCTACAGTATCCTCTAGGAAGTCTGTTTCTTCATCCCATATAGCTTCTAATATTCATACTCCCTTTTTCAGACTTAAAACTAACCCTTTATAGTTTACTTCACTCCCACTTTTCTGTGCATTCAATGTTTGTTTACTCAGCACAAGGGTGACCATAAGTCACCCTATTTGTAATGTCCCAAAGTACATTGTGCCTGTTTTACTGAGTATGTATGCTATAGACTGTTTTATAATTATAATAAATGTGAACACTTCTATTTCTCTCATTTCTTGAGAATAGGCCTCATGTTTGTATCACATCCTCCTAGCAAAGGATCAGGCAAATAGAAAATAATGAATTTATGCTTAGTAAGTGAATAAATGAAGGACAAAATAAATTCTAAAACTCTACAGTAGTTCCACATTGTGTACTGTCATGTACAAACAGGAACATAACAAAGCAACTCATACTTTGAATAAAAGGCAAAATGCATGTTTAAGAAAATTACAGCAATCATCAAAGTGAAACAGCTATCTATCCATGACCTGAAAATGGCATGGAAGAAAAATGGCTGAAGTATTTCTACAGAATAGCATACATTCATCCGGACTTCCCAGGTGTTTCAGTGATAAAGAAACCACCTGCCAATGCAGGAGACTTGGGTTCAATCCCTGAGTTGGGAAGATCCCCTGGAGAAGAAAATGGCAACCCACTCTAGTATTTTGCCTGAGAAATCCCCCTGACAGAGAAGCCTGGTGGACTTCAGTTCACAGTAGTAGTAAAGAGTCAGACACAATTCTTTTTTGAAACTACTATTCTTTTTGTAGTCACAAAGAAACACGACTGAGTTGACTAAAAAATCTATGGTGCATTCATCTACCCATTCAGTAAATCTTTGTGTGTGTGTGTGTGTGTGTGTAGATGTAGATTTATTACAAGGAATTTTCTTAGACAATTACAGAGGCTGAGAAATCCCATGATCTGTCATCAGCAATGTGGAGACCCAGGAAAGCCAATAGTATATTTCAATCTGAATCTTAAGGCTTGAGAACCAAAAGAACTAATGATGTAAATTCCAGTCTGAATCTGAAGGCCTGAGAACCACAGCAACACAGGGGGCAAGATAAGATTGATGTTCCAGCTCAAGCACTCAGACAAGAAGGGCTGAATTCTTCCTTCCTTCACTTTTTTGGTTCCATTTAGGCCCTTAATATATTGGATGATGCCCACCCAGTGAATTCATAGATGCAAAATGCTAATTTTAACCAGAAATACCCTTACAGACACACCGAGAAATAATGATTACCCAAATATCTGGACACTCTGTGATCCAGTCATGTTGACACATACAATTAATCAACACAAGTTCCAACCTCATTTTGCTCCCTGCTCTGACTTCTAGGCACTTGTTTTCACCATGATTTTGGCCACTGATTTTCAAAGTTACTGTGAAATCAGGGAAAAGGTGGAGGTAGGAATACGGTAAGTTATAGTGCCACAAATCTTTCTATTCTATTTTTTTTTTCTATAGTGCCACAAATCTTTCAGATACAGTCATGTTCCTTAAATTCCCTGGATTATTGCAAGTTTTTTGTTAAATTTCTAGAGTTCTTAGTTAATCCTTAAGAGTTTTTGCTAGTTTTCTCACTGCTTTTATGGAGAAGAGGATTTTCAGCAGTCCTTACACTACCATTTTTGCTAACATCCTGCAATTTAACACACACACATGTGTGTGTGTATGTTTGTATGTGTGTGTGTGTGTGTGTGTGTGTGTGTGTATTTGTTTGCTTTTGTATCATGTGCTGCTCCTATTTTCCAAACTATACTCATTCAGTAAATCTTGACTTCAGCACATACCTTGGGGTCAGGCACTCTTTTAGTCTACAAAGAAATATCTTCATAATTTAGATAAAACTGGTTCACATCTGATTATGTTCAATAATTTTACCAAGCAGGGTCAATCAATAAAATAATGCTTTATTAATTTTTATGTTGAAGAATCATTTGGAAAGATTTAAAGCCAAAGTTGGCATAAATACCTGGTCAACACAATCAACCCAATCTACAGTCTACATCTGAAAGCTCCCAAAGTAGTAAATTAAGTCGGGTGTTTACAACAAATTTCAGACTCAAATAAAATATGAACTATGTTCAGTATACTCTAAAATATAAAATAAAACCTTATAATGTATCAAATAAGTCAATATACACTAATTTTAGATACCCTGATTTAAAAACTAAACATATATCTGCATGGAAAATAAATTTATCTATGATAATTTTAATTCCTGAAGGTTCTGAACAGTAATGTTTTGATGAAGAAGTTAATCATGAAATATACATCTAACTTCATATTTTCATTACATATATATAGAACACTGTAAGTAGTAAATGTATTATATAAAATATCATGAAAATTAACATGATATGGGCTTAATTGAAATGCAATCACTTCTCTAATTTCTAAAATGTTCTAAGAATCTCTACTGAGATTTCTTAATTTATTGAAAACAATGTTGCAGTAACAGACATTATTAAAGAATAAAAGAGTATACTCTACATTGTTAAATTTTCCAAAATTAAGATTGCTTAAGACTGTTATTTAGTAACAACCCATCTCGCTTTTTGAAGTTTATTGACATTGCTCTTATGTCCCAGATTAATAACTCATCCCTATTTAAAAAAAATTGGAATGCTCTTGTTTAACTTTTATTTCAAATAGGTTACTGTCTCATAAGGTAAAGAAAATGGAAATGCCCCAAGATAAGGTAACAAATTATTTTAAACTATTGATTACTCTGCACATATTCTCAGTAGGAGAGTTTAATGAAACTATGTTTTCAAAATGTTTTAAAGACTGAGAAGGAAAGGTCCACATAAAATTAACACATATTTAAGACAGGAAAAGATTTATAATTGAGTATAAACTAAAAATCAAACAATTGAGATTATGTATCTATTATACTAAAGTTGTATGATAGCCTTCAAGAGATAGAACATTATCCTATGACATTTTATAGATTTTAATTTCATAAAATATGAGAGAAATAAGGACCAGGTTATTATTTTTTGTTTCTATCACTCTGTCAATTTCAGGATACTTTTAGTTTTAATAAAACTATGTTACTGTACCTCTTTTGTACATTACCTCATAAATTTTGAGAAAGATCATCAGACTGGTAGAGACACTGTAGTGTACATTCAATAGTTCATATAATAATGAAATGTTTGGAATTTTAAGTGGCACTGCACTTAAAAATAAATTATGTTTATAATAATATTCTTCTATTTCACTCAATATCATAAGGTAGTTCCAGGAATATTTAATATATCCACAAAGGAGACTCAAAGAGCCAAGAAAAAAAGTTTGTGTCTCACAAACTCAGCTCTGCAGGTCAGAATTTTTAGTTCATCTTTCTGTGGCTTTTCAGATTGTCCCTCAAAAAGGACTCTGGTGAAAGTGCCGAATCCTAGCCACTAGACCACCAGGGAACTAGCCAATACAGTATTGTAAAGTAAAATAAAGTAAAAATAAAAAATAATTTAAAAAAAAAGACTGGTGGAAGAGAAGGAAGAAGAGGAAAAAGTAGCAGCTTTGACAGCTACTAACCATTGTGGATCAGCTGGTAAACAATCTGCCCGCAATGTGGGAGACCTGGGCTCAATCCCTGGATTGGGAAGGTTCTCTAGAGAAGGGAAAAGGTACTCACTCCAGTATTCTGGCCTGGAAAATTCCATGGACTGTATAGGCCATGGGATCACAAAGAGTCAGAAATGATTCAGTGACTTTCACTGTCATTTCATTTTCAAGATACCAAAATGTGGTCCACTTGAGAAGGGAGTGGCAAACCAATTCAGTATTCTGGCCTTGAGAACCCCATGAACAGTATGAAAAGGCAAAAAGATATGACACTGAAAGATAAACTTCCCAGGTCAGTAGGTATCTAATATGCTACTGGAGAAGAGTGGAAAAATAACCCCAGAAAAGATGGAACCAAAGTGAAAACAATGTCCAGCCGTGGATGTGACTGGTGACAGAAGTAAAGTCCAATGCTGTAAAGAACAATATTGCATAGGAACATGGAATGTTAGGTCCATGAATCAAGGCAAACTGGAAGTGGTTAAACAGTAGATGGCAAGAGTTAACAACGACATTTTAGGAATCAGCGAACTAAAATGGACGGGAATGGGTGAATTTAATTCAGATGACCATTTTGTCTACTACTGTGAGAAAGAATCCCTCAGAAGAAATGCAGTAGCCCTCATCGCCAACAAAAAGAGTCCAAAATGCAGTACTTGGGTGCAATCTCAAAAATTACAGAATGATCTCTGTTCGTTTCTAAGGCAAACCATTCAATATCACAGTAATCCAAGTCTATGCCACAACCAGTAATGCTAAAGAAACTGAAGGTGAATGGATCTATGAAGATCTACAAGATCTTTGAGAACTAACACCCAAAACACATGTGCTTTTCATTACATGGGACTGGAATGAAAAGCAGGAAGTCAAGAGATACCTGGAGTAACAGGTAAATTTGGCTTTGGAGTACAAAAAGCTAACAGAATGTTGCCAAGAGTACACACTGGTCATGGTAAAACCCTCTTCCAAAACACAGGAGAAGACTCTACACATAGACATTACCAGATGATCAATATTGAAATCAGACTGATTATATTCTTTGCAACCAAAGATAGAGAAGCTCTATACAGTCACCAAAAACAAGACCAGGAGCTGACTGTGGCTCAGATAATGAACTCCTTATTGCCAAATTCAGACTTAAATTGAAAAAAGTAGGGAAAATTACTAGACCATTCATGTATGACATAAATCAAATCCTTTACAATTATACAGTAAAAGTGACGAGTAGATTTAAGGAATTACATCTGATCAACACAGTGTCTGAAGAAATATGGACAGAGGTTCGTGACATTGTACAGAAGGGATTGATCAAGATGATCCCCAAGAAAAAGAAATGCAAAAAAGCAAAATGGTCATCTGAGGAGCCCTTACAAATAGCTGAGAAAAGAAGAGAAACAAAAGCAAAAGGAGAAAAGGAAAGATATACCTATTTGAATGCAGAGTTCAAAGAGAGAACTCTGCTATTCAAGGAATAGCAAGGAGAGATATGAAAGCCTTCCTCTCTGATGCAAATAAATAGAGGGAAAAAATTGAATGGAAAAGACTAGAGATCTTTTCAAGAAAATTAGAGATACCAAGGGAATATTTCATGCAAAGATGGGCTCGATAAATAACAGAAATGGTATGGGCCTAACAGAAGAAGAAGATATTAAGAAGAGGTGGCAAGAATACACAGAAGAACTGTACAAAAAAAGATCTTCATGACCAAGATAACCATGATGGTGTGATCACTCATCTAGAGCCAGAAATCCTGTAATGCGAAGTCTAGTGGGTGTTAGGAAGCATCACTATGAACAAAGCTAGTGTATAATGTAATCCCAGTTGAGCTATTTCAAATCCTAAAAGACAATGCTGTGAAAGTGCTACACTCAATATGCCAGCAAATTTGAAAAACTCAGCAGTGACCACAGGACTGGAAAAGGTAAGTTTTCATTCCAATCTCGAAGAAAGGCAATGCCAAAGAATGTTCAAACTATCACACAATTTCACTCATCTCACACACTAGCAAAGTAATGCTCAAAATTCTCCAAGCCAGGCTTCAAAAGTATGTGAACCATGAACTTCCAGATGTTCAAGCTGGTTTCAGAAAAGGCAAAGGAACAAGAGAACAAATTACCAACATCCCTTGGATCATCTAAAAAGCAACTGAGTTCCAGAAAAATATCTACCTCGGCTGTATTGACAATGCCAAAGCCTTTGACTGTATGGATCACAACAAACTGCAGAAAATTTTTAAAGAGATGTGAATACCTTACCTGCCTCCTGAGAAATCTGTATGCAGGTCAAGTGTCAACAGTTAGAACCTGACATGGAACAAGAGACTGGTTCCAAACCAGGAAAGAAGTACAAGGCTGTATACTGTCACTCTGCTTATTTAACTTATATGCAGAGTACATCATGCAAAATGCCAGGCTGGATGAAGCACAAGCTGGAATCAAGATTGCTGGGAGAAATATCAGTAACCTCAGATACACAGATGACACCACCCTTATGGCTGAAAGTGAAGAAGAATTAAAGAGCCTCTTGATGAAAGTGACAGAGGAGTGAAAATGTTGGCTTAAAACTCAACATTCAAAAAACTAAGATCACGGCATCTGGTCCCATCACTTCATGGCAGATAGCGGGGGAAACAAGGGAAATAGTGACAGACTTTACTTTTTTGGGCTCCAAAATCACTGAAGATCGTGACTGCAGCCATGAAATTAAAAGATGCTTGCACCTTGGAAGAAAAGCTATGACTAACCTAGGCAGCATATTAAAGAGCAAAGACATTACATGGCCAGCAAAGGTCCGTCTAGTCAAAGCTATGGTTTTTCCAGTAGTCATGCATGGATGTAAGAGGTGGTCTATAAAGAAAGCCCAGCACCGAAGAATTGATACTTTTGAACAGTGGTGTTGGAGAAGACTCTTTACAGACTTCAAGGAGATCAAACCAGTCAATCCTAAAGGAAATCAGTCCTAAATATTCATTGGAAGGACTGATACTAAAGCTGAATACTCCAACACTTTGGCAACCTGATATGAAGAACTGACTCATTTGAAAATACCCTGATGCTGGGAAAGATTGACGGAGGGAGAAGAAGGTGACAATAGAGAATGAGATGGTTGGATGGCATCACTGACTTAATGGACATGAGTCTGAGCAAGCTCCAGGAGTCAGTGACAGACAGGAGGCCTGGCGTGCTGGAGTTCATGATGTAGCAGAGTCAGACATTGCTGACCAACCTAACTGAGGATATCAACACTTGTTTCAACAAATGATGGACTGTAGTCGGAGTCATGATAGCCTGTCTTAAACAGAAATAAGAAAAAAAAAAATTTCCAGTCTTTCCCCTCTATATTCCTCTTGTGATTTCTAGGAACTTTGGATACACTGCACGTAAATGAAGTGTAAGGTATATCTTAACTAATTTTTTTTTTTTA
>SJYV01029777.1:132722-172007 GCA_006410875.1 Neotragus pygmaeus
AAGAATGTTCAAACTATCACACAATTTCACTCATCTCACACACTAGCAAAGTAATGCTCAAAATTCTCCAAGCCAGGCTTCAAAAGTATGTGAACCATGAACTTCCAGATGTTCAAGCTGGTTTCAGAAAAGGCAAAGGAACAAGAGAACAAATTACCAACATCCCTTGGATCATCTAAAAAGCAACTGAGTTCCAGAAAAATATCTACCTCGGCTGTATTGACAATGCCAAAGCCTTTGACTGTATGGATCACAACAAACTGCAGAAAATTTTTAAAGAGATGTGAATACCTTACCTGCCTCCTGAGAAATCTGTATGCAGGTCAAGTGTCAACAGTTAGAACCTGACATGGAACAAGAGACTGGTTCCAAACCAGGAAAGAAGTACAAGGCTGTATACTGTCACTCTGCTTATTTAACTTATATGCAGAGTACATCATGCAAAATGCCAGGCTGGATGAAGCACAAGCTGGAATCAAGATTGCTGGGAGAAATATCAGTAACCTCAGATAAACAGATGACACCACCCTTATGGCTGAAAGTGAAGAAGAATTAAAGAGCCTCTTGATGAAAGTGACAGAGGAGTGAAAATGTTGGCTTAAAACTCAACATTCAAAAAACTAAGATCACGGCATCTGGTCCCATCACTTCATGGCAGATAGCGGGGGAAACAAGGGAAATAGTGACAGACTTTACTTTTTTGGGCTCCAAAATCACTGAAGATCGTGACTGCAGCCATGAAATTAAAAGATGCTAGCACCTTGGAAGAAAAGCTATGACTAACCTAGGCAGCATATTAAAGAGCAAAGACATTACATGGCCAGCAAAGGTCCGTCTAGTCAAAGCTATGGTTTTTCCAGTAGTCATGCATGGATGTAAGAGGTGGTCTATAAAGAAAGCCCAGCACCGAAGAATTGATACTTTTGAACAGTGGTGTTGGAGAAGACTCTTTACAGACTTCAAGGAGATCAAACCAGTCAATCCTAAAGGAAATCAGTCCTAAATATTCATTGGAAGGACTGATACTAAAGCTGAATACTCCAACACTTTGGCAACCTGATATGAAGAACTGACTCATTTGAAAATACCCTGATGCTGGGAAAGATTGACGGAGGGAGAAGAAGGTGACAATAGAGAATGAGATGGTTGGATGGCATCACTGACTTAATGGACATGAGTCTGAGCAAGCTCCAGGAGTCAGTGACAGACAGGAGGCCTGGCGTGCTGGAGTTCATGATGTAGCAGAGTCAGACATTGCTGACCAACCTAACTGAGGATATCAACACTTGTTTCAACAAATGATGGACTGTAGTCGGAGTCATGATAGCCTGTCTTAAACAGAAATAAGAAAAAAAAAAATTTCCAGTCTTTCCCCTCTATATTCCTCTTGTGATTTCTAGGAACTTTGGATACACTGCACGTAAATGAAGTGTAAGGTATATCTTAACTAATTTTTTTTTTTTTAGTATTATGTTATATTTGCAAGAACATGAGAAGAAAATATTAGTGTCAGATCTTCTGGTTACCTTCAATGCATGATTTATTTCCATCACCAAAAGCAGTATCTAGCTGCAAACATTTCAGCTTATTAACTTTAGGAATAATGCCTTTTTCGTACTTCCAATTTTCTTTTTCAATCCATATGGCATCTTCATCTTTTTTTTTTTTTTGAGAAGTTCTCACCCCAAAGTGTACATACTTACATATATCACAGGGAAATTGTTCTTGACAATCTCCACTACATTCATGGAAGGAATTTCTAGGCAAAAGTGTTTTGTTAGCAAAGCAAGGCCAAGAGGACAGGGATAGTACTAGCGAAATAATAAAGAGCCAAATCGCTCTGATTTTAAAAAGGAGGCATTAGAGACTTGAAAAGAATACCAAGTGGTAGAGGATTGAGGAGATAAACCAGACTGAGGAAAATTTAGATGCCTGAGTGGGAAAGGAAGGAAGGCAGAAAGCAAGATACACTGTCAAGTAAAGCCTCAGGAACTGGGTAGCCTATCCTTTCTTCAGGAGATCTTCCCAACCCAGGAATGCAACTGGGGTCTCCTGCACTGCAGGTGGATTTTTTACCAGCTGAGCTGCCAAGAAAGTCCTTTTGGAAGAAGATATCGAATAGAGATTTCATAAAGCTCTTTGCTGTATGGCCGGTGGCACAGTTTCTCCTCTCTCACACCAAGAAATTATCATACAAATATCCATTACTAATTTGAATTTGGGAGATAAATTTACATTAGGATGTCAAGGGCATCAGAAGTATGAGTCATGCTTCAAGAGTTACAAACTGAGGCTGCAAGCAGATATTGTCAATATCTGTTGGTTCTATCTAATGCTACAAACTCTCCATTGCCTCTCTTCAAAGTATACATCTACTTTCTATTTGTATTCTACAATGACTTTAAAACTCTCCTCCTCCAAAACAATTCAAGGTTTTGGAGAAAAGTTTTAATGTAAAAAAAATAATAATAAGTCTTCCTTATATTCAGGCAAAATCTGAACCCTTGTAGTTACTTCTGAGATACAGAGAAACAAATTCCCTCAATTTTAACAACTAAATTAACTAGATTTTTATTGCCCTCAAATCGTCAGAATTCACAAAAGTGGTTTTGAGTTTTTCATAATTTTGATCAGTCTTTCCAGAGCATGGGAGCTTGACAAATATTATGTTTAAAGTGTAAAAAGGCTTCATTAATAAGTAGATTGCACTCTATTCAACAATAGAAGTATTTTGGATAAATTTATGTTTCATGCTGTTCAGGCTTAGTGATTTAAGTGAGAGTCCCTAAAACTACTGTAAGTAGTTAAATCTATGTATCCTTAAGTTTTAAATTCATTCTTGTTTTAGAGTAAGCACATGCGTGCATGCTGAGTCCCTTCCATCATGATACCCACATAGCAAAGCACACTGAACATAAACAGATCCACTACGAAGCTGACAAGTGGTAAAATAGTATTGAATTTCTGCTGCTGGGAAAGATGAAGAAAGATGTGCAGGAAGTGATGTATCTCCAATGGGACACACATTCAGCTTTGACCTGAAAGTAGAAGACACTCATGCTACCAAACGTGAGAGAAAACAGCCCTTGACACTGCTGATAACCCAGATGCAGGACGCAGAGTAGACAGTAACCTCAGGATCACATAGACTGAAAGTAAGACCTTTTCGGAGGCAAAAACAAAGGTGCTGACAGAATAGTGCTATAAAAGAGTTTAGGCTTTAGAGCAGATTTCCTGGTTTGAGTTGAACATAGCCTATGACCTTGGGCATGTCATTATGAAAAAATAATGACCTCCACCTGGTAGCACTGCTGCATTAAATGAGAAAATCTACATAAAGTACATTTCACATTTTTAAAAATAATAGAATACAATAATAAACATGTACTCATGCTCAGACACTCAGTGGTGCCTGAATCTTTGTGACCCCATGGACTGTAGCCTACCAGGCTTCTCTGTCCATGAGATTTCCCAAGCAAGAATACTGGAGTGGATTGCCAGTTCCTTCTCTAAATAAACCTATATTTCCATTTTACTATCCTCAAAAGATTTGGCATAACTATCTCTATTCTCAACTAAATGCTGAGGTTTGGGGGGTAAGAATTTTATCATATTCTTGAATACATTAGAGTGCTTATTAAGCATTTGATGAATAAAATAAAATTTTGAGTAGCCACAGTTATAATAGGGTATGAGAGTTTTCTGCAATAGTAAGAAAAAAATATTTTAAAAATTCACTAAGGACAAGCTATTCACAGTAAAAGCATGGGATTCACAAACTGAAATCACTCTCTGCACCATATTTAGCCATACCTAGCCCAAGGGTTTCTATCAGCTCCTTAATGAGGATAAACTAGAAATTTAAACCTACACGAGAGTGTATTATTGCCCCATATATTTGTGGGTCCTCTCTTGAATTTGCACCTCACCATGGATTCCCTCTTTAGGGAAGTGTACTCACCTCCACGCTGTTGAACCCAGATGTGAAATGTGAAACATACCACAGAGACGTGAATGTTACCTCTGAGCCGAACCTTAAAGCTCACAGTTTGCCATTTTTCCCCTCTGCTTTGAGCTCAGCAATGTTCCAACAAAAATCAGTCAGCCTGATGTTGGGGTGAAGATGACATGGAGCAGAGAAAAGGCCAAATTCTGTTACGCAGAAGACAAGAATCAAATAATCGCTGGTGAACTGAGCAACTGAGAATGACAGTTGCCTGTTTCCAAAACATGACTTCGCCTCAGTTGGCTGTGAAAGTGAAAGGCACTCAGTCGTATCTGACTCTTTGCAACCCCATAGACTATAGCCCACCAGACTCTTCCGTCCATGAGATTTTCCAGACAAGAATACTCGAATCCGTTGCCATTCCCTTTTCCAGGGAATACTCTTGACCCAAAGGTGAAACCCAGGTCTCCTACATTGCAGACAGATTCTTTACTGTCTGAGCCACAAGGGAAGCCCCAAGCGAATAGCAAAGCTTTACTGAATGTGATTGGTGTATATTGCATATAACTATGTTTACTTTAGCTGCAGGAGAAACTGCCTGTATTCATCATCCTACATTGTGAATTCATGTATTCTGCACAAGTCCTTCAGTTACTTGTATGATGCATTTTTATGAAGCATTTTTTTAATCTTCCACATGATACAAATAAACCATATCTGATTATTGCTAACCAGATTTTAGTATGTGGAATAGGGACTAAGTGAGGGGCCTATTAATAGTCCTCTTACAAATGTGCTTAAACAAGATTTACTTTTTCTAGGTTTGTTGATATTCTTCAATGTCAATGGTATATGATTAAACAGTATCTGTTCCTGAAAGGTTAAAGAAGGTCTATATAGAAATATTCAATAGGACACAGAAAATCACCATAGAATATGATATATTTAAATTCCTTTTAGTTGCATATACAAACACTTTTAAAATTATGCAACATAACTTTTTTCATGGTTCATAATTTTTTTTCCGTTTTATTATAAGATCTATGGCTTCCCTGGGGATTCTAGTAAAGAATCTGCCTGCAATGCAGGAGACTTGGGTCCGATCCCTTGATCAAGAAGATACCTGGGAGAAGGGAATGACAACCCACTCCAGTATTCTTGCCTGGAGAATTCCATGCACAGAGCAACCTGGTGGGCTATATTCCATGGAGTCTCAAAGAGTTGTACACAACTCAGACTACCACTTTCACCTTTTTTTCACATGCTGACCTTACTAGGCTCTATTTTCTTAACTCAAAGTAGAAGTCCTTGTTTTGTTAGTAATATACAAAAGAAAATCAGTCTTGGACTAAGATATAACTTATAAAAATACATAAATATAACAAATCAATTCAGCACAGTAAATTGCATTATATGATATGATTGAGAAGTAGAAAACTCCTTTTAAGTCTCTTATAACAATTACAATTTTCAAAATAAAAAACTCAATGTAGTAAGCATATTTCACACAATTATTTTGAATAGGGTATTATGCTTCTTTGATGACCCAAAGAACTTAACAATTTTTCAGTGACTTTGAGATATTTTGTAAAGATTATTCACTATTATACTCTAAGGGTATAAAACTGTTGAATGACCAAAGTGTGCTCTGAATTGATGAACAGGCAAAATAAAAAGCTACATGAATGGAAGTTTTCTATATTGTAAATGCTAATCGGTTACTATGTAGAGTTTACATGAGTTAGGCTTGAAGAGCAATCTCAAAATTAAGTCGTGTTAGTTTCTAAATACTGGCACTTTTCTACATGTAAAGCTCTAGGTTCAAGATCATCCTGTTTTGCCCAGAGATCTGTCCTTTCTGGGCCATAAACACATGGAAAGGAATCTGCTTTGTTTACCTTCTCAAAAGTCACTGAAATAATATCAGCCAAGAATTGGGTGGAATATTCTGGTGAGGAATCTTACAGTAAGAGGAAATCATTCCACAAATTGTCTGATATTTCACAATGATTCAATTTCATGCCACTGGGTAAAATCCAGAGGAGCACAGGAAATCTCCCAGTATTACTCACTATTCCCTGGGGCAGTCCTAAAATATCTGCATGTTACCACTTTATTGCAGAATAAGAACTTGTATAAACCACTGAATTATTTTTTTTGTAAGCATGTGCATACACATACATACACAAATATACTCACTGGAAAAGACTCTGATGCTGGGAGGGATTGGGGGCAGGAGGAAAAGGGGATGACAGAGGATGAGATGGCTGGATGGCATCACCGACTCAATGGAACTGAGTCTGAGTGAACTCCAGGAATTGGTGATGGACAGGGAGGCCTGGCGTGCTGCAATTCATAGGGTCGCAAAGAGTCGGACATGACTGAGCAACTGAACTGAACTGAACTGAACTGATACATTTATTTATACATACCTCATTTTGTTTATCCATTTATCCATCAGTGGAGATTTAGATTGTTTCCACTTTATGGCTGTGAACATTAGCTATACAGATATCTATTTTAGTCTCTATTTTCAAGTCTTTTGAGTGTACACCCAGGAGTAGAATTGCTGAAGCATATGATAATTCTTTTTACTTATTTTGAGGAACTGCCTGAATTATAACCACAGATGTATGTGTGTGATTTTTACTAGTACTTTCCTAATTTTAATAGGTGAAACAGCCTTTGTAAAATATTTTTATAATCAAAACGGGCAAATATTGAAAACAAATTTATGGTTACCAAAGAGGAGGGGTAAATTAAGAGTTTGGAGTTAACATATACACACTACTATATATAAAATAGTTAAAAACAAGGACCATCTGTATAGAACAGGGAACTATACTCAATATCTTGTAGTAACCTAGATGGGAAAGAATGTGGAAAATAATATGTATGTATGTGTGTGTGCTCAGTCATGTCCAACTCTTTGTGACCTCATGAACTATAACCCACAGGCTCCTCTGTCCATGGGATTTTCCAGCGAAGTATACTGGAGTAGGGTGTTATTTCCTCCTCCAGGGGATCTTCCTGACCCAGGGATCAAACCTGAATCTTCTGCATTGGCAGGTGGATTCTTTATCACTTGAGCCACCTGGGAAGCCAATATGGATGTCTATGTATATACATATATACATATTACTAAATCATTTTCCTGCACACCTGAAACTAATACAATATTATAAATTAACTACACTTAATTTTAAAAATGAATAAAACAAACAAAAAACTAGTTTATAGGTAAAAAATAATAATTTAAATTTTAAAAATGAGACTATTTTAAATATTTCAGTGGTACCACAGAATAAATCTAAAAGTCTTTATCCAGACTTCACAGAATCATCAAATTTCTTGTAGAGCCTGATCGATGGATATGTTGCACATGTGTTCAGTGATCCATCCACTGATCACTGACAAATGCCAACACACCTTCCATAGTTCACTACTGTTAGCAAGATCACTGCATTTTTTAGATCACAGATAGTCAAGGATATTTGTCTTTGCACTTTAGTTACATTTTACCTTCATCTCATTTCTCTGGGGCTCCAAAATCACTGCACAGTGATTGCAGCCATAAAATTAAAGGTACTTGCTCCTTGGAAGAAAAGCTATGCAAACCTAGAAAGCATACTAAAAAGCAGAGATGTCACTTTGCCAACAAAGTTCTACCTCATCAAAGCTATTATTTATCCAGTAGTCATGTACAAATGTGGGAGTTGGACCATAAAGAAGGCTTAGCACTGAAGAATTGATGTTTTCAAACTGTCGTGCTAGAGAAGACTCTTGAGAGTCCCTTGGACTGCAAGGAGATCAAACCAGGCAATCCTAAAGGGAATCATTGACTCCCTGAATACTCTTTGGAAGGACCGATGCTGAATCTGAAGGTCTAATGCTTTGGCCACCTGATGCAAAGATCCAACTCACTGGAAAACACTCTGATGCTGGGAAAGATTGAAGGCAGGAAAAGGGGAAAACAGAGGGTGAGATGGACAACTGACTCAATGGACATGAGTTTGAGCAAACTCTGGGAGATGGTGAAGGACAGGGAAGCCTGGCTTGCTGCAGTCCCTGAGGCCACAATGAGTTGGACATGACTTAGTGACTGAACAACATGACATGTCATCACTTATTTTTTTCACATATTCCTCTTCATTTCAGTGTCTTACATAAGCCAGAATGTACCTATAGAGATTATATTTTATGTCTTTCACATTGACCCCCTCTCCCTACACTACGTTTTCCTGTGAATGAAATCTTAAGGCAAGATTCCTATTGAATCAGAAGGGAGCACAGTGCACCAGAACCCCTGAAGAGAAAGGGGTTTCTTCCGACAACATATCTGTCCCTCCCTCATAGACCAATTCACTTCTGAGACAGTGATTTATATTCTTCCCTGCCACTGAGGTCCATTGTTTACTGGTGGTCTAGTATAAAATCCCATGGATGGAGGAGCCTGGTGAGCTGCAGTCCATGGGATCACACAGAGTTGGACACGACTGGACGACTTCACTTTCCCTTTTCACTTTCATGCATTGGAGAAGGAAATGGCAACCCACTCCAGTGTTCCTGCCTGGAGAATCTCAGGGATGGGGGAGCCTGGTGGGGTCCCATCTATGGGGTTGCACAGAGTCGTACACAACTGAAGCAACTTAGCAGCAGTAGCAGAATAATAATGCTCTTGTGTGTTGGGATAGAAAAAATAAAAAATGAATGAGGAACACAGTTCAAAGGAAAGCTCATGACTCTTCTCCATCCACTCTCTGTTCACCATGCAACCCTCTATCCCCAGGGAGAAAAAGTGCTGCTGTGATTCAACAGATTTTACAACATCCTTTGGGTCAACATGTGGAATTATTAGTCACATCACTCTCAGCTGGAACTTTCTCTCTTCAGATGCTTGCTTTTTCTCCCCCACATAAAGATGTGCCCTAAATCCTGGATGCAACTGGCTTGAGAACCACCCCCTTCCCATCATCCCTGTTAATGGTTGAATGTTTTATTCCCTCAAATTCATGTGTAGGTATCTAAACCCCACTGTGATTATATTAGGGGGTGAGGACTTTGGGAAGTGACTAGATCACGAGGGCAGAGCCCTAGTAAATGGAGCTGATACTTTTATAAGGGGAAAGAGAGTTCACTCTTTCCTCCAGGTGAGCATACAAGAATAGCATACAGTCTGCTAACTGAGGGCTCTCAGCTCAGTTCAATTCAGTTCAGTCGCTAAGTCGTATCTGACTCTTTGAGACCCCATGGACTGCAACATGCCAGGCCTCCCTGTCCATCACCAACTCCTGGAGTTTACTCAAACTCATGTCCATTGTGTCAGTAATACCATCCGACCATCTCATTCTCTGTCGTTCCCTCCTCCTCCCGCCTTCAATCTTCCCCAGCATCAGGGTCTTTTCAAATGAGTCAGTTCTTTGCATCAGGTGGCCAAATTATTGGAGTTGCAGCTTCAGCATCAGTCCTTCCAATGAATATTCAGGACTGATCACCTTTAGGATGGACTGGTTAGATCTCCCTGCAGTCCAAGGGAATCTCGAATCCTCTCCAGCACCACAGTTCAAAAGCATCAACTCTTCACTGCTCACCAAAATCCAAAATCACTTTGGCTCCCTGATCTCAGATTCCTCACTCCAGAACTGCAATAAATAAATTTCTGTTACTTATGTGCCGCCCTGTCTATGGCACTTTGTTAAACAACCAAAGCTGATCCAAGAAATGCACAGGTGCCGGCACAGGTGCTGCCATCAGCTCATGGGCACATTTCTTGATTTTCATTGACTCACCGTATAATTAACTGATGTTTTCTCACATTGAAATAGTCACATCAAGTTTTGAAATTTAGGTCAAAAGAGAAGAAAGGAAAATCAAATCCTTCAGTCTGCTTTCTAGGCTACCAAGGTTTGAATTCCTTCTCTTCAAGCTAGAAGTTGAATATTCTTCATCTAAGACTTAATTGGTCTAGGTCTAACTCATCTATTAAAAACTAATTTTCTCCATATCAGGCATATTGCTGATACGGAGAAAATTTATGTGGTCTGGCTAGAAGATGAAATCAGCCACAACACTGCTCCAAGACAAAGCTCAATCCAGAACAAGACTCTAATTCTCTTCAGTTTTGTGAAGTCTGATAGAGGTGAGAAAGCTGCAGAAATCTGGAGTTAACAGAGACTTGTTCATGAGGTTTAAGGAAGGAGGCCATCTCTGTAATATACAAGTGCAGGGTGAGACAGTAAGTACTTGTGTAGAAGCTACAGCAAATTAACCAGAAGATTTGGTTAAGATACTTAATGAAGGTGGCTCCACTATACAATGGGCTTCTCAGGTGGTTCAGTGGTAAAGAATCTGCCTCCCAAGCAGGAGATACAGGTTCACTCCTTGAGTCAGGAAGATCCGCTAGAGAAGGAAATGGCACCCTACTCCAGTATTCTTGCCTGTATAATTCCATGGACAGAGGAGCCTGGTGGCCTATAGTCCATGGGTCACAGAGTCGGACACAACTAAGCTATTTGAGCACAGCACACTAGAAAACAGATTTTCAGTCGTAGATGAGACAACTTTATATTAGAAGAAAATGCCATTGAGCACTTTCATAGATAGAAAGGAGAAGTCAATGTCTACCTTCAAAGATTCAAAGAACAGGCTGACTCTGTTGTTAGAGGCTAATATAGCCGGTAACTTTATGTTGAGGTTGGTGCTAATTTACCATTCTGAAAATCCTAGGATCCTTAAGAATTATCCTAAATCTAATCTACCTATATTTTAGAAATAGAACAAGAAAACCTATATGACAACACATCCATTTACAACATGGTTTGCTGCTAAGTCACTTCAGTCATGTCCGACACTGTGCAACCCCAGAGATGGCAGCCCACCAGGCTCCCCCATCCCTGAGATTCTCCAGGCAGGAACACTGGAGTGGGTTGCCATTTCCTTCTCCAATGCATGAAAGCNTTCTAGGCTACCAAGGTTTGAATTCCTTCTCTTCAAGCTAGAAGTTGAATATTCTTCATCTAAGACTTAATTGGTCTAGGTCTAACTCATCTATTAAAAACTAATTTTCTCCATATCAGGCATATTGCTGATACGGAGAAAATTTATGTGGTCTGGCTAGAAGATGAAATCAGCCACAACACTGCTCCAAGACAAAGCTCAATCCAGAACAAGACTCTAATTCTCTTCAGTTTTGTGAAGTCTGATAGAGGTGAGAAAGCTGCAGAAATCTGGAGTTAACAGAGACTTGTTCATGAGGTTTAAGGAAGGAGGCCATCTCTGTAATATACAAGTGCAGGGTGAGACAGTAAGTACTTGTGTAGAAGCTACAGCAAATTAACCAGAAGATTTGGTTAAGATACTTAATGAAGGTGGCTCCACTATACAATGGGCTTCTCAGGTGGTTCAGTAGTAAAGAATCTGCCTCCCAAGCAGGAGATACAGGTTCACTCCTTGAGTCAGGAAGATCCGCTAGAGAAGGAAATGGCACCCTACTCCAGTATTCTTGCCTGTATAATTCCATGGACAGAGGAGCCTGGTGGCCTATAGTCCATGGGTCACAGAGTCGGACACAACTAAGCTATTTGAGCACAGCACACTAGAAAACAGATTTTCAGTCGTAGATGAGACAACTTTATATTAGAAGAAAATGCCATTGAGCACTTTCATAGATAGAAAGGAGAAGTCAATGTCTACCTTCAAAGATTCAAAGAACAGGCTGACTCTGTTGTTAGAGGCTAATATAGCCGGTAACTTTATGTTGAGGTTGGTGCTAATTTACCATTCTGAAAATCCTAGGATCCTTAAGAATTATCCTAAATCTAATCTACCTATATTTTAGAAATAGAACAAGAAAACCTATATGACAACACATCCATTTACAACATGGTTTGCTGCTAAGTCACTTCAGTCATGTCCGACACTGTGCAACCCCAGAGATGGCAGCCCACCAGGCTCCCCCATCCCTGAGATTCTCCAGGCAGGAACACTGGAGTGGGTTGCCATTTCCTTCTCCAATGCATGAAAGCGAAAAGGGAAAGTGAAGTCGTCCAGTCGTGTCCAACTCTGTGTGATCCCATGGACTGCAGCCTACCAGGCTCCTCCGTCCATGGAATTCTCAAGGCAAGAGTACTGGAATGGGATGCCATTGCCTTCTTACTGACTATTTTAAGCCCATTGTTGAGGCCCAATGTTCAGACCAAAAAAAAAAAAAAAAAATCACTTTCAAAACTATTACTGTTCACTGACAATATATCTGGTCACCCAAGAGCTCTGATGGAGATGTACAATGAGATAAAATTATTTGCACGCCTACTAACACAATATCCATTCTCCAGCCCATGGTTCTCTATCAATTGTGACTTGTGAGTCTTATTATTTAAGAAACACATTTGGTAAAACTTTACCTGCCAGAGATAGTGATTCCTCTCATATATCCAGGCAAAGTAAATTGAAAACCTTCAGGAAAGGTTTCACCATTCTAGCTTCCATCAAGAGCATCCATAATTCATGGGAAGAGACCAAAAGATCAACATTAATGGGAGTTTGGAAATGGTTGATTTAAAACCTCTTGGAGGACTTTGAGGGGATCGAAATTTCAAAGGAGGAGATAACTGCAGAAGTGGTGGAAACAGCAACAGAAGCCGATGTGGTGCCTGAAGATGTGACTAAATTGCTGCAATCTCATGATAACACTTTAATGAATGATGAGTTACTTCTTATAGATGAGCAAAGTGATGTCTCTAGATTGGCTTTGCTGTGCATTGGGTAAGCAGACCCAGGTTTGGTTAGGTTTCATGACAGGTTTAATAGCATTTACTCCTATTTTCAGAGGAAGTCTACTATGAGTACAACACTATCAGACTGTATGCTTCAAAGAAGCTGTTTGTGAAAGGAAAAGTAAATCAGCCCAGGAAGTTTTACTGTTGTCTTATATTAAGATTGGCACAGCCACCCCAAACTTCAGCAAACGCCACCCTGATCAGGAAGCAGAAACAACCATTCAGTGAAAAGATTATGACTTGCTGAAGGCTCAGATGCTAGCATTTATTAGCAAGAAAGAGTTTTTAATTAATATACATAACTTTTGGAGACACAATGATATTGTACACTTCATAGACTATGGTATAATGTAAATGTAACTTTTATTTGCATTGGAAAATCAAAAAACTCATGGGACTCATTTACTGCAATATTTGCTATCTTGCAGTGGTCTGAACCCAACTCACACTATCTTCAAGGTATGTCTGCATAATTCACCACTAAAAAGATATAAGCTATCAAGCCATGAAAAGACACAGAAGAAATTTGAATGCATAATACTAGGTGAAGGAGCCAATCTGAAAAGTTAACATATTATATTTCAACTATGTGACATTTCTAAAAAAGGCAAAACTATGGAGACAGTAAAAAGATCAGTGGTTGTCACAGGCTGGAGTAGCAGTCAGTCAGTGAGTTCAGTTGGTCAGTCATATCCGACTCTTTCTGACCCCATGAATCGCTGCACACCAGGCCTCCCTGTCCATCATCAACTCCTGGAATTTACTCAAATTCATGTCCATTGAGTCGGTGATGCCATCCAGCCATCTCATCCTCTGTCGTCCCCTTCTCCTCCTGCCCCCAATCCCTCCCAGCATCAGAGTCTTTTCCANTAATTTTTAAATAATTTTTATAAAAATAAAAGATGAACAGAGTATAAATGTGAACTAGGATAAGATAGTACAAATGAAAACCAAAAGTCCCACTTGCTGCAAGGATTGAGATTCGTCTTCATTTTTCCACATAAACCACTGTTCTCCCAATACTAGTTACTGAGTGAACCATCTTCTCTCTACTGAACTGAAATGCCACTTACATACTCATGAATATTCATAAGGGCCTTTTTTGGACCTTATCTTGTTCCACTATTTCTGCTAGTGTCAATGTCCTATAGGTTTAAAACTATTCTTTTCCTGTATTACTCTACTTTTTCAAAAAGTTCCTGTTATTTTTACAGAAATATTTCAGTTGAAATTTACTTTCATGTTTGTAAGTTTCAAAAAAATCTATCTGGAAACATTTATTGACATTATAGATTTTATTACTTTATGGAAAATATATACCTTCAAAATATTAAATATGCTGTCTAAAGATTAATAACATTGAATAAACTCCTGAAAATGAATCAGAGATGAAACAGAGGTTATGTGTGAGAGGTGGGTTATAAAAATGTTCCATATACATGTTATATGTTATTTAAAAATAATGTAGAATTCCTTATAGCCATCTTGAATATCAGGATGTATATGTATATATATGTGTGTCTGTACATGTGTATTTCAATAAACAAACATTGACTATAATAATAATATCACCCAGAAATCCCAATCCTTTGCATATACATGGAGAAAACCATAATTTCAAAAGATACCTGCACCTTAGTGTTCACTGTAGCACAATTTACAATATAATCTGCCTGCAGTGTAGGAGATCCAGGTTGGATCCCTGAATCAGGACATGGAAGCAACCAAGACATCTATCAACGGAGTAATGGATAAAGAAGATGTGGTATATATATATATACAATGAAATGTTATATAGTTTATATATATATATATGTAATTGCTACTATGTATAAAATGTCTAAATAATAACCTAATGCATAGCACAGGGAACTCTATTCAATGCTCTGAAGTGACCTAAATGGGGAGAAAATTCAAAAAAGAAGAGCTATATATATTCATATAGCTGATTCATTTTGCTGTGCAGCAGAAACTAACATAACATTATAAAGTAACTATACTCTAATGAATTTTTTTAAAAAAATCAGCCCAATTTTCTGATCCACAGAATTATTAGCAAATAAAAGCATATTTAAATTCCAAAAAATAATAATATTCCAATAAAAAATATTTTGTCTTCTTCAGATTAAAATATATTAACAGCCTTTCTTTAGCAGGGCCCTCAACATCCCAAGGCTTCCCAGGTGGCTCAGTGATAAAAACAACCCATTTTCCATGCAGGAGACACAGGAGATGTGGATCCGATCCCTGGATCAGGGAGATCTCCTAGAGGAGGAAATGGCCACCCACTCCAGTATTATCGCCTGGAGAATCCCACAGTCAGAGGAGCCTGGGAGGCTACAGTCCATGGGGTTGCAAAGAGTTAGACACAACTTAGCACACAAAGCAAACACAACATCCCAAAATTCTGTAATCAGAAACCAACACATTCATAATTAGAATATTCCAAAGGACAGTGAATTAATGAATCACACACATAAAAATCCTAACATGAAATTAGACACTAGCATTATAAAAGATATTTGTTGCTGTTGCTAAGTCACTTTAGTCATGTCCGACTCTGTGCGACCCCATAGACGGCAGCCCACCAGGCTCCCCTATCCCTGGGATTCTCCAGGCAAGAACACTGGAGTGGTTGCCATTTTCTTCTCCAGTGCATGAAAGTGAAAAGTGAAAGTGAAGTTGCTCAGTCGTGTCCAACTCTCAGCAACCCCATGGACTGCACCTACCAGGCTCCTCTGTCCATGGGATTTTCCAGGCAAGAGTACTGAAGTGGGGTGCCATTGCCTTCTCTAAGAAGATATCTGTATATCATATTAAAATATGTTATGGAGAACAAAAGTCATATTATATCTTTATACCACATTCTACAATGCAGTTTGAAATGCCTGGTATGGAAAGAGGAAAGCCACACTTTTTAGTTCCAAGAACCAGTATTAGATATAATAGTAGATATTAATGCCTAGTCACCATTAGATGCTCTCTGTCAAGATGATTTTCACTCAGACCTTCAGGTAAGAAATACAGACATAAAAATGGTAGAATAGCTATAAATCTGAAATCTGAAAATCCAATTTCATGTTCTAATTATACAACTTAATCTCTGTGAATCTCATCCTTAAAGGATGAGGGTGTCTTCCAAAGTCCATGTAAACATGCATGAGATTACATGCTGAACTTGCTTTATAAAACATAAACCATCATACTAACTGCAAAATCATCTTGGTTTATTACTAGTCAAGCAGAATATCCTTTTGATTAAAATTATATAGATCATTTCTCAAAGTCTTGCTGTTCCTAGTAGATGCCTTCAGAAGGTAGGAAGCTAGCTTGTTAACAGGCGCCCTACAGTATATCAACAAGCCTCAAGCTGACCCTCTCCTATTCAGACTTACAGTGAGAACTGCAATGCAAGGAGAGCCTGGAAACAATCTTTACCTTTTTGTCTTGCTACCCTTCATCTGTCTTCTGTAGCACAAGAAACTTAATTCATTTTGCATTGCCTCTGTTTTTCCCCTAAGATATTGTTTTTCTTTCTTGAAACATCAGTCACCATCGTGACTTTTATTAACCCAACTACAAGAAATATCAAAAAAGAATGGGACTATTTGAGGAGAACTTGGCTTTAATCAAGGTGTCCCTGGTGGCTAGAAGGTAAAGAATCTGCCTGCAGTGTAGGAGACCCAGGTTGGATCCCTGAATCAGGAAGATGCCGTGGAGAAGAGAATGGCAACTCACTCCAATATTCTTGCCTGGAGAATTCCATGGAGAGGGGAGCCAGGTGGGCTACCATCCATGGGATCGCAAAGAGTTGGACATGACTGAGCAACTAACATTTAAATCACAAGCTTAAATCACCTCCTTAGCCAGGTCATCACATCAAATCCTGTCATCTTTGTCATTTGGGTCATTTTAAAATGATGAATTCTCTATCCAGCCATGACCTCTGAAATACATTCCTCGATTTAACTGTCTCATATACCCATCTAGCCTCATGTTAACAGTGAAGGTGTAAAATCCAGATGATGAGAGGTCTGAGATTTTACGAAATACAAGTGCTATTTCTTTATCAAGAGAGGTTAAAATAGCTCCTTTGCCTTTTTCTAATCAGAATCAAGTAGGTATGACAAGCTGAGGTAAATCATCGCTGTGCGGGGGGCTGATGAAATATATTGCTTCCCACCTCAAACTGTTTGTTTTTCAGTTCATTAGGAAGCTTTCAGGAACACTGCGTACACTTGGTGCACTTTATTTGAAGCAGGGAATGAACACTTAACCTGCCTTCAAGGTCGAGCGAAACAAGTTTAGAGGACACTCTCCCCACAGTCCTTCTGCTCACATCAAAATGCCCAGCTTGCATTTCAGTTTGTCAATCCAGGTCACATTGCTGAGAATATTTAACTGTTTGATAAGATCAATTTAATTTAATTCCATAGTCCCAGCAAGGAAAGGAGATCTCTAATCCAAGGAAAGTGACACCTAACTCTATTGTGTGACAAAGCATATAACATGATATTTTAATTAAAAAAAAAAAAAACAGGCTATTGGAGAGAGGAGAGTTAAATGATCACTGCCTTTAAAGCAGAGTTAATGAAAAGAGGCAATGTTACCCTTAAAAATGGCCAAAACTGAGAGGTCAATGTAATAACTCTTTTGTTTACTGCACACTAATTTTCTTCTCAACTATAAGCTAGGAGAAAAACAGTCAACCCTCATATGGTTTTACTGAGAAAACTGGCTGTTATGAACTCTAAAAATAAGAATCATTCCAACTCTTATTGTAAAAAATTTCTAAACATTTGCGATAACATAATATGATGTACCCATCTTTCTACAAACAGAATTACAGGTTGGTGCTATTTTTTTTTTAACTCACCCGTGTGAATTTTAAGTTAGTTTGTGTTGGGTTTCCTTTGTTGTCGTTGTTTTTTCCACTTTACAAATGAATTGTCTTTGATTTTTATTTTTCTTAGTTATTTTTTAATGGAAGGATAATTGCTGTACAGAATTTTGTTGTTTTCTGCCAAACCTCCGTATGAATCAGCCACAGGTATACATATAATCCCCTCCCTTTTGAACCTCCCTCCCATCTCTCTCCCCATCCCACCCCTCTAGGTTGATACAGAGCCCTTGTTTGAATTTCCTGTACAAATTTCCATTGGCTATCTATTTTACATATGGTACTGTAAGTTTCCAGCAAATTCCCATTGTCTATTTATTTTACATATGGTAATGTAAGTTTCCATGTTAATCTTTCCATACATCTCACCCTGTCCTCCCCTCTCCCCATGTCCACAAGTCTATTCTGTGTGTCTGTTTCTCCATTGCTTCTTTGTAAATAAACTCTTCTGTGCCATTTTTCTAGATTCCGTAAGAATACGATATTTATCTTTCTCTTTCTGACTTAATTCACTCTGTATAATAGGGTCTAGGTTCATCCACCTCATTAGAACTGACTCAAATGCATTCCTTTTTATGGCTGAGTAATATTCCATTGTGTATATGAACCACAACTTCTTTATCTGCTTTGCTTTTAACATTGAAATAGACCTGGTTAAACTTATTTTAGTAAACTCATGCTTATAGCATATGACAGCAATTTGCATGTTCTAGAAAAGTAATAGAAGCTATTATTGAATAATATAAAAACAATGGTTGATTAGATTGAAATAATCAAGAATTCATGCAACATATATTTAACCAACAGTACTATAAAATTAGTCATAGCATTTAATTAAGCAGCTCTTGAATATAATTAATTAATGCACTTAGAAGCAAATAGTTCTAGCCATGAATAGAACATTTTCACATTCTTTCTTGAGAAGAAAACAAAATATATATGAAAATTATCAGATTAAAACAAATGTAGCTACCATAGACAGATACACTGGAGGATCAAGCAGTAGCCAATCAGAGAAGGGGGCTTCCCTAACAGCTCAGCTGGTAAAGAATCCTCCTGCATTCAGGAGACCCTGGTTCGATTCCTGGGTCAGGAAGATTCCCTGGAGAAGGGATAGGGTATCCACTCCAGTGTTCTTGGGCCTCCCTTGTAGCTCAGCTGGTAAAGAATTCACCTGCAATGTGGGAGACCTGGGTTTGATTTCTGGGTTGGGAAGATCCCCTGGAAAACGGAATGGCTACCTACTCCAGTATTCTGGCCTGGATAATTCCACGGACTGTATAGTCTATGTGGTCACAAAGAGTTGGACATAATTAAGTAACTTTCATTTTCACTTTCTTTCAATCAGAGAAGGAATGTGCAGAATGACTATATTATGAAAACTCAATAGTTGAAAAAAAAACACAGATTTGATATAACATAACCTTATGTTCTTCAGTAAATTCCAATAATTACAATGTTAATTATTCATTCAAAAACCACCACTATTTATTGATAGATTCTCATGTGTAAGAATATCATGATAGATGCTGAAACAATGACAAGTGGCCTACTTCCATAATATTTACCATCTTAAAGATTGACAAACACATAGTTCACTATTCCAATACAGCATCACAGGAGATGTGATAGAGGTCTTCAGGGTTTGTGGTATCCTGAAGGAAGGGGGAAGAGGAGGAGGGCTACCTGTTTAAATCTTCCATATTTAAAAGATGATTAAGCTTTAACCAAGACCAGGAGTAGAAGAAGGTATTCAAAGCCATGTCCACACTGTGTGTGACAGAAAAAGTCAGTAAAGAAGACTGGAGCTGGGTGACAAGAACCCAGAGCTGAGGAGATGGAGGGGCCTCCATGTACAGGTGGAGGGGGCCATAAAGGCAGGGCAAAAGGGCATCATCTGTCACAGAGTGCAGCTGGGACTTTATCCTCAAGGCTGAAGAAAATCACTGAAGGAGTGATATAAAATTTTTTATATTTAATAAAATGTCCCTGGAAGTCTTATGGAAAACGAAATTGAAAAGTTTAAGACTGGAGAGATAGTATAACATTCAGGATGCAAAGTCATCAGGAAAGGGTTTGATAATAATTTCCAAAAGGAATATAACATTCAAAATTATTACAGTAATGGTTCAAATTTTTACACTTGAGTATAAATCCATCTAGAACTCTAAGCTACTAAGAATTCAACTCTAAGTGTTCTAGTTGGTTCCATTTTCATAATACAACAANGTTTGATAATAATTTCCAAAAGGAATATAGCATTCAAAATTATTACAGTAATGGTTCAAATTTTTACACTTGAGTATAAATCCATCTAGAACTCTAAGCTACTAAGAATTCAACTCTAAGTGTTCTAGTTGGTTCCATTTTCATAATACAACAATTGTTGGAATCAGAGAATTCAATCAGTAATTTTTATCCTTTTCATAAATGAAATGACATAATAACTGAATTTTTTGTATTCTATAATTTTATTTTTGAAAAAGTATAAGGTGGTCATTAGACACCCCTTTTGAGAAGAAAACATTTAGTAAATAGTGTTACCCTTGAAACAGGCAAAACAGCCATTTTTGTTCCATTAAAGCATCAAAGAGAAGCCTTTAAACTATCCCTCCTTCCTGATTTTATTTCTAAAATTTTAAATTGGGGGACTTCCCTGATAGTGTTTAAGACTTTACCTTCCAATCCAAGGGCTCTGACTTCAATCTCTGGTCAGAAAGCTAAGATCCGACATGCCTCAGGGCCACAAAACTAAAACATAAAACAGAAGCAATATCATAAAAAATTCAACAAAGACTTAAAATAGTTTTCTATTGGGGTAGGCTGAAGAAAGCACAGGTGAATACATATTTCCTATCTTAATGAAATTTCAGTAATATAGTGAAATTAATAAAACTCAAGTTTCTCACATATTTTCTCTTTTGAAATAGCTTTAAATTGAAAGAAAAACATAAAACAGTGTATGGTTAAGCAAGTCCTCAGTTACCCTTCAGTCAGCCTTCCCAATCCTAAGTGTTTTAAGTGCAAAGAATCACATGTGGGCTCCTCCACAGCTCTCCGGCAGCTGTGTAAGATGCCAGCACTTTTACAACTGCAGAAATTAAAGTGCTCAGAGGAAAGTCAGATCAGCAACAGAGCAGAGAGAACAGAAACCTCTAATGAGGGAGGTAACTTTTTTATGCTTTCGAACTCTGGTGCTGGCGAAGACTCTTGAGAGTCCCTTGGACTGCAAGGAGATCATACCAGTCAATCCTAAAGGAAATCAAACCTGAATATTCATTGAAGGACTGATGCTGACACTGAAGCTCCAATATTTTGACCATCTGATACAAAGAACTGACTTATTAGAAAAGACCCTGATGCTGGGAAAGATTGAGGGCAAAAGGAGAAGGGGGCGATAGAGGATGAGATAGTTAGATGGCATCACTGATTCAATGCACAAGATTCATGTCGATGTATGGCAAAGCCAATAGAGTATTGTAAAGTAAAATAAAGTAAAAATAAAATTAAAAAAAAAAAGTTTCCACAAACTCCAGGAGATAGTGAAGGACAGGGAATCTTGATGTACTTCAGTCCATGGGATTGCAAAGGGTCAGACACAACTTAACAACTGAATAACAACTTTGTTTTCAAAGAAATTTTCAATGTACCACTAACTAACTGTTCAGATATTATTACAATTTAGATGGATTAGCTAAGTTTATGTATGAAAAAAATTCATATTCTACATTCTTGTAGCATATATTTTAATCCCTTTGTTTTTGTGCAATAAGGTGAAAACTCATGATTGAACTTCAATTTATCATTACATATCTCTAGGAATATCCTCAGAAGCCTATGGAGAATAAACCATAAAGGGCAATAATGGTACTCCTATACCCTGAAATATCACCGACTAGCATTACTGAGAGTTCTATCACATAAATCCTTAGAAGACAGGATTTTCATGTCCATTTGGTTCCTATTCTAAATGATTAATAAAAACTGAGTAATTATAAAAATTAATATAACTACTTTGAATTTGCCCTAATCAGTAAAGAAACACTTAAGCATTATGAAAGTTCCTGTCACAGTTCTGATTTGTATTTTTTCTGCATTAATTAAAAGTTGGTTTTAATCCAAATACCAAAGAGGAAAGAGAAACAAACACTTTAGAAAATTAATAAGATCATTTACAGAATCCTGCAGTAAAACTTTTTTGAGATGTCATTTTTGAATTTCAAATAGGAGCAAATACGATAGCACAACTTTTCAAACTTTAAAAGAGCATGAATTATGGAAACATTTTTCAATATGCATGTATCTTCCACCCCAAGTTTAAAAAAAAAACAAAAAAACCTAGGTCTAAATAGCAAATTTTATGTTAGAAAAGTATATTTTAGGCAACCAGCAAATTTCATACTTGGAAAAACAGGACAAATGACTTAGTTTCATGAATAACAACTGAAAAAACAAAGGGAGATTAGAGGTCAGGGAGGCAGAGAGGAAGAATTTGTAGATTAAAAGATACTTAAGAGATAAAACTAATCATAACAAATGGACCATATTTGAATTCCAATCTAAACAAGTGAAATGAAAAAAAAATTTATAAGACAAACAAGGAAATGTGAACACTGACTCAATATTAAATGATAATAAGGTCAGACAGAGAAAGACAAATATATGATATTGTTTATGTGTGGAATCTAAAGAGATGGTTACAAATGAATTTATTTACAAAACAGAAACAGACTCGTAGACTTAAGGAAATAAATTTATGGTTACTGAAGGGGAAAAGGGGTAGAGTAAACTGGGACCTTTGGATTGACATATACATTACTTTATATAAAATAGATAACCAACAAGGATCCACTGTATAGCATAAGGGACTCTGTGCATATTCTGTAATAACTTAAATGGGAAAAAAATTTTTTGAAAAGAATATATACACGTGTATGTATAAGTGAATCATTTTGCTGTACATCTGAAACTAACATATTTATAATCAACTTTAGTCCAATATATTGTCACCCTGCTTATTTAATTTATATGCAGAGTACATCATGAGAAATGTTGGGTTGGAGGAAGCACAAGCTGGAGTCAAGACTGCCGGGAGAAATATCAATAACCTCAGACATGCAGATGACACCACCCTTATGGCAGAAAGGGAAGAAGAACTAAAGAGCCTCTTGATGAACGTGAAAAAGGAGAGTGAAAAAGTTAGCTTAAAGCTCAACATTCAGAAAACTAAGATCATAGCATCCGGTCCCATCACTTCATGGGAAATAGATAGAGAAACAATGGAAACAGAGAGAGACTTTATTTTTCTGGGCTCCAAAATCACTGCAGATGGTGACTGGGGCCATGAAATTAAAAGATGCTTACTCCTTGGAAGAAAAGTTATGACCAACCTAGACAGCATATTAAAAAGCAGAGACATTACTTTGTCAACAAAGGTCCATCTAGTCAAGGCTATGGTTTTTCCAGTAGTCATGTATGGATGTGAGAGCTGGACTGTGAAGAAAGCTGAGCCCTGAAGAATTGATGCTTTTGAACTACGGTGTTGGAGAAAACTCTTGAGAGTCCCTTGGACTGCAAGGAGATCCAACCAGTCCATCCTAAAGGAGATCAGTCCTGGGTGTTCACTGGAAGCACTGATGCTAAAGCTGAAACTCCAATACTTTGGACACCTGATGCAAAGAGCTGACTCATTGGGAAAGACCCTGATGCTGGGAAAGATTGAGGGCAGGAGGAGAAGAGGACAACAGAGGATGAGATAGTCGGCTGGTATCACCGACTCAGTGGACATGGGTTTGGGTGGACTCTGGGAGTTGGTGATGGACAGGGAGGCCTGGCATGCTGCAATTCATGGGGTCGCAAAGAGTCGGACGTGACTGAGCGACTGAATGAACTGAATCCAATATAAAATAAAACAAAAACTGATAATAATGAATTATCAATTAATGATGCAGTGGATGTGTTGTCTCTAAGATTTCAAGCTAAATACTAAAATGTTTACAAATGATATGATTCCTCGGATTTGCCTAAAAATAATCTGGGGACAGCAGAGGGTAGAAATAAGCACTGATAAAACCAACATTGAGTAAATGAATAGAATATGCTTGAAGATACTGATAGAAAAAAGACATTATACTATCTCCTTTATTTTCATAAATGTTTACAACTTTCTTTAACAAAAATATTTCAAAAAATTTATTCTAGTATCAGTTCTGGGACTAACTAGATTAAAACCATTGGAAAATCAGTTAACCTCTTTTGTTTTTAGCAAATAGAACACAGTTTAATTTGCATTCCTTAAACAAATATCCACAGTACCATTAATTAATAATTCATTATTATCAGTTTTTGTTTTACTCATTTCAATTCCAAATAATGTGATTTTTAATTCTCAAAATTCACCCCAATTGCCTTTTAAAAACAGATATGATCCGTCCTCCACTGACACTATGATGTCATTTTAAGGAACACTGGTGCTGGAGAAACTAACACACCATTGTAAAGCAACTTTACTCCAACAAAAACAATAAAATATTAAGAAACACTAAATACTTATTCATTGATTTCTTTATTCATTCCACTAAAATTGAGTGCAAGTCAATACACTGGTAATAGATATAAAGGTGAAAATGAAGATACCAAATTCTGATCTCATTGTATGAGAGCATGAAGAATTACCATAAATAAAAATTCACAAAACCTAACATAAATTAACATAAACATCTCACTGATCCAGCGAGATGAAACTCATAAACTCATACAGTGTATTAGTAAAACTGGACTTGTTTCTACAGTATAAAAACAACAAGATTTTAGACACCCTGGACCAAAAAGATGTCTCATTCATGACAAGTATCTCTTCTCTAATTAAAAGAGGAACATTCTCATTCATGTTGGTCAAAGGAGAAAGGACTCTTTTTCATGAAGCTGGAAGAATACCCCTCACCCATCCTTAGGGCAAGGTTCAAGGAAGCGTTTAGAGAGAGGATTTCACAATTAAGCCTCTGCTCCTTCTTCCTTCTTTGTTCCTGTTAGGAAAATGGAAACATATCACCAAGGAAACACCTCACTAAGAAAAATGACAAGAACATAC
The DNA here is from genome assembly GCA_006410875.1 of Neotragus pygmaeus. Lineage (NCBI taxonomy): Eukaryota > Metazoa > Chordata > Mammalia > Artiodactyla > Bovidae > Neotragus > Neotragus pygmaeus. Next base: position 157,436 of record SJYV01029777.1, read on the forward strand.
TATGGGTAAAACGCTGCTGAGTCACCAACACACAATCCTGGCTTGATTCTATCATCAACCACATGGTCTTCAGGGCTTATTTCTTAACTCATCTCACTGTGTTTTTATTTATTTGACTGTGTTGGGTCTCAGGTGCAGCATGCGGGCTGTTAGCAGTGGCACACGAGCTTAGCTGCCCTGCAGTGTGTGGGGTCTTAGTTCCCCGAGCAGGGATTGAACCACATACCCTGCTTTGGAAAGCAGATTCTTAACCAATGGACCACTAGTTCCTGGGCTTCTTTCTTAGAAACAGGCCAGCAGTGCTGCGATGCCCCCACAGGTTTGCAGAGAACAGGTTTGAGCTGCATCTCCAAGGCTTTGACAGGTCACTCATCTTACCTACTCACACAGAGCCACAAAGGGAGTTCTTATTTTTTATAGTGTTCACTGAACGAAGACACACACAGTATTATTTTCTAATTTACTGAATGAATATAAAACAGTAGACACAGTGTTCTCTCTCTCCCTCCCTCTCTCTTCCTCTCCTCTCCCCTGACCTGACACAAACTAAATACAAGAACTTTAAAATACAGAGCGTATCTCAAATCACAGCCTGTACACAGTGATAGTCTGATTTCTTAGACCTTGTTGAAATGTAAAACATCTTGTTCAGAAACCAGGAGACGTTACATCATCTTCCATAAAGCTGGTTTTCTTTTTCTATTTTAAGAAATGTTCAATGTCATGCCTTGTGGGTAGAGATAGACAGATATAAGTAGATGCCTTAGTGAAAGCTGTGTGTGATAAACTCAGATTTCAAGAACCTGGGAGTGATTTTAAAATGCAGACATCACAGACTTGAATTTACAGGTGCATCTGTAGTTGAACCTTCTAGTGACTACTTATCTACAAAATTTGAAGCATTATTTTTTTTTCTGCTGGTTCACAGAAGGCTCCTGAATTTATGGATATTTTAGATTGTATCATTTTCTACACTGTAATATAGGTTGAAAATTATGGTGCTTTCTTTGAAGGTTCCTTTGCCAGGGTTACAATTTCTAGCTCATTACTGTAAGACAGAGACATCCAAAGGCATAGGGTATATTGTGCTGTTCTTTTCATGTCAAACATTGTGGTTGCTTGTCAGTGATCTGACTCTGTTCAGATCAGTTTCTCTTGACCCCCAGTCTCTACCAATTCTTTTATTTTTTTTTTCTTTTACTCTTTACTCTTGTATCTGGGATTCTCAGGTGTCTCAGTGGTAAAGAATCCACTTGCCAATGCAAGAAGACACGGGTTCTATCTCTGGGTTGGGAAGATCCCCTGGAAGAGGAAATGGCAACCCATTCCAGTCTTCTTGCCTGGAAAACCCCGTGGACAGAGGAACCTCTTGGGCTACAGTCCATGGGTGGGATACAGTTCATGGGTCGCAAACAGTCGGACACAACTGAGCACGCACACACGCCCTTGTAACAAATCTCATCATCTGTTTCTCTTGCCTGGACCCCTGATCATTTAACATCATGCTGTTTCACAAGTAACATATATTTAATACTTTCAGAGCTGAATCATTTATTCATGTGAAGACCTAGATTCAGAAAACAGAAAAGGGTCACTTTGCAGAGCACAGCCACGAATGGCTTCTTAAACCCACAATTCCAAATAAAGGGCTTCTTGCTTTTCCTCAGTGGGTCTCACTCTTTCACATACATCAGAATCATCTAGAGGGCTTGTTGGATCCCAGGAGGCTGGGCCACCCTGAGTCAGGAAGTCTGGGATGATGCCTGAGACTCTGCATTTCTCACGAGTTTCCAGGTGAGGCACATGCCACCAGGCAGGACCAGGCTCCCAGAACAACTCTAGATGAATCTCTCTGATTACTGGGACTCTGTTTCCATCCAGCTTACTCAGTACTTATTTATTTCTATTTCTTCCTGTATCTGCAACAATTCAAAACTTATCATCAAAAGATAGTTGCATCCTACCAAAAAATAGTAAATAATTATAATAATGCTCTATGAGATTTGATTATATTTCAAATCATCTATGTTTACAGTTACTGATATGGCATATAGTGGGACTACAAAAAGCATGCTTTACTAATTTTGTATATTTACAATATTCTTATTGAATAGGTTTGATTGGACAGGTAAGCAAACTGGAGGTCAGAGAGGTTAAGATCAGCTAGTAAACAGAACTAGGGTTTAACCCTTGCATGTGGATAGGTGGTTTCCTCTGTGAAAGTGTTGGTTAGTTGCTCAGTAGTGTCCAACCGCATGGACTGTAGTCCACCAGGTTCCTCTCTCCACAGGATTCTCCAGGCAAGAATACTGGAGTGGATAACCATTCCCTTCTCCAGGGGATCTTCCCAACTCAGAGGTCAAACCCAGGTTTCCTGCACTGCAGGCAGATTCTTTACCAGCTGAGCCACCATGGAAGAAAAGTTTCCTCTGTAGCGCCTTTTTACTCAGATATGATGCTCAGACCAGCCGCCCTGGCCTCACCTGGGAGCTTATTAGAAACACTCCAGTCTCATTTCAGATCCACTGAATTAAAATCTGCATTTGAGCAAGATCCCCTGTGAGTTACATATTTCCCAGGTAAAGACATTACGATTTGAAACAGACTATCCTACACTACACTGTCTCCCTAAAAAACAAATAACTTCAGCTAACTTCCTTTTTGAGTGCTAGATTTCACTTTTCAGAACAATTTTGAAGCTTTCTCAAGCTGAGGTGTAAATTTTCTTAGTGAAAATTGCGTGTTTATGTGCATGGTTTAATTCCTTCCAAGTCCCCAATATCTGAAGTCTGTATTTTATTCATAATGTTAATATTTTATGTACATGTAGCTATTTGGAAATTAGAGATGGATACTAATGGCTTCCAAAGTGGCTCACAGATAAAGAATCCACCTATCAATGCAGGAGACACAGGTCGGGAATATCCCCTGGAGAATAAATGTCAACCTACTCTAGTATTCTTGCCTGAGAAATCCCATGGACAAAGGAGCCTGGCAGGCTGCAGGCCATGAGGTTGCAGAAGAGTCAGACATAACTAGACAGCAACAACAACTAATGTCTCAGATAATTTTAATTGCAAAAAAAAAAAAAAANTTAACTACCTGATGTAGAAACTTCACATGGATTTGATTCACCTGTTCACTTCTAGACTTCAACTGTATCACTCTGTCCATCATATTTTTAATATTTTTATTTTCAAACTTAGTTCTAATCCTCTTATCCTTATGTCAAAACCGCACGCAGCATTCCAGGGGGCAGTACAAGATGATTATCTTGAGCTAAAAACTCCAAATTGTTAAAATCATAGCACCATCTGCAAGTAATGAGTGCTGGGTTGTCTGGCTAATCCATGAAGTTAACCTAAATGTTAATAGTCAAAATGTTCTGAAAATAATTCCCTAACGTATTCTCTGGTGGCTCAGACAGTAAAGAATCTTCCTGCAGTGTGGGAGACCTGAGTTCGATTGCTGGTTTCGGAAGATCCCCTGGAAAAGGAAATGGCAACCCAGTCCAGTATTCTAGCCTAGAGAATTCCATGGACAGAGGAACCTGGTGGGCTACAGTCCATGGAATCACAAAGAGTCAGACATGACTAAGCAACTCACACACACACACACACACACACACACACACATGCACACAACATCAATTAAATAATGGATGGCCCAAGGAAAGACTTCTATGGTTAGATCACTAGACACAAATTTTAGAATCAATAAATAGTACCCACAGGAGAAGAAAGCAGTTCTAGTCCACTAAAACTAGATATGGAGGAAGCTTTCCATTGGACTATGTAAAAAAAGAGAAAATCCAATTCCACTGGACGTTTCAGGAGACCTGTTCTACAGACAACTTCCTTACCCTGAACATCACTTACATAATTGAGTCTATATTTATTCTCAGAAACTTTAAAGAAGGAATGGTTCTGCTCATCCTGATATTAATGTTCATGACTCACCAGATGCTGCACTAACGTAAGAGGTTAGCACTCAGATTAACCTAAAGCATTAGCTACATGTATGTCAGTCTTCCATGAGCACAAATGTTATAAGGCTGAAAAGCCATCATTAAAGAAACAATTAGTCCTTTCATTCCTTCCACATAATTCTTACACTAAGAGAGAGAGTATGTGAGTGTGTACTTGCATTATAGCAAAAAGCACTACAGGCAAGAAGTGAAGTACTTAAAAGCATGATTCCCTGTACTGAAATGAAAGATGACAAAATATGTCCTACTTTAGCTCTGAAGCCACTCCTTATCTATAAAAGGTGGAGAGTGATAACCTACAGATCTTTGGGAGTAACCAAAGAAGTGGCATTTGCCACACATTTGCTAAACCACAGTGACTTCACAGACATGTTCCTGAGCACTGTACCTTTACCAGCATCATACCACTTTTGCTGCTCCAGGCAGGATGGGTCAGGGTGGACCCTATCAAAGGGCCACCTTGGAAGCAGTTGGAGTTTAGATATTCAAAGGATGAATGAGATTGTTATATTTCACATATGATAGAAATAGAATAAAACAGAGCTTAAGAATGCTGCTCTGACCAGCTGTGTGAACTTAGATGAAAAATAAACACTTGTAAGCTTCTCCATCTGTCAAAAGGAAGTGATAATATCTTCCACACACAGTTATTAAATGTATTCAAAATGATAAATTATGAACATGGTACATAGAAAGCACTCAAATACAAGTTATTATTAATAATCAATAACCCTATCAATAATCAATAATCAATAACCCTATCAATAATCTATATAGATAGATCCATAGGTATCACCTAATTAGCTTCTACATTAAAGATAATATTGCTCCCCATGGTGAGATAGCATAACAGAAACACAGCAAGCTGTCAAACTTTAAATGTAGTCAGGCCTGCTTCAAGTTTCAAGCATTAAATTATATTTGACATTTCATTTAGAAATATCAGAGAAACTCAGTGTAAGCCAAACCCCCACACTCACTTTAGAAAGATGTGGTTTTGAAAGGAAATAAAATCTTCCCCAGTATTATTTGGAAAATAGCACATTTCAAATGGCTTTATACAAAATTTTTCTTGTATAAGCCAACATTTTCGCAAATGCATTTCCTTTTGAATTATTTACTGATATCTAAAATGCAATGAATACAATTCTACATTGTGACAGAATTCTTATTTATGCTGAAGAATGGATTTGAGAATAATCATCAAAGTGATTGGAACTGGAGTTAGAAAACCTTGGTTCTAATCCTTACTCAGCTGCTGACTACCTCTGTGGCTCTGGAAGATTGTATTTTGGGGCCACAGAAATGCTTCTTATCCCCCATGCTCTTCATGCAATGTACTTTGACATCCATCCACTTAGCACTAAGGATCCCGTCCCCTGGAACCCGGACAGACCTTTGGGACAGCCTCAACCAACAGAGTACTGTGGATGTGACACTTGTAGGTTTCATGACATGACCTTAAAAATGGTGCTCACTTCTGCTTTGTCTTCTTGGAGTGCTTGTTCTGGGAACCCAGCCCCCAGGCTGTGAGGAAGCCTGAAGTAGGGCATGTTAAGCCCCCGGAGAGGCCAGGGTCAGTGTTCCAGCCAAAAGACGCTGAGAGCCCAAATCAGTGGCCTACCTACCACTCATGTGAATGAAGGCGTCTCCAAAAGTTTACAGCCCAGATTTATCAACCCCAGTATTCACACCTTCCCAGCCGAGGCCCCAGCCACCAGAGCCTTTCTGAGCCCTGCCCAGATTCCTGCCCCACGGAGACTGCATGACTATTACAGTAGTTACTGTGTACCACTGAGCTCTGCGCTAGTATATGGAGCCATACTGAATGGAACAATGACCTTGAGCTAGTTCTATATTCTCTCTAACCTTCACTTGCCTGAGTCCCTAACATGAAGAAGGAGAACCTCTAACACAGGAGTGATGAAGAACATATAACACAGGCAAAAACATTTAAATAGAAGTATTCCCCACCTCCTCTCTCCCCAGACTGCTCAACAGAATTCTTTTCTGTTGATCTGCTCCAGGAAATCTGTGGTCCAGATTAAAATAATGCATTAAAAATGGAGTATTGGAAAAAGACAAGAGAGAGAAAAAAAACACTGAAAAAACTCCTGGAGAGTGAGAATATCGAGATAGTTAAAGAGAAATTTTAGAAATCTTTTCTAAGAAATATATTTTAGGATACAATTTTTAAAAGGTTTGTGTGTTATTGCTGTGTACTTGAAGATACTTCTCAGTATCTTCAAGACAGCTTTGAGATACACAGATACTATTTTTCAAATCTTTGTATAAATGTTTGTGCTTATATTGGATATGACACTGAGCTTAAAGCAAAAACCAGAGGACCCAGATTTAGTTGCATTTCACCAAGCTAAAGATAGTGCTGTTATATAGTAAATAAGAATTTGATGGACAGCATCTCAAATAAAAAGAACCCAATGATGGAATAGTATTACTGTCGATCTTAAGAGTCTAATACATAAATCCTATTAGCATTTTCTTAGTCACATAATTCTACTTCACAGTACCTTGCTGGAAAAAATAAAATGTTCGTTGTTTCATTCTACTTTATCTTTGCATGAGGAAAATGTGCTTTAATTCTATGAAAATAAAAGTATTCCAAATTATAGATTCTTTTGACAAATATTTACTGAGGGCCTTTTTCACTAGTACACACTATGTACCAAGCACAATACAAAGACATTAATGTATTCTTCCCTCAAAATGTCTATATCCTAGGTGGAAATAAGAGAAATAAGCTTATGAACAAGTAAACAATCCATGTAAGTATCAGTTTAGAATTTAATAGCGTCTTCATACAAGAGAATAGCACAAATCAATAGTATAATATATTCAGGGAGTACAGGATTCATTCTGGAAAGATCTGGAAATTTTTCCTGTAGGTCAAAATGCCAAGTGAGGCCTTAAAGGAGAAATAACATTAGTTATATGGGAAGGAAAAAAAAAGTCATTCTGATACAAGGGATAAAACAAAAAGTGTTATTTGTATGTTGTTTTGTTGGCCAGTTGGTTGGTTGGTTGGGGGTTTATTTGCTTTGCTTTGGTTTCCTTTTAGTAAATGGACTGAAGCAGAAAAAAATGTGTATTAGAGAACTCAGCAAGAAAAGTTTAAAAAAGCAGATAAGAATGAGTCTGTGGTGAGCTTTCTCTACAGTCATCAAAGAAGCATTAACAACTTCAGAAGGAAATAGAAAAATTAAATCTTCCTCAGTGCTTGTTATGAAGGTAGCATACAGGATGCAGTAGAGGAAAAACTAGAGGCAGGGCAACTGGTTATTAATTACTGCCAAGTATGTGATAATACAGACCAGAATCATCCAAAAATTATAAACACACTTAAGGTTGGGAGAATATTTTAATATCACTAAGAACAATCCTGTGAGTTAGAAATGATGTAGCTTCAGACAAGTCTCAAGACAAACTGGAGCTACTCTGTGGCTGAACAAAACTAAAAAGAAAATCCTTAAATTCAAATTCCACTCTTTCTTTGATACTATGAAATGCCTCCTACAAATACATTATTAATTAACTATCCCGGCAATTGATTAACTAATCCCAGTTTTCATCTGAATGACTGTCTCATTGGAAGCCTGGGCTCATTACACTTCAGTAGAAAAGAGTATTTTAGCATTTCTTTAAAGTCTCATGTTCCAGAATTTGTCCATAAAATAACATCACTACCATGAGATGACATTAAAATAATTGTAATGCATTTATATAAACTTTGTCACAGGGAAACTGACATAAATCATGACTGGAAGTTTGTCATAATAAACCCGGTATTTAAGATAGTGGATAAATTTATCTACCATTCTTGACAGTTAACGAGAGAACCCAGGCAGACATCCAAAGAGTGTCTACACTAGGCCATGTATTCACATTTGTTACATGTCTCAGTTACTTTTACAATTCATTTCTGCTTGGTTTCTGCAATGTGTTTAGATGACTAGACAAAATGAGAGTAGGACTGTAGAATTAGAGGCTCAGCCTGTACTGTGATTGACATGGCAGAATCTTAACCCCAGCTAACACAACAGAGTTACTCCATCTCCCAGAAAATCCACAATTCCATGATAAGTGTTTGCAGTGCATTATAGAAAGATCTTTCTGATAAAGTCTGGAGAAATGAATAGGTTTAGATGAAGAATAACTGTAGATTTTTAGGGTCGAATTTTGCTAAAAAGCAAAGACATTACTTTGTCAACAAAGGTCCGTCTAGTCAAGGCTATGGTTTTTCCTGAGGTCATGTATGGATGTGAGAGTCGACTATAAAGAAAGCTGAGCACTGAAGAATTAATGCTTTTGAACTGTGGTGTTGGAGAGTCCCTTGGACTGCAAGGAGATCCAACTAGTCCATCGTAAAGAAGATCAGTCCTGGGTCTTCATTGGAAGGACTGATGTTGAAGCTGAAACTCCAATACTTTGGCCACCTGATGCAAAGAACTGACTCATTTGAAAAGACCCTGATGTTGGGAAAGATTAAAGGCAGGAAGAGAAGGGGATGACAGAAGATGAGATGGCTGCATGGCATCACCGACTCGATGGACATGAGTTTAGGTAAACTCTGGGAGTTGGTGATGAACAGGGAGGCCTGGTGTGCTGCAGTTCATGTGGTCACAAAGAGTCGGACTGAGCGACTGAACTGAACTGATTGATTTCATTCTTCCTCTATGTGTACCACCTGTTAAATCCTTAATGATAATCCTTACCCAATTTATAAAGAATTGTGAGTTTTTAATGCTGAAAAATATGATTATCTCCTGACAGCAAACATGAGGCTGTTCAATGATCATGACTGAAGTTAAAGCATTACTACCAACTGGTTAAAACATTCTTAACTGTCAATTATTTTGAATAGCAGGGACTTTCTGGGGCTTAAGTTAAACACAGTAAACTCCTAAATTAGCATCAATGTCACAATTGCCTACATTACAAAAAAAAGAAAACTTTTAAATCTAAATTTGAGTCATGAACACCATGTCATCCAACACCATTTCACATTCCTGCTAGTCTAAACTCTAAAGGAAGCTATATTAAAATGCNGGGGGCAGGAGGAGAAGGGAATGACCGAGGATGAGATGGCTGGATGGCATCACGGACTCAATGGACATGAGTCTGAGTGAACTCTGAGAGATGGTGATGAACAGGGAGGCCTGGCTTGCTGCAATTCATGGGGTCGCAGAGTCGGACACGACTGAGCGACTGAACTGAACTGAACTGCCGTTTCCTAATCCAGAGCATATTCCTGGACCAAGTATTGAACCTATGTCTTTTGTATCTCTTGCATTGGCAGGTAAATTCTTCACCACTGCATCACCTGGGAAACATTCAGAGAAGTACCTAGCATCTAGTAATTTTAATAAAACTTTACTAAAAGAAAAGCCCTCAATTTGGCTAGCAAAGCATATCATCACATCCAGTCATCATTCAATAAGAGCTCTACAGTTTAAAAATAAATACAAGAGAAGAGAAAATATAAAGATGTAACCTGACCAGGTTCCGTACTTTGGCTAAAAACTGATGCTGAATGGGCTTGATGAGGCTATCATTGAGAGTTTTAGAATTCTAAATCATTTTTTTCCTTTCTGTGAAGGATGATTATTTCAAAACATTTTGGAAATTCTATGAAATAAATTAGTCCCTAGGTACAAGGTGGTTTTCCCAGGTGGCACTAGTGGTAAAGAATCTGCCTGCCAACGCAGGAGACATGAGAGATGCAGGTTCAACCCCTGGGTCAGGAAGATCCCCTGGAGGAAAGCATGGCAATCCACTCCAGTATTCTTGCCTGGAGAATCCCATGGACAGAGGAGCCTGGTGGACTACAGTCCATAGCGTCACAAAGAATCAGAGATGACTGAAGCGACTTAGCAGCAGTAGCAGCAGCAGGTACAGTGTAGGGATCGGCTTCCCTGGTAGCTTAGTGGGAAAGAATCTGCCTGCCAATGCAGGAGACATGGGTCTGATCTCTGGGTTGAGAAGATCCTCTGGAGCAGGAAATGACAACCTACTCCAGTATTCTTGCATGGGAAATAAGATGGAAAGAGGAGCCTGATGGGCTACAGTCCATGGGGTCACAAAGGGTCAGACACAGCTTAGCAACTAAACAAACAAGGTAGAAGCAAGGTACTAGGGAAAGGATATTTTGTTATTCAGTAAACATTGCACATGAGGTCTTGTCACCCAGAGGTAGAGGTCTAAAAAAAAAAACCACACAAGTAAAAGTGTCTTTGGTCTTCATAACCAGCTAGTGGGACATACTAAACATCCATCCCATCATGATACCCAAGGAGAACCTTGGAGCAGGAGGTCACAAATGCTTGGTGGATCTCCCAATACCATAGCAATGTTTCATGCTTTGTTTAGGGAGGATTTGATTTCTATATCTCCCTCCTTCAGGAAAACTTTCAGACAACCATATTATTTTTATTTCCTGATTTTGCCTCTCTTCCTTCTTTGAGCTTTGCCCCCAATTTCCATAATATTAGCAACTACTAATTGTTTTCCTTACCAATGACCAGCTCCATCTCTAACCTGCCAAACCCTCAGTCCAGCCCTCCAAGTATATTCTCACTATGTGACTGCTTAAAGCTCTGACAACTTACAGGCATGGTGTCTGTACTACTTACAATTCTGCAGGAACTTAAGGCAGGTACAGTGCCATAAGCTCTTAAAGATCATTAAAATTAATTAAACTGGTGGAATGGGAACACATTCCAACATTCAAAGATAAGGCCTGATTGTTTCTACTTTCCAAACATTTGTTTGTGAACCAGAAACAAATCATATCAGATGAACTCCTTCTTTTAAAAGTCACATGATTGACACATTAAAGCACAGATGATGCTACTGTTTATCTGGTTTTTAACATGTCATTTGATTAGGAATCTTTCAGTAAAAGTAAGTAAAGTCGCTCAGTCGTGTCCAACTCTTTGCAACTCCATGGACTGTAGCCTACCAGGCTTCTCCATCCATGGGATTTTCGAGGCAAGAAGACTGGAGTGGGTTGCCATTTCTTTCTTCAGGAGATCTTCCCAATCTAGGGTTTGAACCCAGGTCTTCTGCATTGTAGGCAGACGCTTTACCATCTAAGCCACCAGGGAATTATGAATCTTTTAGGATATGGCTAAATTGTTCTTTCTAATCATTTGTCCAGTCTTCATGGAAATACAAATGGAAATTTCTGTGTAAAATATCAATAGCGTTAATTTAAAGTATTATTTTTATTGGCATTTCAAAGTGTTTTTATATACACTGCCATGTTTTATATGGATAAAATTAGGTATTATTCAGCCAATGTACATGATGGAGAAGGAAACAGCAACCCACTCCATCCATATTCTTGCTTGGAGAATCCCATGGATGGAGGAGCCAGGTCCTTGGGGTCGCAAGAGTCGGACACAACTTACAACTAAACAACCACCACCACAACAAGGTACACTAAAGTTAAAGATTACAATCATAGCAACTAAGAGATAAAACTCAAATCATTTAGCTGGAAATTACTAGTTGCTTAATGATTCTGCATCATCTATTTCTCAGCCTTTTATAGTTTTTCCTTCAGTATCTTTATTATAATAATCAGTTCAGTTCAGTCACTCAGTCATGTCTCACTCTTTGTGACCCCGTGGACTGCAGCACGCCAGACCTCCCTGTCCATCACCAACTCCCAGAGCTTACTCAAACTCATGTCCATCACATCAGTGATGCCATCCAGCCATCTCATCCTCTGTCATCCCCTCCTCCTCCTCCCTTCAATTTTTCCCAGCATCAGTGTCTTTTCCAATGAGTCCGTTCTTCGCATCATGTGGCCAAAGTATTGGAGTTTCAGCTTCAACATCAGTCTTTCCAATGAATATTCAGGACTGATCTCCTTTAGGATGGACTGGTTGGATCTCCTTGCAGTCCAAAGGACTATCAAGAGTCATCTCCAACACCACAGTTCAAAAGCATCAGTTCTTCAGTGCTCAGGTTTCTTTATAGTCCAACTCTCACATTTATAACACTGACTACTGGAAAAACCATAGCATTTGACTAGACGGATGTTTGTCAGCAATGTAATGGCTCTGCTTTTTAATATGCTGTCTAGGTTAGTCATAGCTTTTCTTCCAAGGAGCAAGCGTCTTTTAATTTCATGGCTATTCATGTCGATGTATGGCAAACCCAATAGAGTATTGTAAAGTTAAATTTAAAAATAAATAAATAAATAAATTTAAATTAATTTCATGGCTACAATCACCATCTGCAGTGATTTTGGAGTCCAAAAAAATAGTCTCTCACTGTTTCCATTGTTTCCCCATCTACTTGCCTTGAAGTGATGGTACTGGATGACATGATCTTAGTTTTCTGAATATTGAGCTTTAAGCTAACTTTTTCACTCTCCTCTTTCACTTTCATCAAGAAGCTCTTTAGTTCTTCACTTTCTGCCGTCAGGGTGGTGTCATCTGCATATCTGAGGTTATTGATATTTCTCCCTATAATCTTGATTCCAGCTTGTGTTTCATCGAGCCCAGCATTTTACATGATGTACTCTGCATATAAGTTAAATAAGCAGGGTGACAATATACAGCTTTAACATACTTCTTTCCCAATTTGGAACCAGTCTGTTGTTCCATGTCCAGTTCTAACTGTTGCATACAGATTTGCATGCAGATTTGACCTGCCTACAGATTTCTCAAGTATACAGATTATAATAATAAATAACAGGAAATGGGTGAAGGCAGTTGAAAGGTACAAACTTCTAATTATAAAATAAATAAGCCATGTGGATATAATCTACAGCATGGTGACCAGTGTTTAAAAAAAAAAAGATGGAAATCTACTTATAAGGGATACACTGCATGACTTGTTAAAAATACTACTTTTCTTGCAAATTAGAGTGATAGTTTCCAAGGATCTCTTTTTAAAAAAAAATCTAATTCTAAAAACTGTTTTATTGAAGCATAATGTGAATATACAAAGTCTACAAATCACTGCAGAATTATCAAAAAGGGAATATATCTATGTTACAACCTCCCAAATCCAGAAAGAATGTCCCCCAGGATCCTTCTCTGTACTCCCTCCCAATTATGTTATGCACTTCCTCCTCTTTGAAGGGACCAATGGTGACTTCTAACACTCAGTGTAATTGGAACTTTATAAGTATGCAGCCTGTATTAAGTTGTCAGACTTCTTTTGCTCAGAAGTATGTAGGAAAGATTATCCATGTCATTGCTGTAGGTTTAACTCACTCATCTTCAGTGTGACCAGTATTCCCCTGTATGAACATATCACAATTTATTGATCCATTTTATTCTGGTGGGAATTCAGTTCATGGTCAACTTAGGGTTAACATAAAAAAATAAAGTTTTATTCATTCTTATGTGAATATTTTTGATGCACATGTGCATGCATTTTGTAGGGTATACATCAAAGACTAAACATGCTGGATCATTAAAGTAATGTGATTTTAAGTAAGTTCACTACACATCAGAGTCTTTATTCCCTTTTAATTTACATTCTAAATGTATTCCTGAAATCATGAACTGTGAATTTTTCAGAACTTCCTCTGCAGTGTTTGTAATTCAAGTGACCTTTACTTTGTATCTATCACTTGGTATAAACTTCTTGAATTTTTGGTTTCTGTATATGATAAGAAGGAAAATTACATTCTTTTTCTCTAGTTCTTTTGTTTTTACCTAAAGTAACCAAAATCATTCCTAAGTTTATCTCTATATGATCTCTTTTAAAGTGTATCAATAGTACAATTGATGACTGGAATAGCAAATTGAAGACTGATTATGACAGATAAAATACCTGTATGCTTTAATCATCCTAACTGCCAGCCTATGAAGAATTTCTGAAAGGAACTGCTGCTATAAACATACTTTGCAAGAGATCCTTACTTCAGGATTATACAGACTAAATTTCAGTTAATCTCAAACTTCATTCACTCTCCATGAAAGTAAGTTAGTTTTAGTGATCTGGCAATTAGAACACTCAAATATTATTAACCTTTTTCTTCACCTATGTCCAATGTTTGAGTTCCCACTGCAAAAACAAGTATGCAAGTGTGTACTCAGGGAAATTAAAAGGCTGAGGCTTCTCCTTTTTAAGTATTTATAGTTACTCCATCCATTATCAGTAGACCAATGGCTATTTTTAGAGTTTCTGTAGCATGCAAATCACATGTGATTCTTATTATATCACACACAAATTGGAGCAATTTTACCTATTTTGTTTGGTTTTTGTTTTTTAAACGTTTTTATTGTTAACTGGAGGATAATTGCTTTACAGTGTTGTGTTGGTTTCTGCCACACGTCAACATGAATCAGCCATAGGTATACATATGTCTCCTCCCTCTTGAACCTCCCTCCCACCCTATCCCACCCCCTCTAGATTGTCACAGAGCACTGGATTTGAGCTCCTTGCATCATACAGCAAATACCTACTGGTGATCTATGTTACATACGGTCGTGCAAATGTTTCAGTGTTAGTCTTTCAATTCGTCCCTCCCTCTCCTCCCACCACTGTGTCTACAGATCTGTTCTCTAGGTCTGCATCTCCACTGCTGTCCTGCAAATA
>SJYV01029777.1:172969-262484 GCA_006410875.1 Neotragus pygmaeus
TGCCACACGTCAACATGAATCAGCCATAGGTATACATATGTCTCCTCCCTCTTGAACCTCCCTCCCACCCTATCCCACCCCCTCTAGATTGTCACAGAGCACTGGATTTGAGCTCCTTGCATCATACAGCAAATACCTACTGGTGATCTATGTTACATACGGTCATGCAAATGTTTCAGTGTTAGTCTTTCAATTCGTCCCTCCCTCTCCTCCCACCACTGTGTCTACAGATCTGTTCTCTAGGTCTGCATCTCCACTGCTGTCCTGCAAATAGGTTCATCAGTACCATCTTTCTAGATTCCATATATATGCATTAATATACTATATTTGTTTTTTCTCTTACTTCACTCTGTATAATAGGCTCTAATTGTCTATTTCTGAAAAATTACCACTTTCTCAAGAATGTAACACACGAATAAAATAGAAGAGTCAAGTTGGTGCAGGTGAGGAAACATTTTATATTTTCAAAGTCAGGATAAAAGTCAGCAATGGAAATGCTGAAATGACAAGACAAGGTTTTTCAAGTCCTACTTGAAAGCAGTACTACACTTAACTGCAGATGCTCTGATTAAATTAAATGATTCATTTTAAAGGCACTGTTTAAATCTGAGTCCCTCTATTCACATGATGAGAAAAGACTTCATGTATCACCAATTACAGTGACCTTGTTCACCGGTGATGGAGAATTGAATAGGAAGCAGTTTTAGCAATAGCCTGCATTATAATATGGACAGGATTAGACATGACAGAAAATTGATCATTTCCAGATAGTTTAGGCCAGTCACAGAGTAATCAATCAGATTGTTGTACAATTGATGACACAGAGGTCAGATAGTCCATATAACTAGGTTCTTTTTCATCACACTAGTGTTCACCCAGGTAATTCAGTCATTATGACAGCCAAAAATTCATGATTGATGAGGTGATTTTCAGTTCAGTTCCAAGACAGTCTACCTCAACCTCACTGTTTACCATTCAGAACATTATTTTTCCATTTGAAATGAAACTGTCTCACAGTAAGCAATAATTTTTGAGGCCAAATTGCTTTAATAGCTACTCAGTAGAAACAGTGACTGAAGAGTCATCAATCCAGCTTAATCCTAGGACTGCTTTAATCCACCTTTACATGCTCTTTGGTTTCAAAATAACTAAGCAATAACAGAGGGACAGAAAAACTCTGTTAGTGCAACTAATTTTTTCAATTAATTGTGCAAAAGGTCAGAGAGAGACCTCTTATCTTTATATTGACTAATAAAAATCAAAATTAAGCTGAATTTTTAAAATCCAGACCTTCAAAATAGTGTTCAATTGTTACCTAGGGGCTCTTTCATATATGAAGATTTTTCTTAAGCTGTATTTTAAACAAATTTTAAATGACTCAGAGGTTAGAAGGATGAGATATACTGGGAGTTTATTTCTAGCAGAGAAAATTTCAGGAGCATAAGCTAAGAGCATGAAACAGCATCATGCATCCAGGGAACAGCACCCAGCTCAGCAGGGTGCAATGCAGGAAACATGGCCAGAGAGACAGAAAGGGCTCCAAAATGGAATTAAGAGGTTAACAAGGGAAACTATGCTGATAGATTTTAAGCAAAAAAGTGATGTGTTCAAAAATGCTGCTTTAAAATCAACCTAGATATCATGCAGAGAATTAATTAAAGTAGGATATATGGGCAAACAGAAGGACCTAAAGAAAGGAATAGCAATATCCCAGGAATAAAACACTGAGGACTTGAGCTTAGGCAGTAGCTGAGGGTAGTTAGGAATGTTCAAACAGGGATGTTTAAAAAACTGAATAGATGAGACTTAATTATCAACTAAATATGGATAGCATAAAAAGAAGCAGGATTCTGGAATGATAATACCGAAATTTCTGCCTCTAAAGGGAAATACATGCTCAGTTTGAGATCTGAAGAGTGTAAGGTACCTGGTGAAGTTTCATCTGGACATTTTCAGTAGGCAGTTGAGATGTAAGATCTTGGACTGACATACAAATGAAGCAATTATCAGCATACAAGTGGCAGCTGAAGGATACAGGTGGATATTGCCACCTCAGGAAAGAGAACTAGAAAAAATAAATAAATAAGTGATATCTGTTTGACATAACTACAGTGGTAGAAGGTAATTAGTCATTTTGGCAACTAAAACTTTCTGATCATTCAAATGACTGAGTTCAGATAACAGTTCTACCCAGCAAGAATGTTGCTGAAAGTAAGTTCCCCTAAAACCAATTTCATCTACTGAGTTATGACTGATCTCTCTACCCAAAGCTTTACTCCCTTTCTTTTCCTGAACCTGTTCCCCTTGAGATTGAGAAGGCGAGGGGGACTGAAACTATATACAAGCCCCTGTCCTTTGCAGAAAAAGTCTTTCTTTCAATCTCTTAGGTGTTCCTTGAGTCTCTATGACAACTTAGAAGGTTAAGGTGAGTGAGGGCAGGAGGGAGGCTCAAGAGGGAGGAGACATATGTGTACTTATGGCTGACTCACACTGTTGTACAAGAAAAAACAATGCAACTTTGTAAAGCAATTATCCTCCAATTAAGTATTTTTAAATTTACATGTACACTGAATCACCATGATGTACACTTTAAATATCTCACAATTTTATATATTATATATACCTCAGTAAAGTTGAAATGGAAAAGTAAGTAAAACAAAAAACAAAGAATAGCTGTTGGACCAGGAAATTGGCAATGATTTAGACTATAAATCTGCCACAGAGAATCACAGAACTCCCAGTTCCCTGAAAGATGCAGATAAAGGCCCGACACACATCCAGGTTGTTTCTATAGGAAGCAGACCTCCACCAGATGAAAATTGCTGACAGTGAGCACACAGATCCTAGACTGCCTGAAACCAGAAGGCTTATGATGCTTAAAACTTCACCTGATGCCAACCAATATAACAATCATGCATGAGCTAGTCACACAGCCTGTAGCCCCCTCCCTCACACAGCCCTTAAAAACCTCTTCCCCAAAAGGAACTTTGGGAAGTTCAGGTCTTTGGAACATGAGCTGCCTCTGCCCAGATTTTTCTTTATCACTACTGGTATCAGTAAACTGGCTTTACTCTACGAAGTTCTTGTTGTTCAGTTGCTAAGTCGTTTCCAACTCTGCAACTCCATGGACTGTGACATGCCAGGCTTCCCTGTCTTTCACTATCTCCCTTTTTTCTCCTGCCATCAATCTTTCCCAGCATCAAGGTCTTTTCTAGTGAGTCAGCTCTTCATATCAGGTGGTCAAAGAATTGGAACTTCAGCATCAGTCCTTCCAATGAATATTCAGAGTTGATTTCCTTTAGGATTGACTAGTTTTATCTCCTTACTGTCCAAGGGACTCTCAAGAGTCTTTTCCAGCACCACAAATCAAGAGTATCAGTTCTCCAGTACTCAGTCTTCTTTATGGTCCAACTCTCATATCCATATATGACTACTGGAAAAGCCAAAGCTTTGACTATATGGACCTTTGTCGGCAAAGTGATATATTTGCTTTTTAATAAGTTGTCTAGGTTTGTCATAGCTTTCTTCCAAGGAGTAAGCATCTTTTGAGTTCGTGGCTACAATCAACATCTGCAGTTTTTGAAAAAGATGATAGAGGAGTAGGTGGACATGGAGTACATCTCTCTCCACGGGTACATCAGGACCACACCTTCAGACACAGAAGTGCATGCAGAATACCAGCTGAGAGCAGACAGGAGGACCTGACCAGTGGAAAAGAATATATAGACCCACACAAAACTCAGTAGGATGAAGAAACTAGGGGGAGAAACCAGAGTGTTAGTAGGACTGGACCTGCCCTAGGTGGGTGGGGGAACTGAAGCAGGGGGTCTAATCCCCACATTAGGGCAATTGTCTGAGTCAGAAGAGAAACATTTAAGGCTAGGAGCGAAACAGCTGATCTGTGGCAGCCTAAATGGAATGAGAATCAGTCAGTCCTTGCCGCAGCCATACATACCCCGGACAGGGATGCAGGTCCCCTAGAAGGCGCAGTGGCTGGGAGCTGGAGTTCAGGGATTGTGGAGAAATCCCAGGGCGAGGGCTGCTGTTAACTGCGAAGAGACGGATTGAGGGGATGTGGGGGAAGAAATTGTGGTGGGAAATGTCTGTGGAGGAAAGTTAGGCAGCCATGGAAGCAAGGCGATGCTGCTGAGTCACATGTAGGGAGTGGAGCCATCACCATAGCCTCTCCCCACATGACAGCGTCGACAGCTGAACAATAGAGAGGCTGGCCCATCAAATGCCTGACACACTGAACTACAGAGCAGGACCCCACCCAGGGTGCCCCTTTAAGTGCCTGATGCGCCAATCTACAGCATAGGACCTCAGCCAGGGGTGCCCTTCTATGTGCCTGACGTGTCGAACAACAGAGAAAGACCCCAGGCAAGGGAGCCCTCTAAGTGCCAGAACGGGCAGAGCAACAGAGAAAGACTGCAAAAGAGGCCTTCTGACTGCCAGCTATGAGAGGATCGAAAAAAGACTCTGATAAGGCCATAACTCCTGTGACAGAGGCAGTCTGTGTCCCTGCACACTTGGTATCACCAGGGTCCCCACAAGCCAAGCAGCTGCACCACCTTCGCTCATCTCTCACTCAGGCAGAGCTGCCACAGGCGAAAAAGTCTTGCATCTATGCGCACAGGGTCGCTTTGGTCATGTCCAACTCTTTGCGACCCTGTGGACTGTTGCCTGCCAGGCTTCTGTGTCAGAGAGGGAGGTTCTCCAGGCAAGAATACTGGGACATATGGCCAATACTGGTTGCCATAAACTTCCAAAGCATTATATTTCCTGCTGCCCTAGCCGCCAACTCCCCTGAGTACCTGCCAGAATCTCTGAGACCCAAGCAGCTGCACCACCTCCACAAACTCAAGTCCTCCAGGGAAGCCTCAGGACCAAATGCCAGTGGACGCCCCACATGCAGAGGTGGAAATGAAACCACAGTTGAAACCCAGGCACAGTGTAGCTAAGGAAGAAGACCCAAAACCCTCCCACCACCTGTACAAGCTGCAGATTAAATCCACACAATTAACTAGGCAGACTCTGTGTCTGCTCCTGCTGCTGCTGCTGCTGCTAAGTCACTTCAGTCGTGTCCGACTCTGTGCGATCCCATAGACAGCAGCCCACCCGGCTCCCCTATCCTTGGGATTCTCCAAGAAAGAACACTGGAGTGGGTTGCCATTTCCTTCTCCAGTGCATAAAAGTGAAAAGTGAAAGTGAAGTCACTCAGTCCTGTCCGACTTCTAGCAACCCCATGGACTGCAGCCTACGAGGCTCCTCCATCCATGGGATTTGCCAAGCTAAAAGGCCATTGAGAGCTCCCACAGTTCTGATAGCTCTAGACACCTGAGGCAAGAATGCACAGGAGTAGGACCAGATTAGAATCTGAGCTGCCCCCACAGCAGGTCTAGAGATCAGCACAATATTGAAGGGCATCCTAAGGAGGTGAGGTGGACTGTGACTCCCAGCAAGGGGAAGGACTCTGACAGCAGTGACTCAAGAAAAACATTTATTATTCTTATGTTTTCACTTGTTCTGCAGATTCTTTTGGATTTTTTTCCCCAATCTGTTATAGTTGTCAATTTTATTGGCACTATGAAATCCAATTAAGCTTTTGAGCTTTTTTTTTTTTTCCTCAACACATTTTTATTGTTTCTATAAAACTCTGCCTCTACATTTGGCTTTTGCAGTTCTGTGGAGTTTTCTTTTTTTTTTTTTTCTTTCCTTTTTTAATTTTAATTTTTTTTCTCCATTTATTCCTTTGTTTGCTTTCTCTACTGTTCTTTTCCCTTGCAGTTAATCTTTAATGTATGTAAATCTTCTTTATCTACCTCTATTTAACTTTGTATATGTATTCTTTCTTTTCTTTCTCTCCTTTCCTCTCAACATATTTGTTAGTTTTTTTTTTTTTCTTCATTTATTCCCCAATCGGCCCCTTGTTCGTTTTGTTTTCCAGTTTGTGCATTAGTTTTGTTCTGGCAGATAAAAATTTTAGTTCTATTTGTTCACTGGGTCGATCTATTGTACTTTACTTTGTTGGACTGTTTTGATTTTGCTTATGAGTATATACATATATGTCTATATTCAGTCTGGTCATGTATCAATGTGAGAGTTGGCCTGTGAAGAAAGCTAAGCACCAAAGAATTGATGCTTTTGAACTGTGGTGTTGGAGAAGACTCTTGAGAGTCCCTTGGACTGCAAGGAGATCCAACCTGTCCATTCTAAAGGAGATCAATCCTGGGTGTTCTTTGGAAGGAATGATGCTAAAGCTGAAACTCCAGTACTTTGGCCACCTCATCTGAAGAGTTGACTCATTGGAAAGGACTCTGATGCTGGGAGGGTTTGGGGGCAGGAGGAGAAGGGGACAACAGAGGATGAGATGGCTGGATGGCATCACTGACTCGATGGATGTGAGTTTGAGTGAACTCTTGGAGTTGGTGATGGAGAGGGAGGCCTGGTGTGCTGCAATTCATGGGGTCGCAAAGAGTTGGACACGACTGAGCTACTGAACTGAGCTGAACTGATATTCAGTCAAGATCTTTATTGCTGTTATAAACCTCTACATTGAGCTTTTGCAGTTCTGAGTTTTCTTTTTTTCTTTTTTCTTTCTTCTTCCATTTTTTTTCTTTTATCTTTTTTATAATCTTAATTTATAATTTTTTAAACCTATTATGTTTTTCCTACATTTAATCCTTTGTTTGCCTTTCCTACTGTTCTTTGCCCCTTTCAGTTAATCTTTAATGTATATAAATCTTCTTCATATACCTCTATTTAACTTTGCATATCTATCCTCTCTTTCTTTCCTTTCTTTCTGTTTCTCTCAACACATTTGCTAGTTTTGTTTTCATTGCTTTATTCCCTATTTGGCACCTTGCTTTAATTTTGTTTTCCAGTTTGTGCTTTAGTTAGTCTTGTTCTTAACTGGTAAATATAATTTTTTATTTCCGTTGCTAGCTGGGTCAATCTACTGTATTTTATGTTTGTTGGACTGTTTTGACTTTGCTCACGGGTGTATATGTATACGTGTATATTCCATCATTTTAATTATTATTTGCCTGATTTTGTAACTACCATTTGTCTGGGGTTCATCTTTGGTTTCTTGTTTATGGATATTTGTTTTAATCTAACTTAATGCCATAACAAATCACTTATGGAATCTTTCCTCCTGACCAGAAATCAAGCACTGAGCTTCTAAAGTGGGAGCAATGACTCCAAGACCCTAGACTACCAGAGAATTAGCCCTAGGGAATATCAAATAATGAGAACTCACACAAATGAAGCCACACAAGACATGCATCACCCAACCACCAGTAGCACCCTGTGCAAGACGCCTCATCTAAACAACAAACAAAACAAATATACAAACCCAATCATCAGCAGACAGATTACCACCTCACTCAGCCTTGGCCATCAAAGGAAAAACAAATTAACAACAACAAAAAAAAAAGAGAGAGAGAGAGAGAGAAACTCAACACAGATGTCACCCTATCTGAAGTTTACACAAACCATTGGACCAACCTTAGGAGGGCAGAAATCAAAAGGAAGAAAGAATTCAACCTTCTTCAAGGAAAGAATTCAACTTTCCTGAAGCCTGGGAAAGGAGACCTCAAACACAGTAAGTTAAAAAATAATAATAATGAAAAGGCAGAGAAATACTAGACAAGTGAAGTAATAAACTAGAGAAACAGAAGTCCAAATAAATAAAGAGGAGCTAGGAAAACTACCTGAAAAAGAATTTATAATAATGATATAAAGATTATCAAAAACCTTGAAAACAAAATGGAGAAAATGCAAGAATCAATTAACAAAGACCTAGAAGAATTATAGGATAAACATATAGAGACAAACAATACAATTACTGAAATTAAAAATACTCTAGAAGGAATCAATAGCAGAATATCTGAAGCAGAAAAACAAATCAGTGAGCTAGAAGATAAAGTGGAAATAATTTCTGAAGAGCAGAATAAAGTGAAACGAACTGAGGACAGTCGCAGAGACCTCTGGGAGAATATCAATAAAACCAACATTAGAATTATCGGGGTCCCAGAAGAAGAAGAGAAAAAGAAAAGGTATCAGAAAAGTTTTGACGAGATTTTAGTTGAAAATTTTCCCAACATAGAAAAGGAAATAATCAATCAAGTCCAAGAGGCACAAAGAGTCCCATACAGGGTAAACCCAAGGAGAAACACGCCAAGACACATACTAATCAAACTAACAAAGACTAGACACAAAGAAAGACTACTAAAAGCAGCAAGGGAGAAGCAACAAGTAACCATACAAGGAAAACCCAAAACACTTAACACCTGATCAGAAACTCTGCAGGCCAGAAGGGAATGGCAAAATATATTTAACATATTGAAAGGGAAAAATCTACAACCAAGATTACTGTACCTGGCAAGGATCTCACTCAGAATTGATGGAGGAATAAAAAGCTTTTCAGACAAGGAAAAATATTAAGAGAATTCAGTACCACCAAACCAGCTTTACAACTGTTAAAGGTACTTACATAGTCAAGAAATACAAGAGGAGAAAAAAGATCTACAAAATCAATCCCAAACAATTAAGTAAATGGCAATAGGAACATATATATCAATAATTACTTTACATTAAAATGGATTAAATGCTACAACCAAAAGACACAGACTGGCTGAATGGATATAAAAACAAGACCCATATATACATGCCGTCTACAAGAAACCCACTTCAGACCTAAAGACACACATAGGCTGAAAGTGAGAGGATGGAAAAATATATCCCATGCAAGTGAGAAGCAAAAGAAAGCCGGAGAAGCAATCCTCATATCAGAAAAAAGCAGACCATAAAATAAAGATTACAAGAGATAGGGAAGGACACTACTTAATGATCAAGGGATCAATCCAAGAGGAAGACACAATGATTATAAATATCTATGCACCCAACATAGTTCAGTTCAGTTCATTTCAGCGGCTCAGTCGTGTCTGACTGTTTGTGACTCCATGAATAGCAGCACGCCAAGCCTCCCTGTTCATCACCATCTCTCGGAGTTCACTCAGACTCACGCCCATCAAGTCCGTGATGCCATCCAGCCATCTCATCCTTGGTCGTCCCCTTCTCCTCATGCCCCCAAACCCTCCCAGCATCAAAGTCTTTACCAATGAGTCAACTCTNTTGATGAGTCTGGCGATTGATGTGTCTATTTTATTTATCTTCTCAAAGAACCAGCTTTTAGCTTTGTTGATTTTTGTTATGGTCTCCTTTGTTTCTTTTGCATTTATTTCTGCCCTAATTTCTATGATTTCTTTCTCTCTACTAACCCTGGGATGCTTTATTTCTTCTTTTTCTAGTTGCTTTAGGTGTAAAATTAGGTTATTTATTTCATTTCTCTCCTGTTTCTTGAGGTAGGTTTGTATTACTATGAACTTTCCCCTTAGCACTGCTTTTACTGACTCCCATAGGTTTGGGGTTGTTGTGTTTTCATTTTCATTCATTTCTATCATAGTTTGACTTCTTTTTAAATTTCTTCTGTGATTTGTTGGTTATTCAGAAATGTGTTGTTTAGCTTCCATATGTTTGTGTTTTTAGTTTTTTTTTTTTCCCCCTGTAGTTGACTTCTAATCTTACCACATTGTAATCAGAAAAGATGCTGGAGATTATTTCAATTTTTTTGAATTTATCAAGGCTAGGTTTATGTCCCAGGATGTGATCTATCCTGGAGAAGGTTCCGTGAGCACTTGAGAAAAAGGTGAAATTCATTGTTNTTTTTTTTTTTTTCCCCCTGTAGTTGACTTCTAATCTTACCACATTGTAATCAGAAAAGATGCTGGAGATTATTTCAATTTTTTTGAATTTATCAAGGCTAGGTTTATGTCCCAGGATGTGATCTATCCTGGAGAAGGTTCCGTGAGCACTTGAGAAAAAGGTGAAATTCATTGTTTTAGGGTGAAATGTCCTATAGATATCAATTAGGTCTAACTGGTCCACTGTATCATTTAAAGTTTGTGTTTCCTTGCTAATTTTCTGTTTAGTTGATCTATCCATAGGTGTGAGTGGGATATTAAAGTCTCCCACTATTATTGTGTTACTGTTAATTTCCCCTTTCATATCTGTTGGCATTTGCTTACATATTGTGGTGCTCCTGTGTTGGGTGCATATATATTTATAATTGTTATATCCTCTTCTTGGATTGATCCTTTGATCATTATATAGTGTCCTTCTTTGTCTCCTTTCACAGCCTTTATTTCAAAGTCTGTTTTATCTGATATGAGTATTGCTACTTCTGCTTTCTTTTGGTCTCCATTTGCGTAAAATATCTGTTTCCAGCCCTTCACTTTCAGCCTGTATGTGTCCCTAGGTTTGAGGTGGGTCTCTTGTAGACAGCATATATAGGGGTCTTGTATCCATTCAGCCAGTCTTTGTCTTTTGATTGGGACATTCAACCCATTTACATTTAAGGTAATTATTGATAAGTATGATCCCGTTGCTGTTTACTTTGTTGTTTTGAGTTAGAGTTTATAAACCTTTTCTGTGTTTCTTGTCTGGAGAAGACCCTTTAGTATTTGTTGGAGTGCTCATTTGGTGGTTCTGAATTCTCTGAGCTTTTGCTTGTCTGTAAAGCTTTTGATTTCTCCTTCATATTTCAATGAGATCCTTGCTGGGTACAGTAATCTAGGTTGTGGGTTTTTCTCTTTCATCATTTTAAGTATGTCCTGCCATTCCCTTCTGGCTTGAAGAGTTTCTATTGAAAGATCAGCTGTTATCTTTATGGGTATCCCCTTGTGGGTTATTTGATTTTTTTCCCCTTGCTGCTTTTAATATTTATTCTTTGTGTTTGATCTTTGTTAATTTGATTAATATGTGTCATAGATGTTTCACCTTGGGTTTATCCTGTTTGGGACTCTCTGCATTTCTTGGATTTGGTTGGCCATTTCCTTCCCCATTTTAGGAACATTTTCAACTGTTATTTCCTCAAATGTTCTCTCATGGCCTTTCTTTTAGTCTTTTTCTTCTGGGACTCCTATGATTCGAATGTTGGGATGAATGACATTGCCCCAGAGGTCTCTGAAGTTGTCCTCATTTCTTTTAATTCTTTTTCTTTTCCTCTCTGCTTCATTTATTTCCACCATTCTATCTTCCACCTCACTTATCCTATCTTCTGCCTCAGTTATTCTACTGTTGGTTCCCTCCACAGGGCTTTTGATGTCAGTTATTGCATTATTCATTATTGACTGACTCTTTTTTATTTCTTCTAGGTCCTTGTTAAACTTTTCTTGCATCTTTTCAATCCTTGTCTCCAAATTATTTCTCTGCAACTCCATTTTGTTTTCAAATTTTTGTATCATTTTTACTATCATTAGTCTAAATTCTTTTTCAGGTAGACTCCCTATCTCCTCCTTTTTTTTTTTTTTTTTTTCATTTGGTGGGCTTTTACCTTCTGAATATTTCTCTGCCTTTTCATCTTGTTTAGGTTGCTGTGTTTGGGGTGGCCTTTCTGTAAGCTGGAAGTTTGTGGTTCCTCTTTATTGTGGAGGTTCCTCCCTGTGGGTGGGATTGGACAAGTGGCTTGTCAAGGTTTCCTGGTTAGGGAAGCTTACAGCGGTGTTCTGGTAGGTGGAGCTGGATCTCTTCTCTCTGGAATGCAATGAAGTATCCAGTAGTGAGTTTTGAGGTGTCTATGGGTTTGGTGTGACTTTTGGCCACCTGTATTTTTATGCTCAGGGTTATGTTCCTGCTTTGTTGGGAAATTAGTTTGTTATGTCTTGCTCTGTAACTTGGCTCTTGGTTGGAGCTTGGTTTCTGTGTAGGAATGGAGGCTTTGGGATGAGCTCTTGTCAATTAATGTTTTCTGGAGTCAGGAGTTTTCTTGTGTTCTCAAGTTTTGGATTTAATCCTCCTGCCTCTGGCTCTCAGTCTTATTCTTACAGTAGCCTCAAGACTTCTCCATCCATACAGCACTGATGATAAAACATCTAGGTTAATGGTGAAAAGATTCTCCACAGTTGGGAACACCCAGAGAGATACGCAGAGTTACATGAAGAAGAGAAGAGGGAGGAAGGAGGTAGAGGTGACCAGGATGAGAAGACGGGGAATCAAAAGAGGAGAGAGCGATCTAGCCAGTCATCAATTCCCTATTTGCTCTCCACAGTCTGGAACATTCAGAGAGGTTCACGGAGTTCCATAGAGAAGAGAGGAGGGAGGAAGGAGATAGAGGTGACACAGAGGAGAGGAGGGAGAGTCAAAAGGAGAGTGACCAGGCTAGCCTATGATCAGTTCCCTACGTGTTCCCCACAGCCCGGGACATTCAAAGAGATTCACAGAGTTAAGTAGAGAAAAGAAGGGGGAGGGAGGAGATAGAAGTGACCTGGGGGAGAAAAAGGAGAGTCAAAGGGGAGAGAGAAATCAAGCCAGCAATCACACTCCTAAGTAAAAATGAGTACTGAAGATTGGATTGTTAAGGATACAAAATTGATAACAAACACCAAAAAGAAAATATTAAAAATCTAGAGTAGAGGTTAGACTCTCAAAAATACGATATTAAAAAAATCACAAGTTATTTAAAAAAATATGACATTTGCTTTAAAAATAGGGTCTTTTTTTTTCAAGGTAATAAATGAAAATTAAAGTAGTAATGAAGTACTTAATTTTTTTTTAATTTTTAAATGATAATAGTAAAATATAACTAGGAATTTCTCTGGAGCTGTTGAGGGCAGTGTGGGGTCAGTTCAGTTTCAGATAGTTCCTTGTTTCAACTTATACTTCTTCTCAGGGTCTATAGGTCCCTTCCAATTTAGCCAGTGCTAACTACAGGCTTTTAATCTGTTGAACCTGTTACTTCCAAAGCCATTCCCTCTTCTTTGTTTATTTTGGCTTCCTCTGTTTGCAAGTCTCTTCATTATCTAACTTCTGCCCTGGCACGAGGGGACGAAGGTGGTCATTTATTTAGGCTCACTTGCTCAGTTGTGCTGCAGGGATGGAGGAACACTGCAAACAAATATCACTGATTGCTCACAGTGTCTGGGCCACACTGGGTTTTCCCCCGCTTATGGCATGTGTGATTTCCCGGTCTGCACTGCTCAGGCTCTAGGTTGCTCTGCTGGGGAAATGTCTAAGGTGGGCCCTGCTTTGCATACACTTCCCAGGTCTGTGCCACTCAGGTTCAGGTTCTCGGGTACTCCACAAAGGCACAGACTCTGTTAGGCCTGGGTTTTGTGCCTTCCCAGGTCCAAGCAGCTCAGGAAACCAGGTGCTTGGTGAGTGCACTCTCCGCAGGTTGGGAAAGGGTGTGCGTCTTATCTCTTCCCCCGTCCCAGCCACTCGGTTGCCTGGGTGTGCAGCGGGCACACCGTCTCAGGCTTGCTCTGTGTCTCCTCTAGGGAGCTGATCTGGCTGCCACCTTCCTGGCAGATGTCAACCATCCAGGATCCCAGGAAGACTTGGTTAGCAACCGGGGGCCTGCTCACAGTTTGGTAGGGGATGCTGTCTCTGAGACTGAGATTGCCCCTCACCTTTCTGCTCTGGCTGTCTCCCGCCTGCCTCCCTGCCTCTGGCGGGGGATGGGCCAGTCCACAGCCTGCTAGCTCTCCTCTGGTGATCACACAGTCCTTTGTTCTGTGAACGGGCCTGGCAGTGCCTTAGGTTAGAGCTTTTCGTGGGAAAGTTCTCTCTCTCTCTCTCCTCCCTTTTTTTTTTCCCTCTCTCTCTGGCTATCCCACAGTTTGAGCTGCTCTCTCATGTTAGCTCCCTCAGATTGTCCTCAGGGCATTCAGTCCCAGTCCCTACCCCAAGCAATGCAGCCTGCGCCTCCTTGTTCAGCCACCGCTTCTGGTGGCAGACACAAGCGTCTGGGCTTACTTCTCTGCTGGGAGTTGCAATTAGGCATGTAATTTATGGATTTTATTTATTTATTTTTTCCTCCCGGTTATGTTGCCCTCTCCCACTCCAGTACTCTTGCCTGGAAACTCCCATGGATGGAGGAGCCTGGTAGGCTGCAGTCCATGGGGTCGCTGAGTCAGACACGACTGAGCGACTTCACTTTCACTTTTCACTTTCATGCATTGGAGAAGGAAATGGCAACCCACTCTAGTGTTCTTGCCTGGAGAATCGCAGGGACGGCGGAGCCCAACGGGCTGCCGTCTGTGGGGTCGCACAGAGTCGTACACGACTGAAGCGACTTAGCAGCAGCAGCAGCATGTTGCCCTCTGAGATTCCAAAACTCCCCACAGACCCACTGGTGAGAGGGTTTCCTGGTGTTTGGAAACTTCTCTTATTCTACGACTCCCTCCCCAAGACAGGTCTCCATCCCTAACTCTTGTCTCTCTTTTTATCTTTTATATTTTGTCCTACCTCCTTTTGAAAACAATGGGTTGCCTTTCTGGGTGCCTGGTTTCCTCTGCAAGTGTTCAGAAGTTGTTTTGTGGTATTTTCTCAGTGTTCAAATGATCTTTCTATGAATTCGTGGGGGAGCAAGTGGTCTCCCCGTCCTATTCCTCCATCATCTTAGGACAATTTTCTAGACTTTAAGCAGTAATACTAGATTTCAGAATAAATTGAACCATATCAAAATTTTGAGTGAATATAAATTAGATATGTAGCATTCTATTCATACTTAGTCAAACAAGTGGAACCAAACTGTTAGAAATTTTTTAGGTAAGCCAAAATTCATAAGTTTTATAAAGTATATATATTATTTATACTATATATATATAAGTTCTTCTATAACATTTGATAAAGGCTTGAGAAAGAGCAATAAAAAAAGAGATGGACAAATTGTAAAACATAGTCTAAATGAAATGGGAGTGCTGAATATAAAATATAAAAAGTGAAACAAACTAGATAAAAGTAAAAGATCATCATATAGTCCAGTTGTTTTTAAACATGACTGCTCTTTAGAATCACTTCTGGAGTTTTGGAGGAAAAAACAATACATTTATGGGCATTTATGTTTTTCAAAAAATTCCAGGGTAATTCTAATGTGCATCTGGATTTTAAAAAGTGATTAAAGTTTTTTTGTTAAATGGTAGTTTTAGTCTATATAGAATTCTATATCAAACTTCTATTATTTTCTGTTGACAATCATGATACAATGGTATTAAAATGAATACTAGCTACATAATCACAATTTAAAAGATTTCACAGTTAATAGCCAGACCAAAAAAAAAAAAAGATAATTACAATTGCAAGCAATCATGAAAACATGATTAGCCTAACCATATAAAATAATTACACACAATTTGAGGGGTTAAGTACAGTGATAAGTGAAAGAGTATGAATGCACATGTTTTCATCTACACAGCCAGTCTATGTCTTTCAGTTGGTGGATTTAATCCATTTACATTTAAAGTAATTATTGATATGTATGATCTTAAAACAATTTTTAATTTTAATTTTACATTTATTTATTTTAATTGGAGGATGATTATTTTACAATATTGTGCTTCTGCCATATGTCAACATGAATCAGCCATAGGTACACATTTCCTCCCTTTGAACCTCTCTCCCACCTTCCATCCCTTCCAAACCTAGGTTGTCTAGGTTGTCACAGAGCACCAGATTTGGGTTCCCTGCATCATACAGCAAATCCCACTGGATATCTATCTTATATACGGTAACATAAATGTTTCAATGCTATTCCCTCCAATCATCCCACCCTCTCTTTTATTACCATTTTATTAATCGTTTTGAGTTTATTCTTTATAGGTATCTTCCTTCTCTTGTGTTTTGTGCCTAAAGAAATTCCTTTAGCATTTGGTGTAAAGCTGGTTTAGAAATGAAGTGAAGTCACTCAGTCGTGTCCGATTCTTTGCAACCCCATGGACAGTAACCTACCAGGCTCCACAGTCTATGGGATTTTCTAGGCAAGAATACTGGAGTGGGCTGTCATTTCCTTCTCCAGGGGATCTCCCCAACCCAGGGATAGAACCTGGATCTCCTGCATTGCAGACAGATGCTTTACCATCTGAGCCAGAATTCTCTTAACTTCTGCTTGTATGGAAAGCGTTTGATTTCTCCATAAAATCTGAATGAGAGTCTTTCTGGGTAGAGTATTCTTGATTGTAGATTCTTCCCTTTCATTGCTTTAGATATATCATGCTATTTCCTTCTGGCTTGTAGATTTTCTGTTGAGAAATCAGCTGATAGTTTTATGGGAATTCCCTTGTATGTTATTTATCATTTTCCCTTTATTCCTTTTAGTATTTTCTTTTTGTCTTTAATTTTTGTCAGTTTGATTACTATGTGTCTTGTGTTCCTCTTTGGGCTTATCCTGCCTGGGACTCTTTGGGCTTTTTGGACTTGACTGACTTTCTTTTCTCATGTTAGGGAAGTTTTCAGCTATTATCTCTTCAAATGTTTTCATGGGTCCTCTCTCTCTTCTCCTTCTGGGACTCATGTAATATGAATGTTGATGTGTTTAATGTTGTCCCAGAGGTCTCTTAGGCTGTCTTCTTCTTCTTTTTTTTTTTTTCATTATTTTTTCTGTATTCTAGTTTGTAACAGTGATTTCCACCATTCTTTCTTCCAAGTCACTAATCGATTCTTCTGCCTCAGTTATTCTACTCTTGATTCCTTTTAGTGAATTATTCATCTCTGTTTGTCCTTTAGTTCTTCTAGGTCTTTGTAAACATTTCTAGCATCTTCTCTATTCTGTTTCCAAGATCCTGGATCATCTGCACTATCATTATTTTGAATTCTTTTTCTGGAAGTTTGCCTATCTCCACTCCATTTAGTTGTTTTCCTGGGGTTTTGTTCTTTCGTCTGGGAGTAATCCTCTGCCTTTTTATTTCGGTTAACATCCTGTGGCTGTGGTTATTGTTCTGGAGGCTGCGGGGTTGTAGTTCTTGCTTCTGTCTGCCCTCTGGTGGATGAAACTGATGGGAGGGACTGGCAGTGGGAAAAACTGGGCCTTGCTCTGATGGGCAGGGTCATGCTCAGTAACACTTTAATCTGCTGATGGGTGGGGCTGTGCTCCCTCCTAGTTAGCTGTTTGCCCTGGAATATACAGGCTCTATGGTAGGGTTCACAGTGACCTCCAAGAGGGCTCTCTTGCCAAGGGGCACCTCCAAGACTGCTGCTGCCAATGCCATTGTCCCCACAGGAAGTTACTGCTGACCCCCACCTCCACAGTAGACCATCCAACTAGCAGGTATCTGGTTCCATATATTGTCGGGTCACTGCTCCTTTCCGCCGTGTCCTGGTACACACAAGATTTTGTTGTGTTCCTTCTATGTTTCCCCCAGTCCTGTGGAAGTCCTTCAAACATATCCCACTGGCTTTCTAAATCAGATTCCCTGAGGATTCTTAGTCACTTTGCTGGATCCCCAGGCTGGGAAGCCTGACAGATGGCTCAGAACCTTCATAACAGTGAAATAACTTCAGCCCACCAGGCTCCACCATCCCTGAGATTCTTCAGGCAAGAACACTGGAGTGGGTGGCCATTTCCTTCTCCATCTTACGTATTATTGTTCTCCAATTTGTGGGTCACCCACCTGGTGGGTATTAGACTTTATTTTGATTGTGCCAATCCTACTGTTTTGCTGTGGCTTCTCCTCTGTCTTTGGACATGGAGTCCTGCTTTATGGTGGGTTCCAGTGTCCTCCTGCTGATGGTTGTTCAACAGCAAGTTTTGATTTCAGTTCTTTAACAGGAGGAGATGAGCACATGTCCTTCTACTCCACCATCTTGATTTGATCTCCTAAAGGTGTTTTATTTATAACATTTTTGTTTTATAACATTTACATTTATAAAATTTCTTTGTAATGCTTCTATTTGATTAAAAACAATAATTTCAATTATAAATTTGTGCAGATGGTCTTGTAATTTATATAATAATATTTGTAACTTATAGACAATAATAACACAAAGGGAAGGAAATGAAGCTATATTGATGTTAATAATTGTAATTACCAGAGCAACTACTACTTATATATATATGAATGTGCATGCTAAGTCACTTCAGTCTTGTCCAACTCTGAGTGACCCTATGGACTGTAGCCCACCAGCCTCCACTGTCTTGGGATTCTCCAGGTAAAAAATACCGGAGTGAGTTGCCATGCACTCTTCCAGGGGAATCATCCTGACCCTGGGATCTAACTTGCATCTCTTATGTCTTCTGCATTGGCACAAAAGTTCTTTACCACTGGCATCATTGGCAGCCATTTCATGGCTGCAGTCACCATCTGCAGTGATTTTGGAGCCCCCCAAAATAAAGTCTGGCACTGTTTCCACTATTTCCCCATCTATTTCCCATGAAGTGATGGGACCGGATGCCATGATCGTCGTTTTCTGGATATTGAGCCTTAAGCCAACTTTTTCAACTTGGAAGCCCATATATATGAATATATAATGGCATTTAAGTGTACACTGGAAAATATTTATTTAATATAAAAGGAGAAATACAAAGGAAAACTACATAAGCCATATAGAAAATTAGAGGTTAAAGCGTCTCCCTGCAATATGGAAGACCTGGGTTCTATCCCTGGGTCCGGAAGATCCCCTGAGAAGGAAATGGAAACCCACTCCAGTATTCTTGCCTGGAGAATCCCATGGACGGAGGAGCTTGGTGGGCTACAGTCCACAGGTTGCAGAGTCAGACACAACTGAGCGACTTCAGTTCAGTTCAGTCGCTCAGTCGTGTCCAACTCTTTGCAACCCCATGAATTGCAGCACGCCAGACCTCCCTGTCCATTACCAACTCCCGGAGTTCACTCAGACTCACGTCCATCGACTCCGTGATGCCATCCAGCCCTCTCATCCTCTGTCGTCCCCTTCTCCTCCTGCCCACAGTCCTTCCCAGCATCAGAGTCTTTTCCAATGAGTCAACTNTCACGGTTCACTCAGCCAATACCCTGCAACACGTCTTTTTTACAAAGAGAAAACTGGCACCCACAAAGCCTATAGGAGAAAAGCTGCTCTGACAATACACACATCTAAATAAAACAGAAGTACCTTTTAATACAAAATCAAAGGGCCAATTTGCACGTGCTTGGAGACAAGGGGAGTGGAGAACAGGAGGGGCAAGCCTTTCTTACAGGTGCCTTTTAGTTGAAACCTGACCGGTGAAAAGGAGGCAGCATGGGGAAAGCTGGGGAACAGCATTCCAGGCATCACCTATTCATTCTTCCATGTGGCCCCGTCAAAGCAAGCATTTCAGAGACAGGAACACATTTCACAGCGAAGAACACTGAGCTCTAAAACATTAAGGCACCCACCAATGTACCCATCAGAGAAGAGGTGGGCACGATGACTCATAACAACCAAGCCAAAGCCCTTTCTCTTATCAATTCTCAAAAAGACAACATCTACCTACCATAAAATTCCTGTTCCTTTTCCATGTGCGATTTTCCCAGAAGATTAAGAAAAGAATTTGAGTGACTCAGACAACTCAGGTTGTTTATATCAACCCCTTGGATAACTATTTTCAAAAACTGACTCTTTCTATAAGTAAACTGAGGAACAACCAATAATACATAAACAAGTAGCCTGGTAATTTATAATTCTTAGTTCTAGGATATCCTATTTCTGCAATCTTCTTAATTCTGTGCTTTTATTAATACTGCGAGTGGCCTTCCCAGGTGGCACTAGTGGTAAAGAATCTGCCTGCAATGCAGGTGACAAAAGTTCGATCCCTGGGTCAGAAAGATCCCCTGGAGGAGGGCATGGAAATCCACTCTAGTATTCTTGCCTGGAGAATCCCATGGACAGAGGAGCCTGGCAGGCTACAGTCCATAGGACATAACTGAAGTGACTTGGTACACAGCATGCTGTTACTATTAACTATGCAATGGTATAACAAGAAATAACACACATTTTAAATTAAAAAACAACTTTGTTCATCAATTGCATATAATGTTCATTGGGAAGATCCCCTTGGAGGAGAAAATGGCAATCCAGTCCCACTCCAGTATTCTTGCCTGGAGAATTCCACAGACAGAGGAGCCTGGCAGGCTACAGTCCATGGGGTGGCAAAGAGTCAGACAGAATGGAGCGATTGTTTCAGTTTCATACACTATAAAGCAACTATTAAATGTATAAATGTTGTATTCAGAAAAATTATTTATCTTTCATAAGTGATTTATTGTATGTGATTTGCAAAAAGAAAGTCAAATAACAAATCCCTAGGATGCTAAATAGGACCAGGTTTAACCAACTCGCAAAATAAGTACCTGTTTTTGAGAACCCTCAAATTATATTTTNAAATGTATAAATGTTGTATTCAGAAAAATTATTTATCTTTCATAAGTGATTTATTGTATGTGATTTGCAAAAAGAAAGTCAAATAACAAATCCCTAGGATGCTAAATAGGACCAGGTTTAACCAACTCGCAAAATAAGTACCTGTTTTTGAGAACCCTCAAATTATATTTTCAGATACTTTAACACAAATTTTCAAAATTTGTAAACTGCTGTATTTCCTCCACCTACAATCCCCCTACATACAATTCTACACAAAGACACAGACACTTACCATCTTCCTTCTAAACGATTTTGTTACCCTCACAAAAAGGAAGAGAAAGGAGAGGCCTACACCTTCTGGCAAGAGGAAGCCATAGAAAATGTAATAGCAAAAGTGTTCAACACATAATACAAAGCCAATAAAAGATTTTCTGCGTGTGCACTTGGGCAAGAGAAAAAAAGAAAAATAAGCACAGAGGCATTCTTGAAAAAGAAGAGGCCCTTAACACCTACCCAAGGAGGGTACTTGGGCCCTGTGAGAGTC
Source organism: Neotragus pygmaeus (assembly GCA_006410875.1). Taxonomy (NCBI): domain Eukaryota; kingdom Metazoa; phylum Chordata; class Mammalia; order Artiodactyla; family Bovidae; genus Neotragus; species Neotragus pygmaeus. Next base: position 193,650 of record SJYV01029777.1, read on the forward strand.
TCATTCAACCTTCGTCTGCTACCGGATTAAGCTTTGGAGCAGAATCCACTAGTGGGGTTCTATTATTCTCTGAGCACTCTCCCGAGTCTTTCTCGTCTCTGTCCTTAATCACAAGGATCATATAGTTCCCTGTTTTGATAACTGCCATTTTAGTTAGTTCTAGTAAGTAAAAGGGTATGTGAAGTAAGGCATGTAGACAGAATTTTAAAGTATTTCTTTAATAGTAGATTCACTGTCAGTATATTCCAGGTCAACCAAAGAAAGTTCTCTGTGGTGGGTTTCAGAGGTTTTGCACCTGCTCCCCCAAACCAGTTGAAGGTTTCTGCTAGGACGGTCACTGCACTGGGGGGAAATCAAACCACCCCAAGACAGACCTTAGAAGGTCAGCTTTCCAATCCAGGGATAACACATCCTTGAGGCAAAGTAACTGTGGTTTGAGAAGAATCAGTGTGACACATGGAATGTGCTTAGACTGTCTGTTAAGAGAGACCTGATTTCAACTGCTGATTATGACAGTAATACCTATGTGAGCTTGGAGAAGAAATTTACTCCTTTTAAGTTCAGTTTCCTCATTTGTAAACACTGAACAGTACCTCCAACATAGCTAGGTTATTTTCATGATGAAATGAAATATAGAAAATGTTCAGCAAAGTTTCAACAAAGACATCAGGATGAGTTCTCAATATAATGGTTAAGTTGCCCAGAAATGACTTTCTCATTTTTCTCTTTCAGTATTTAGAGAGAAAAAAGTTAACACATCTGGTGAGAGCTGGTTCTCTGTGTTTACTGTCAAGAGTCCCTGAGGGAGAAAACAAAGGATCGGATCTAATCTCTTTGTCAAGAGGGTAACTGGACCTTGGAGCAGATGCAGGAATATTATTTGCTATGAGGAGTGATCTTAATTATTAACAGGATGTCCATGGTTAGGAACTGCTTACAGAAAGTAACCCCAGCATCAATGGATTCACAAGAATGAGTCGGTGGAGAAAGGCACATCAACTAGAGTCCCAGGTAGACTTTTTCTCCTGTCAGGACCCACTGTCCTATCTCCCATCACCCATTTCTGAATCTTGAGAAAAGGCAGCACAGCATGACAGAGGTAAGTTTCATTGAGACTGACCTCCATTAAGGGGTGTTACTTAATTGGGTTTCACTCTACTTTTGACACTAGATCATGGACTGAAATATATAACCATCCAGTCCAGTTTGCCATTTTCAATATCTACACATTTTATAAATTTAGCACTTTGTGAAGATGTCAAAACTGAGATAATCATAGATGAAAGTATCTAGCAGTATTTGTTTTTGTTGTTTTTAAAAAAAATTTAACAGCTACAACTCAATGATCTAATGTATGAAAAGGAGATTTAGGGAATTATGTTCCATGGATAGAGACAATTGTGTCTGTTTCCTAAGGTATTTTGAGTCCTAAAACCTGTGAAACTATGGAAACTTTAGTTAAACATTTGTCTTTATTTTCCATTGAAACAAAAAGACAAAAAATTCTGCCCCAATTTTATACCTTCACAAGGATGCTTTAGAGTCTCCTGATGACAGATTATTTTAATTATTTTTAACTCGTCAATGATCACTAGCACAGTACAACAGAAAATTGAATGTGAGTGACAGAATGAGTCATTGAAATGACAAAAAGCAGTACACTGCTTTCCATAACATTTTCTTACATATTTTATTTCATTTAATTCTCCAAATAGGCCGTAAGATAGATATAAATGTCTTCATTCTGCAGATGAATAACTGAGGCTCAGTGGAGACTGCCAGCTAATCTCAAACCCTAAGAATAACATTAATTGAAATTATCTTAGAAGAGTCAAGCAGAGGGTTTGGAATGGTCAGGACCTGGGAAGGGTCTGAGATTTTATTTCACTCCTAAGCTAATGAGCCGACCTGCCATAGCACCAGGGCTGCTGGCAGGACATGAGACTCCTGGGTCTGAGACAAGGAACAGCTGGTCATTGCAAAGGCAGGCGCCAGGACACCAGTATTTGCTCTGTTTTCCCAAGTTCAGGTTCCCACACAGCAATGCAAAGGGGCTCAGCTGACATCTGCACAGGAGCTGTGTCGTTTCCAGAACACCGAAGGAAGTGAACCACTCATAAACAGCAATGAGAATGGCTGTCCTTTGCTTCATTTTCTTATTCTACTGGACAGTCATCACACCTGCCTTTTATTCCAAATGAAAATACTGTATCTTGTATATTCCAAGACAGTTAACTATGCGAGTATTAAAAAAAATAGTCCAGAACAAAGGCATTCAGTGCCTCTCAAAGCATGAAGAAATGTGAGAGGCACACAGAGATGATATATTACCAATTTCACAATCCCCTTCTATTCACTGACAGTTATGAAATGAGATGAAAAGCCGACATAGGTGGCAGTGAAAAAATGGCATGGGTCTTGAACCGTTCTGCACCCCTTCAAGCCTCCATATGCAACTGGTAAATAGGCAAATCTTTTCTGCACTGGGATTTATGACGTGTTTAAATAATCTTATGATAAAATGAAAAGCAATCTGAAGACTCTATTCTTGGGAGAATGTTCATGGAAACTAACTATAAGATACCAGTGAAACAAGCTAAATTAAAACATCAGCTGTTAGATGGCAGGGCATCAGCATTTTTTAAATGCCCCCATTTGACATTCCTTTTTTTAAACCATAGAACTATTAACAAAGAAAGTTTTAAATGAGGGAATTCTCCAGCTGAAGAAAATTGTGATCTCTCATTACTAGGTTGACTGTTTCTAAAATGTCTCATTGAGAGACTGTCTTAACTTGCTGTATCACTTCTAGATCAGAAGAAATTCTCATTGCATTTGAATGAAACAACCTTGGGTTAGCCATAATTAATCTCATATTGATATGTTCCTCTTACTTTCTAGGACTAAGTAACAAAAGAATCTCTAATTGACTAAAATTCTAAATGCAATGCTGATATAAAATATCCATTAGCACAGAGGTGGCCTATTTATAATTCTGTGAAAGCCGCCAAAATGACTCTAATTCTCAGTATCAATGACAAGATTAGTGGATGACTCTTTACACATAAAATGGCTATTATAAAAGAAGTAAAAGAGAAAACATAGTCTCTAGTAGGATTGTTTTACAGAAACCATCCCCTCTGGCACATTGTGCCTCTTCTATTGTAAGTTTAATTTCAAAGCAATATATTATATATAATAATGTTTTAATAATATATATTTTAACAACATTTTATAATTTTAATAGTATATTTTATAAATTCATATATTTATATAAACTATATACTTTATAATTTTATATATTATAAATTCTTGTATATATTTATATTTCATAATAGTTTATAATTTTATATATTGCAAAATTATATTTTAATAATTTCAAAAAACAGAATTTTTAAGTTTTGCTCACTACCTTAGATGTTCTAAAATATAAGCAAATCCTTAAAGCAAAATAACCTTCTTGCCTGAATTGGCAGAGCTTTAGCAGAGGTGTCCAAGAGAGCTGGAGAATGCTACCTTACGTTTCTCAGCCTCATATGACTTCATCCATCTGCTGTAGTACCCAGAGTTCTGTTATAGGTTCATCTCACTAAATTGTGTTTGGGAGCATCTGCAGATCTCCAATCGAGGCACATTCTTTTTGGATACTTAGTCACAAGATTGTCCATAGAAGAATGAGGTATGCACACTTTGAAAAGGTGTATATTTTTAGGGAAAAGCAAGAGAAAGCAGATACACAGCAGGTATCTTTCTCTTTCCATCAGTGATCTATGTAGATCAATCTGAACACACAATTAAGATCTCAGGACTTGGAGATCATTAAGAATGCCATCTCATGCAAAGAGTTGACTCATTGGAAAAGACTCTGATGCTGGGAGGNCTCAGAGGGCACAAACAAACCTGTGTGCACCAGGACTCAGGGAAAGTAGCAGTGACCCCCACAAAAGACTGAACCAGACCAGCCTTTGAGTGTCTGAGTGTCTCCTGTGTAGGCACAGGTCAGCAGTGACCTGCTGCAGGGACGGGGGCTCTGGCTGCAGCAGAGCTGAGAGGTACGGTATGTGGCATTAGTCCTCTTGGAGGAGGCTGCCATTCGCTCCACTATAGAACCACTGAGCAGACAACCCACAAAATGGAGAACAGTTATACCAAAGAAGTTCTCACATTGTTGCAAAAGTTCTAGGGCCCACAACAGATTTCCCAACTTGGGGATTCAGCAAAGGGACTGAGAACTCCCAGAGAATTTGAAGGCCAGTGTGATTTGATTACAGAACTTCCACGGGACTGGGAAACGGACTCTTAGAGGGCACAACAAAATATTGAGCACACAGGACCCAGAAGACAGGAGCAGTGACCCCACAAGAGACTGAGCCAGACTTGCCTGTGAGTGTCCAGGAGTTTCTGTGGAGCTGTGGGTTGACAGTGGCCTGCTGTGGGGTCAGGGGCACTGAATACAATAGTCCTGGGAGGCACAATATGCTGGCATAAGTCCTTTTGAAGGAGGTCACCATTACTGCCATTTACCCCTACCATAGTTTGTCCTCAGGCCAAACTACAGGGAGGGAACAGAGCCCCACCCATCAGCAGAAAATTGGACTGAAGATTTACTGAGCTGGCCCTGCCCATCAGAGCAAGACCCAGTTTCCCCCACAGCCAGTCCCTCCCATCAGGAAGCTTGCACAAGCCTCTTATCCTTATCCATCAGTGGGGAGACAGAATGAAAACCACAATCACAGAAAGTTAACCAAACTGATCACATGGATCACAACCTTGTCTAACTCAAAGAAACTATGAGCCATGCCATGTAGGGCCACTCAAGACGGACAGGTCATGCTGGAGAGTTCTGACAAAACATGGTCCACTGGAGAAGGGAGTGGCAAACCACTTCAGCATTCTTGCCTTGAGCACTCCATGAACATAAGAAAAGGGAAAAAATATGACTCTAGGTCACTAGTAAATGAAAAATGAAGTTGACTCTTGATGAGGAAGGAATGGGAGAAAAAGGACAGAATTATTTTAATACTATGTGCTTATTTTACAAAGTTGGTAAGTAAGTAAACTCAAGGAAATCAAGCAATTATTAACTGACATGAAAAATAATGTGCTTACTTTCCAAAACAGCCTCAGAAATCATCTTAAAGAAGTACAGATATGGTCGAACAACATTTAACAAAATGTCAGAAATCCAGCATATGCTCTTAAAAGGTCATTTACATTTTGAGGAAACTTAAAAAAAAGGAAGAAAAAAAAACCTGATAAACAACAAAATGGACAATATTCCAAATAGTAAAATTGCATCTAGAAGTCTCGTACTTTTTCCAGTTTGAAATGGAATGTGAAATGAAAACATTATTATATTAGAAAATTTTTGTATTTTCCAGTGATTCAAAGTAATGAAAAGGCTAAATCTGGCCACCTGACAGAGCTTGCTTTTATTAGAGCATTCTGGTTTGGTAAATTGGAATTTGAGGCAGTTTATCTTCAGTGCAATAATACCAGGTTATATGGAAAAAATAATAAAAAGCAGTGTTTCTCCTTCTCTTTGAGCAATTTACTTTTGGTGGCTGAATAACTTGCTTCACATGAATTATGCAGTTCCCATTGTCTTATTGGTATAATGGAGGCGAGCAGTCACCAGCAGAGGATTTACTGATTCTGGGAATCGGAGGCAAAGGATATTTCCCTTGGGATGTGGAGGAGGCACGGTATGCATCAGCCACATTGACGTCAAACAACCTAAAATGCGTGGCCATTTAATTATTATAAAATATATTTTAAAAAGAAGAGTACAGCAGAGCATCAGGAGGTACAATTCCTCACGAAACAGAAATTCAGGTGGACAAAACCATATCGATTTTTTTTCTTATAACATAAATGTCTACCTCAGCCTTCACTTCCACAGAGAAAAGAAAACTTCCTCTAGTCTCATCCAGATAAACCTGCTTTATTGTTGCCGTTTAGTCACTCAGTTGTGTCCAACTCTTTGCAATCCTATGGACTATAGCACACCGGGCTCCTCTGTCCATGGGATTTCCCAGGCAAGAATACTGGAGAAGGTTGCCTTCCTCCTTTCTGGGATCTTCCCGACCTAGAGATCGAACTTGTGTCTCCTGCATTGGCAGGTGGATTCTTTACCGCTAAGCCACCAGGAAGCTTTATTACCCAAGGTTTATGCTCAGCCAAGTTTGAGAGCTTCCTTCTCCTGTCCTTCCTGGAGCAGTGCTGGGTCACGAGGGTGGATCCACATCTCAGTTTTGCTGTGTCCTGGCTTATAAGCCCTGAGGCAGGTGGTCACGCCATCACCCATCAGACTGGGCTCACCTCCACACCGGCCGTTCAGCTGCATGCCCTCTCCCCTGTCAGCATCCACTGAGGCTGGTCTGTCCACTCTCAGGCTCCAATCTGCACCAGCCCTGCTTCCATCTGGACCTGCATCTCTGTGCCACACATGGGACCCCTCTTCAGACCGTCACACCCCTGCCTCACTGAGAAACGTGGACAAAGATTAAAGTGCTCTATTTTCCCCATGGTGGTGCACTCTCTCAAGCTGCAGTCAGGCCCATATGCCTAGTAGCCCACACAATCATCTCTATCCGCTTTCTGCTCTCTCCACCTGTAACGGCACAAATGGTTTTCTGCCACACTCACAGTTTCCTAGGCAACCATGCATAATGCAAGCTAAGGCTCTTCTCTTGCGAATCCCCGTGACCTGCAAAGGGTAATCATTTCTCTTACGGGTTTGAGGTGAATGCAGAGCAACTCACACTAGCACCCAACACACTTATTTAGTGGTCAAGCCTTCCTCACTTACCATTAATTTAGAGGCTTTCCTCTAATCCCACTCAGCCAACATCTCCTCCTTTCCATATATTTCCTTTCTCATAGTTGGCTGTAGGCTAAGCAAGTGAACAGCCAATGCTGTAACTTCAAGTTCTACAGTGTCTCCAAAGAACCTTCCCCTCTACTCAACTGAGATATTTATGGTCTTAATCTTTGTTCCAAAAATGGAGAAGAAGCATTGGATTTAGGAAAAGGAAAAGAATCCATTTAATACTATGTATATCATTCTGCTACCTTGATGTTTTTTTATCAGTATGTCTTAAAGATAAGAGCTGCGAAGTCAGACAAAAATTATTTTCAGACCTAGTCATCCCTCATTCACTCAACAAACAGTGTTACATGCTTACTAAGTGCCAAAGATGCACTTCACCCTTGGGATGATAATAAAACAAGTATAGTACCCGGTCTTTCTGGATCTTATGATAACCAAAAAAAAAAAAAAAAATCACAAAAATAAAGATACTGTTATGTGATGTAAATAATGCTAGGAAACAAAGGCTTTATAGATGATCCTAACCCTGTGCTGGATCTAGAAGATTTATGTAACAATGTTAAGGGACCTGAAGGATGAGTATGAGCCAACCAGGTGAGGAGGGTGATGAGGAGGAGTCCAGTGTGGCTGCAGAGAGAACTGCGGGGTAAGGAAGGATGGGGGTTGTTGAGTCAGTGGGGAACCAGGCCACCACAATGGCTATGCAAACAGGAAGCCCCTGAAAGATTTTATCCCAGACACTGATATGATCAGACTTTCATTTTGGTTTTAAATAGACCTCTGGTTACATGTGGAGAAACTATGAAGAGAAAACGTGATTCTTGACAGCTCTGTTTCTTCACCTGCAAAATAAAGATAATATGGAGGGTCTGTTATGAGAATTAAATACAATAATACATGTAAAGTATAATCCCTGACACAGAATAATATCCAATAAGTGCTATTTGAATGACCAACACAGGTCTTTATAAGATAAATATCCAGATTATCAAAGTGCCTTAAGAAGAAAATCAGCTTTGTAGCCAAATATGTGTATTGATAATTAGGAGTTTTTATTTATTTGGCCATAAATTTCATAATTCTATCTAAAACTTCATTTCTTCAGACAGAATCTGGGATAATTCCACCTAGCTTATAATATTGTTAAGAAATACATTAATGTATGTGAAAATACCTTGCACAGCACCTGAAGTAGTCATTTGGAACAAATATTTTCTTCCCCCTCTCCATTTCCAAAAGAATTAACGCTTCAAGGATGGTCATTTATGAAGTTGTATCATATATAATCCTTGATCAATTATTACTTGAGTACATTGGCTTGAAAGTATTAATTTTATTTCCCAAACTCCCTAATTTAGTCTAAGTTTACATGGTTGGAAAATAGGACTCATTACAGAAAGAAAAAGAAATAAGGGAAGGAAGAAGGGAGAGAGAGAAAAAAGAAATAAAGTGAGTTATCATGTTTAGCAGAAAGCAAACAATTCTTCTTAAGCAGAGATAAGATGAGGCAAGGATTAGGGAAAAAATGAACACATTTTCCCTCAAACCACTTCACTCTGAGAAAGGCAGATTCCTTAGAGCAGCCTTTGACACACAGATTTTCAAACTTATATTTTGCCACAAAAATTGTTTAGAGGGTAATTTATGGATGTTTTCAAAATGTTAACTACTTTCATTTTGCTAGCTTTATGGCCAACATATGTCTCTTCCAGGAAAGAGGGTGAATACTCAGAATTTTCAACAACACATCTACTCTTCTGAAAGAGACACTGTAATTGAACAAATGGGAATAAATTTAGTCATTTCCATGGCCTTTCCGGTCAGCCTTATCCTCTAAAGTATAAATTAAAGTGGCAGAAGCACTGGAAGGTTTCCACGCTGGTTTGTTAAAAGGTAAGTTGCTTAATGCCAGCAATATTGCAAATCAGACAGAGGTGATTTGGCTTTCACAGATCTGTGGGCCAACAGTGAGCATAATTTAGAAGGAAAAGGCCATTCACCCAGTCACTCAGCCATTTGCCCCTTAAATCTCAGAGGCCGCTTAAATTTCATGTTACTTCTAGGAACATGGGTCTGTGCCAGCATCCATCCACAGCTATGAAATTGGGACAAGAGACATCAGAAATCATCTAACCTGGGTTGTTCATTTTCTAAATGAACACAGAAGTTTTTGCTCAAGACTCATGTCTAGTATGAGAAAATATTAAGACTAAAACCAAGATGATAATAACTTCACAAAACAACTAACCAAGCCCAAGAAAGATCATAAGGTAGTACTTTCTTGCCTATGTGTGCCTGCATGCTCAGTCATGTCTGACTCTTTGTGATCCCATGGACTGTAGGCCCCCCTACTAGGTTCCTCTGTCTATGGGGATTCTTCAGGCAAGAATACTGGAGTGGGTTGCCATTTCCTCCTTCAGGGGATCTTCCCGACCCAGGGATCAAACCTGCATGTCCTGTGTCTCCTGCTTTGACAGGCAGATTCTTTACCACTGCATCACGTGGGAAGCCCTATTTTCTTGCCTAACATATCCCAAATTCTCTAATCTTTAGAATAAACTTCAGTGCCAAACATTACCATATCCTCAGATCTGTTTAAAAAAATACTTTGCATTTTTTTGAAATTGGGATTTACCTTCCAGTTGTTGAATACATTTAATCAGTGTCTATTTTTCTGTACTACTCATTAGTCAATGGTACATCTAGAAAACACTGAAGTCTGAGAGTCAAGGGAATTCTGATTATTACTTTTAATAAAACTGAGGTTCATAGGAGCCATAAAGTTCACATGCTGCTATGTAACAAAAATGAGGACATAAAGCACATCCACTTGACCCTGAAGCCTTGAGTCATTCTACTTCCCTCAACCAGCATGGAAGTTTTAGTCAGTAACAAAGTCCATGTCACCATACAGGATGTTCATCTATTTGCCCAGAACCCATCCCTGTCTGCCCTCTTCCCAAAAATGGTTCTTTGAGAAAGTACCCTTTCCTCATCTTGTTGCAGTCTGGATGACATAAGCCAGGGAATACAATTCCATTCATTTTATCAGTGTTTGCTTCAGAAACGAGCAAAAGCCAATTGAAAAAGATGGGCTTCTCCTGGACACAGTGATAGTTTCAGATTAGAACAATCAGAGTAAAGATCAAGAATTTTGTTAGGTAAGTATGGGGAGCAATCACCTTTCTCCTTCCAAGAATAAATGAAAAAGCACACAGCCCTGATTATTGCTGGCTGACCTACCTCCAGCAGAGAGATACAAAGCTGCCAGTAAAGCAGACATGTCACAAAAGGCAGAGGCAATCACAGGGAAACTGAGCCAAAGCCTGCATTAAACCATGCCTGAAGCCTGACCTAGCTTCAGTATTAACAGCAGTATGACCAACAAATTTCCTCTATTGTATAAGGCAGATGGAATTGAATTTTCCATTATTTACAACCATTAAAATACTCATACTTTGCAAATCACCCAGTGTGCAACAAAAGCCCAGCCAACATCAGACTAGCATCCCATTTCTACCAAATATAGTATCTTTAAGATGTCTGCTGCTCAACTAAGTCTTATGCCCTATCTAAGTCCAAGTCTAATATAACTACATTATCTAAAGGCATCTCAATAAGCAGATGTGCCAGGAAAACATCGACTGTCATTCTAGTATGGAGCCTATAATTTTAAACAAATGTAATAATCGTGACAAATCTCATGTATATCTTAGGTCGTGATTCCATTTACATAACCAATACCCCAAGAATCCATTGCAGTTTCATTTATTGTTTTAAGTTCAAACTATAGTAAGTTCAACATCAGTAAATAGGATTGCTGTTGTTCAGTTGCTAAGTTGTGCCTGACTCTTTGCAGCCTATAATTTTAAACAAATGTAATAATTGTGACAAATCTCAGGCACATCTTAGGTCATGATTCTACTTACATAACCAATAGCCAAAGAATGCACTGCAGTTTCATTTACTATTTTGAGTTCAAACTATAGTAAGTTCAACAACAGTAAACAGGATTGCTGTTGTTCAGTTGCTAAGTTGTGTCTGACTCTTTACAGTCTTGTGTATTACAGCACGCCAGGCTCCTCTGTCCTCCACTATCTCCCAGGAATTGCTCAAATTCATGCCCATTGAGTCAGTGATGCTATCTAACCATCTCATCCTTTGCTGCCCTCTTCTCCTTTTGCTTTTAATCTTTCCCAGCATCAGGATCTTTTTCAGTGAGTTGGCTCTTTGCATCAGGTAGCCAAAATATTGGAGCTTAAGCTTCAGCAAAAGGATTAGCTATGGATAAAGTACTTTTTGATTCTCCCAAAAGTCTTTTTATTTAGTGACCTTCACCCACTGCCCACTCCCTTGTTATACCCCGGCAGTCCTCAGCTCTACTGAGGTTCACCAGCCATACACACCACCAATATGTCTGACTCTTCATCCTCTATTAAAACAATGACTTTATGTTCCATTTATTTAAAAGTGAGAGAAATTGAAAGTTTCTCAGTCGTGTACAACTCTTTGCAGTCCCATGGACCATAAAGTCCATGGAATTCTCCAGGCCAGAATACTGGAGTGTGTAGCCTATCCCTTCTCCAGGGGATATTCCCAACCCAAGAACTGAACCGGGGTCTCCTGAATAGCAGGCAGATGCTTTACCAACAGAGCTAACCTTGCCTATACTGTCACAAGGCATTAAAACCTTTACATCAATATTTACTCTGTGTTGGGGAGTTAATGGGAAATTGTCTCACAAGCTTTCTAACTCCCTCCTACCTACCTTAAATCTTTTCTTTACTTTTTTTAATTTTTAGATTATATTTGAGTATAGTTTATTACAGTCTGTGCTAGTTTCAGTTGTATAGAAACATGATTCAGTAAATACATATACCTATTCTTTTTCAGATTCTTTTCCTATATAGGCCATTGCAGAGTATTGAGTAAAGTTCCCTGTACTATACAGCAAGTTCTTGTTGATCATCTATTTTATATATATAATAGTGTGTGTATGTTAATCCCAAACTTCTACCTTAAAATCTTGTATATTAAAGAACTAAGCTAGATTCCCAGGCCATGGTCTATTCCAGACACTGATTTCTCACCTCATAAAGAGGAAGAAGCAGGCCAGGACACCATCACAAACTGTCTCAGAAAGCAACAGTTCACACTTCTGGTCAGCCTTCTCATACCAACCATGCACATTTTTGATTAAGCAATAAATGAAGGGTAAGTGAAATACTTAGTTTTTAATCTATCCTCATAACCCTCCCTGGGATGGTATCATTAACATCAGAACAGCTAAAATAGTATCCATCTCACAGTTCACCATGAGAATCAAATGAGTTGATATTTGTAAAGCACTTAGAATACAAGAATATATTAAGTGAAATAATAAGCAGTAATTTAATTTTTTAAAATAATCTCCATTTTCACATGAAGAAATCTGAAGCTCAGCTAAACAAAAGATCATATGACTTAATGACGCAAACAAGTGAAAGTCACTCAGTCCGGTCCAACTCTTCGCGATCCCATGGCCTATACAGTCCATGGAATTCTCTAGGCCAGAATACTGGAGTGGGTGGCCTTTCCCTTCTCCAGGGGATCTTCCCAACCCAGGGATCAAACCCAGGTCTCCCACATTGCAGGCAGATTCTTTACCAACAGAACTATCAGGGAAGCCCAAACAACCAGAACTCAAACTGGGGTCTCTAAACTCTTTGAACTCAATATTCTGTATCTGTATTAAGTAGGTACATAAGTACCTATGAGCACACTTATAAACTACGGTGCTACTGGTTCAAGAAAAATACTTTAATCTTCCCAGTTACTAAAGTCCATCCAGCATATTGCTGTTGTTGTTACTATTCACTCAGTAAGCTGTGTCCGACTCTTTGCAACCCCATGGACTGCAGCATGCCAGGCTTCCCTGTCCTACACCATCTCCTGGAGCTTGCTCAAATTCATGTCAGTGATGCCATCCAACCATGTCATCCTCTGTCGTCCCATTCTCTTCCTAGCATGAGGTACACGCAAAACTCAGATCACTGTCACAAGACTGAAACTGTCATCAACACTTAGAGCCCAGCAGATTTAGTTGAATTCGTATAAAAGAGTGGAGACAAATCTGCCTCATTCTGATTCCATAAAATATACGGTCCTTAAGGATGTCTCTGGGTGAAGCGAGGTTCGGGAACTCTAAATGAACCATGTAACTAAATGAAACCTATTGGAAGAAAACTATTTAAACAAAATGCCAGCCTTGACTCTATCCCACAAATAGCATGTTAAGGAGGTAACCTGCAGAGAGAATGGGACTAGCCTTCATTTCTCCTGGTTCTAGAGTTCTCTTTGGGGGAATTTCTGCTTTGCCTCTTGGGGCTTATAAGTATATTTCAAAATGAGCAAATATATCCACTCTCTTTAATAAAATACTTCTCCTCCCTTAGGGTTTATCTTAGATAAAATATATTTCCTATTGGAAGCTTAGACTTGGTGTGAGGCTTCACAGTCTGCTGGGAAGGGAAATATATTGTGGAAATAGGTACCAAAGCAGAGCAAAAACTTCATCTCCTGAGCCCAGGGATCAACATAAATCCAGATTTGCCTAAAGGCAATCAGGTAATTACTCTAATGAAAAAACCAAAAACAAATTCACTGGGGCTTTTTTTTTTCTGGCTCCTTTTGACAAACAGCATTTGTTGTTTTTATTCATTCACTAAGTCCTGTCTGCCTGTTTGTGACCTGATAGACTACAGAACTCCAGGCTTCCCTGTCTTTCACCATCTCCTAGAGTTCGCTCAAATTCAAGTCCATTGAGTTGGTGATGCCATCCAATCAGCTCATCTTCTGTTGCCCTCTTCTCCTCCTGCCTTCAATCTTTCCCAGCATCAGGGTTTTTTCCAATGAGCTGGCTCTTCATATCAGGTGGCCAAAGTATTAGAGCTTCAGCTTCAGTCTTTCCAATGACTATTCAGGATTGATTTCCTTTAGGATTGACTGATTTGATCTACTTGCAGTCCAACAGACTTTCAAGAGTCTTCTCCAGCACCACAGTCCAAAAGCATCCGTTCTTTGGTGCTCTGTCTTTTTTATGGTCAGCTCTAGCATCTGTTCATGCTACTGGAAAAACCAATCTTTGACTACATGAGCTTTGTCAGCAAACAGCATTAGGAATCTGTACTGATGGCAGATCTGTTTACTACCTCTCTATTAAGTAGAAGAACAGCAGTTCTTACTTATCCAGCCTCATGTCTGCCCATTTATCTCACCTATAAGCATCCTCCCAAATTAAGTTTATAGGTTTTGGAAAGCTTGTGCTTTCTCTAGTCTCTTATGCATAGTTTTATCTGTCCAAGGATTCTTTCCCTTCTTATCACTGGAAAATTCCTACTCATCCTTTGGGTTTTGGCTTAAATATCACCCTCATCACCCACCACCAGATGATGTCTTCGTAGCTTTGTCAACAATCTCTCCTCCCTGTAAACTCCAAAGGGACAGGGCAATATCTATCTTACTTTTTATCTGCAAAAGACTCTATAAATATTTACAAAATGGATTAAAATTTAGTGGTCAATGGGATAGTATATTCCCAAAAATGCTTAAAATATGACTGTTATATCATTTAACCTAAAGGTTAATGAATCACAAAAGAGTTACAAAATGCTAAAGTCATTTGGAAATGGTTACTAAGTTCTACTGCATCTTGACAATTTGAAGATTTTGCTCTAAAAATCTGTGGATCAAAAGAGCTTACGAAAGAAATAAAAAGGAAGAAAAAAGAAAGAGGATAGGACTGGTTTTCTATTAATATGTGATTTTTGAAAATTCTGCATAATTCTTTAAACTCTGGTTATAATGGTATGTGTGTAGGGAGAACTTTGATGATTTCCCAAATCTTTACTTTCTGGTGAACAGTGTTAAAAAGCTGGAGTCAGAACTAAATTATATTTAAATACATGGGAAATAATTTGTCCTGGTTTCCTACTGCTGTTTTGTACATCCAAGACAATCAATCAAAAAATACAATAAAAAAAAATCTGATGAGAGGGCAAGAAACAACCTTTCATGACAACATCTAGGCCACTTATGATTTGTTTCCCGAAATTGAGGTCCTAAGTGACAATTTCGTCTTTGACCTTGTATTCATTCGAGGTTTTGTGTCTGTACTTATAATGAGTTGCCCAGCCTTGGTCTTGGTCTCTTCTGTGGCATGTCATTATCTCCTTGTTCCTTTTTCTGTTGTTTCTGTCTGCAATTTGCTAGGGTTTGTTCTTTAAAACATTCTGTTGTTACCTGACATGTATAGCTTTTTTTCCTAGGTATTTTCTCTCCACAATACACCTTCCCAGCAACCAGGGAATATGTCAGCTGAAGTACATGGGAGTGTTTTCTCCTCTAATATGGAAAAAAATAATATTTACAGTCCAATACACTAAATAAATCCAGAAAATATCTTTACTTAAAAAAAGAAAAGTATGAAAATGTTCTTATTCTCTAAAGTAGTAAATACAGAGACTATTTCTCAATACAGTGAAATTAGTCCCTATTTGTCCACAATGGCAGGAAATGTTTAAATGATCTGCCTTTTATTTATATTCTCTCTATATATATATATGTATAAAATTGTTATAAATAGCAAATGCATTAAAATTTTTATATTAATAGGACTGGCTTTTAAAGCATAATTTCAAAACAGGACTGAACATCAGTTGTTCTGTCTCTATGATCAAGAAGTCATTCCCTGGAGGGAGGTTCAGGATTGGGATCTCGTGTACACCCATGGTGGATTCATGTCGATGTATGGCAAGACCAATACAGTATTATAAAGTAAAATTTAAAAAAAAAAAAAGAAGAAGAAGAAGTCATTCCCTGGTCCAATAACTAAGGCTCCACTTTCCCAATGCAAGGAGCCTGGGTTCAACCCCTGGTCAGGGAAATAGATCTCACATGCTGCAACTCAAACGCTGAACAGCCAAACAGATAAATAAAAAAAAAAAAAAAAAAAAAAAAAAGTCATTCAAGTATCCTGAATTCTCTCACGTAATTATTATAAATACCAATAGTCCTTGCACTGAAATACGCAATGTGTTGTTTTAGTTGCAGCTTTTTGCTTTTTGAGACCTGAACAAACAGAAGTTGACTGAAATATAATCTAGATCTTATCCCTTTCCATCCAGATGATACTGTGATAGCTTCCTAATCAAGTTCAGTCTTTCTGTTCACTCTGATTTTCCTTCCTCAGATACTTGTATCATGTTATTGCCTGACTCCAAAATTTCAGATATTCCCCCAGTTTATATATTATCAGGTCCCACTTACTTTGCCTGGTTTAAGACCTTCCAAGATTGATTCCCTTACTTTCCAACCTTAAATCTTCATCCACCCCAAATCACAGTTTAGTCTGTTATCCTATCATAGTTCTATGTTGCTTTTTTAAAAATTTTTATTGGACTTCCCTGGTGACTTAGACAGTAAAGTGACTGCCTACAATGCGGGAGACCCGGGTTCAATCCCTGGGTCAGGAAGATCTCCCGGAGAAGGAAATGGCAACCCACTCCAGTATTCTTGCCTGGAAAATCCCATTGACAGAGTAGCCTGACGGGCTACAGTCCATGGGGTCACAAAGAGTCGGACACAACTGACCCACTTCACTTTCTTTTTTCTTTCTTTATTGGAGTATAGCTGCTTTATAATGCTGTGTTATTTTCTGCCATACAGCAAAGTGAATCAGCCACATGCATATTACTCACTGTTTATTGCCATTAAACCCCAAAGCACCAACCCTCTCAGGGGCGGGGTCTAAGCAGAATTCCTCTGAGTGTAGAGAAGGGGAAACACAAAATCAGGGCTCTGAGAGGAAGGAGGCAGGGAAAGAAAGTGAATATGTGATGGGGAGAAGAATCAGCAGGGCTTGCCGTGGATTTGTTGCCTCAAAGTTGCAAATATTAAGTTAATATTCATTGGCCAATTGAGCACATAAATAACCATGGTTATTACAAAGAAAGAGAGAGGTAAAAGAGGGGAGAGAGAAGGGAAGGGGAAAGGAGAGACAGGAGAGAGAGAGGAGAGGGAAAAGGAGGAGGGAGGAGAGAACAGAGCAAAAAATGAAAGAAATGAGAGACAAGGAAGAAGCAGCCCAGCTGAAGGTCCATTTGGGTCGTGCTAACTGTGGTGTACTGCACTTTCACAGGCTATGAAAGTAGTTTCTGAAAAATCAGAGCCTTGCAGGAGGGGCTATGTATACAAGACAGGCTTTTAAGGCTAAAAGTGATTTGAATCCCAATAGGGAGCTGATAGTAACCACATTCAAGAGCGAAGACTATCAGGAGCTAATGAGGCTGTCAGGTCTGGGAGCGAACCACAGCACAGACACATGGAAATGCTTCAGCAGGAGGTGTAACTAACAAAGCAAAAGCCACAAATGAGGAGAAAATGGAGCCAGTTTCTTTAAAACAAAAAAAAAAAAAAGTTATCTTCCTCAAAGAAGGACAGTAAACAGGAAATTTGAACCACGTAATATAATTAATCAATTAATTAGTTTTCTGCAATTAACCAATTAAGTAGTTTGTGCTAGAAATCTGAGTCATAACATAAACCAAAGTGGTTAAACAGTAACTCTCACTGAATTCAGAACAATTTTAACAACTACTGCTTACAGATTTGTATAAGTTTGTGATTCAAGGGTTATACAAAGACGGATATGAAAACCAAGAACAGTCTGAGCCTTTCTTACCTGGTGAGCTGGGTCTTCCTCTTATGAAATATTATTCTGGATTTTTGCATGTAGAACCTGACTTACATCATAAAAATAGAAATGTGTCTGTGATGCCACCTCCTGTGTTTTGGAGCAAATGTGGGAACGGAGGAATCTGAGGGCTACTGCTCTGGCCGAAGGCACCAACATGGGCCACCTGGATAGGGGCGCTTGGGGGAGGACAGGTCTTCTGGGTAGAAACTCCAATTACTGGCTGCACCATGGGGCTTGCTTCTCAATCATTCTGTTTCACTCCTTTCATCTGTAAAACTGAAATAATAATACTAACTAACCTTTAGCATTCAGAGCAGAATTATAAGAGATTTAAGTGTCTGAAGCACACAGTGCACAATCAATGTTAGATATTAAAATCAGTCACGAGCTCCCAGCACCATCAGGTTTTCCTCAGAGAATGTTGATTCCTCTCTTCAGTGAGAGGCCTAATGAAAGAGTAATACATTCTTCCCAGTCCCTGGATGTTAAATAGGTCAGGATGGCTAATTCCCAACCCACCTAATAAAATGGCTGAGAGAGCTGAGAGAGCTGGAGGTCAGCAGACAAAAACAGGTCTACAGACGAACACTGCATAATTTACTCCCTGAAGGACCTGTGGGCATCACAGCATCCTGGACTGTGTTCAGTGGAAGCAGAGATGATCAGATTTATCTGGTGTCTTCATGCTCCCCTGTAGCTGCAAATGGCTTCAAACCAACAGGCAATTGAACACCCCAGGCAATGTGCATCTCTAGAGAGCAATTTACGGTTAAGTTTCTGCTGCATATTTTAAAGACAACACCTAATGCACCCATCAGGGAAAGCTCTTTTAAAGAACTTGCTCACCACTTCTAGCATTTCGTTAAAGAAGTAAGCTATAATGTTTTCATTAACTGCCAAGCCATCTTTTGTCTGATTTGAAGAGGGAACTTAGTATACCAAATTTCTTATGGTCCTGGAAAACTGATTTCCTCAGGAGACACAATGACATAGATGGAACATGGCAATCCTTCCTGAGGGGATCTGACTTCGGCCACCAGGGCATGTGATACCCTCAGATGCATTCCCACAGGTACTGCCTCTGCCAGAGTAGTGAAAACTCAAGACCTAAGCAAACTTAGCTTCTAGGCATAAACCGGGGAAACACACAGGTCCTGAAGAGGAATAATTATCCTCCAAGAATATCACAGGATTTCTGTAAGTAATGTTCACAATAATGGATTTTGGAAACTTGGCCGCATTTAATGACTGGCTGTTGTCTACATAGGGACAGTGAATTGAGTCAGTGGTGCCACTTAAAGTTTATAAATCTGAGGCAAACTTTTCAATTAACTCCATTCACTCCAGATGGAAAATTTTAATACACATTGTAGTCCCCCACCTCTAATCATTAACTAGCCTACAAAGTAGTGTTCATTAAAGCCTTTAGTAAAATGTGTCCTAGTTAGCTCAGGCTGCTATAACGAAATCCCACGTGTTGGGGATTGCCTGCTTCTCACGGTGCTGGATGCTGAAGTTGAGATCAGGGTGCCTGCTCTGGTGAGAGCCCTCGTCCCAACTTGCAGATGGCCACCTTCTTACTGTGTCTTCACATGGGAGAAAGAGTCTTCTTTCCACCTTCTTATAAAGCTGCTCAGCCCCTCACAGGGGCCTCACTGCCATGACCTAATCAACCCCTAATCATCACCCCAAAGCCTATCTCCTAATACCATCAAGTTGAAGGTTAGGACTACAACATATGATTTTGTGGAAGACACAATCAGTCCATAATGAATATACTGGGTTAGGAAACCCAAACAACCTTTTGTGGCAACCCAAATATATGTTAACCTTGGCCTAAAAAAAATATCAAAATGATTTTTGAATGCTCCCACCCTTGCTTCTGTGTCCAGATATTTCTGCATAAATGTTACTAAACACTCTTGGAGTTGGAATTTTAAAAATTGTAATTGCATTTATTAGATGTGTTTTATTATGAAATGAATGCATGGATATTAATGCATGTTATCTATCATCATTTTTAAGGGCGATCAGGATTTTCTTTCTACGTGCAGTTTCCTACTTCTGCTACATTTGTCTTACTGGGAATCACATAACTTTCAGTTGAAGTAAAACACAGAGAGAAAAAATTATACACATAAGTAGAGAGGCTAATGTATTTTCACAAATTAAACCTACTCATAGAACCAGAACACAGATCCACAGATCAATGAAATAAAATAGAGGCACAACAGAACCAACCCCACTCCCCCATACTTCCAGCTCCCATATTCCTTCCCACTCTTCCTCTCACGGGTAACTCAGATCCTCAGACCCAACACCATTAATTTTGCCAATTTTGCATTTAATTAAAAGGTATCCTGTAATATTTACCTTTTGGTACCCTCAAAGTTACATTTCTGAGACACAATAATGTGGTTGTGAGTTGCAATAATTGTTCGTGGTCAGTGCTGAAGATTTCATTGTATGAACATATCAAACTTTATTGATCCACTTTACTGTTTTTAGGTCTCTGGTAATTTCCAGATTGAATAGCACTGCGAGAAACATCATAATACTTGTCTTTCAACAAATAAACACACATTTCTCTCAAGTACACACTTACAAGGAAAACCACTGGGCTTAGGGTGTGTACGTGTTCAGCATAGGAAAGTTGCCATACAGTTTTCCAATATGATTAGAACAATTTATAACTGTGTGTGAATATTCCTCCACATTCTTGCTAACACTTGGTATATTGTCTCCCCAAGCCCCATTCTATTGAATGTGTAATATTACCTCTGTGCACTTTTAATCTGCACTTTCCTAATGACTAATGAAGCTGTGTGCCCATCTGTATTTTTCTTGGACATTTGGTTATCTTCTTTGGCAAACTGTTTGAAGCTTTTTGCCCATTTTCTTTTGAACTTACAGCACTTTTCTTACTGATTTCTAGGAATATTTCATATATTCTGGATAAGAATCCTTGGTCAGGTATATATGTTACAAATATTTCCTCCTACTCTGGTGGCTTTTATCCCCTACTCTCTTAAAGATGTTCTTTGTTGAGATGAATCCTTAAATTATAACACAGTCCACTGTTTGTTTGTTTGTTTTTGCCTTCCCAGGACATTTTTTTTTGCATAATATTTAAGAATCTATGTTAATGACAAGATCATGAAGATATCTATTAATGTCTTCTTTTTATGGTTCTATTGTTTTATCTTTCGCATTTAGATCCACAATCTATCTGGAGTTGATTTTCATGTCTGGTTAGAATTTTGTTTCATATGGATATTTTGATGACAAGCACTATTTGTTTAAAAGACCATCCTTCTGCTCACCACACGCCAGTGTCATCTCATTGTAAATCAAATCCACCTTCTGGGGTGTCTGTTTTTAAAACTTTATACTCTGTTCCACTCATTTATGAATCTTTACAACACTATACTATACTATCCTAATTACTATAGTTTTATAATGTCTTGATACCTGGTAAAACTCCAGCTTCATTTTTTAAAGATTGCCTTGTTTATCCTTTTGCTTTGAATTTTCATACAATTGTCAAATTAGCTTACATGTGTTCACAAAAACACACACAATTCCTACGAGGATTTTTCACTATGATTACATAATTTACAGGTGAATTTGTGGAAGACTGACATACTTATAGTACCTCATCTTCCAGTCTATCTACAAACACACCATCTCTCTCCATCAGCTTAAATCTTTAGTTTTTCTCTTCTTTTGTAGCTTCATTTTCATTACTTTTGTTACTAGCTATTTGAATTGTTTATGTTATTTTAAATGAGACCTTTTTAAAAAACTGTTCCATCTGAAATTGTTTTTTACTGATATATGGAAAGAGAACTGATTTTATGTTATTAATGTCATTTCTAGCAACTATGCCAATCTATTATTCCTATGACTTTATAGATTCATTCAAACTTTCTACACAAGCCACTGTATCACCTGTGAATTATGACTATTGTATTTCTTCCCTTCTAAACTTCTGAACTTCAAGAAAGGAGAATCAGGATCTTATAAGATTCCTTCCCTAGCTAGCAGAGGGGGATCTCCTAATATCTGCCCAGTAGAATTTCATCAGTGATGGACAAGTCAATTGCTATGTGTCTTCCACGCTCTTCCTTCCAAATGGGAGCTTTTAGTACGGGTGTCTGTCTCCACTCTACCATCAATCAGGTGGAGATGAGGGAGGACATAACTTGTTTGTGAGTTCATAGATTGTTGGACTAAAAGGAGGAACATGTGGACACAAAGCAACAAACCACATCTCCAAAAGACTCTGGACACTGAACTCCATGCAGCAGTTGTATAGCCTTCCCGTGGGTTTCTTCCCTATGGAGAAGGGTGTACACCACTGGTGATTGCCCCATATTCCTCAACATTCTGTTCTTTATTTGCATCGACCTCACCCTTCATTCCTCTCATCTCTAAACCACTCCTGTAAGCAACAGCCCTTCCTCTGCCCACCTCCACAAGGCAGCTCTTCCCAAAGTTCTAACATTAAATTTCCTCTACCTATGTGCTTCAGTCCCTGCTGTGTTAATCTTATCTTGTATCAGCTCCAAGTATCTCATCTATGAAATTTTTAGCTTTAATTTTTTTCATTGATTTCCAAATTCCAAAAACTCGCTGGAGAGATTGCCCTTGAAGGTCAACCAGAATTTCAAAAGCAATCTATTCCATATAAAAAATCATCATTCATCTGTGAAACTGTTCCTATTCTTGTCTTCTGTTTTTTTCCCTAAATGATGGCACTGTTATTCTCATTTGCAGTCCTCACAAACCTCTCTCTTTTTCTCTCTCTCCCCTCCTCCCTCATCACTAAATACCTTCTGCTGTCCACATAGCTCTTAGTCTTTAAACCAACCCTGCTCACCCCACTCTAGTACTCTTGCTGGAAAATCCCATGGATGGAGGAGCCTGGTAGGCTGCAGTCCATGGGGTCACTAAGAGTTGGACAGGACTGAGCAACTTCACTTTCACTTTTCACTTTCATGCATTGGAGAAGGAAATGGCAACCCACTCCAGTGTTCTTGCCTGGAGAATCCCAGGGACGAGGGAGCCTCGTGGGCTGCCGTCTATGGGGTCGCACAGAGTTGGACACAACTGAAGCGACTTAGCAGCAGCAGCAGCTATGTCCCCTGATCCTTCCTCTTTTTGTCACACTATGCTGCTTTCCTCTGTCCCCTTTCAAAGATGGCCACATCTGACATTTGAACTGCCCCACCTTCTCAACTACCCAAGAAGCATATTTCATGCCTTACTGCCTGATGAAGCCATTTTCTCAAGGTATTGAAGAGACTGTCTTGAAGATACATAGAAGACAATGTCTTCAAGAATGTCTCAAAGGAGGTGATCCTAAGATGGCAGAAAAATAGGATGGGGCGACCACTTTCTCCCTCACAAATTCATCAAAAGAACATTTCAATGCTGATTAAATTCCACAAAACAACTTTTGAATGCTGGCAAAGGACATCAGGCACCCAGAAAAGCAGATCATTGTCTTCAAAAACAGGCAGAAAAAATATAAAAAATGAAAAAAGAGACAAAGGAGGTAGGGAGGGAGCTCCATCCTGGGAAGGAAGTCCCTTCCTGAGAAGGGAATCTTAAGAAGAGAGGTTTCCAAACACCAGGAAACACTCTCACTGCAGAGTCTGTGGCGAGCCTTGGAAGCACAGAGGGCAATGTAACAGGAAGGAAAAATAAATAAATAATTAAAACCAACAGATTACGAGCCTAACAGTAACTACCCCAGTGGAGAAGCAGCGCAGACTCCTGCATCTGCCACTAGCAAGTGGGAGCTGGGCAGGGAGTCACAGGAGGTGTGGGCTGCAGTGCTTTTAAGAATCAACCCAGAACACCCTGTGCATAACCAGAGCAAACTAACTTGGGCTAGCAAACCAGACTGTGGGATAGCTACCACGTGAAAAGCTCGAACATAGGACACCACCAGGACCGCACACAGAACAAAAGACGGAACAGAAACAGCCGGCTGCAGACCATCCCCCTCTGGTGACAGGCAGCCAGAGCCATAAGGGCTGGAAGGGGGCAATCGCAGGCCAAGAAAGACATTACCTACCAAAACGCAAGCAGGCTTCTTGGCTAACTAAGACTTCTGGGGGTTCTGGACAGTCATCATCCACCTGAGAAGGGACACCAGCAGTACACCCAGAAAACTGAGCAGCAGAGATGGGAAAGGTGATAAGTCGCGGTGACAGCACTCACCAAACACCTGAGCTACTCAGACCTGGGACACCCAACCGAATCTGCGCCTCTGAGGACTACCTGAGTGCCAGCTTAGACCAGGGAGGAACATGCATCCTAGGGCCAGCCTCAGACGGTTCCCAGCAGAGCAACGTAGAGCCTGAGCGGGGTGCACCACGAGCAGGGGCAGGCCCAGCGGGGCTAAGACACTGCGAGCACATGCCAGTGTTATTTGTTTGCAGCATCCTTCCCTCCCCACAGTGTGACTGAACAAGTGAGCCTTAAAGAAAAAGTGTCCACCACCACCCACCCTGTGTCAGGGCAGAAATCAGACACTGAAGAGATCAACAAACAGAAGAAGTTAAACAGAGAGAATCGCCTTGGAAGTGACCCCATACTGCCCACAACACCAGAGAAAGGGCCAGATATATGTTTATTATCTTTATTATCATTCCTTTTTTGTTGTTGTTGTTGATATTGTTGTGTGATTTTTGTTCTTTTCTTTTTCTTTTTCTTTTTTTAAACTTTTTTAAAAATTTAAGTCTTCTATTCCTCCTTTAATTTTAATTTTAATTTTTATAACCCACTATTACTTTTCAAAAAAAAAAAAGATCCTATTTTTAAAGCAAACGCCGTATATAGTCTTTTTGTGGTTGTTTTTTTTTTTTTAATAATTCTTGTGGCTTTTTTTCTTCTTCTTCTTTTCTTTAATATTGTATTTTTGAAAATCCAACCTCTATTCTAGATTTTTAATCTTTGTTTTTGGGTATTTGTTGTCAATTTTGTACATTTAAAAACCCAATCTTCAATATCCAATTTTACCTGACAGTGAGATTATTGGCTTGACCACTCTCTCCTCCTTTGGAATCTCCTTTTTCTCCACCAGGTAGCCTCTGTCTCCTCCCTCCCCCTTCTCTTCTCTACCCAACTCTGTGAATCTCTGTGTGTTCCGGATGATGGGGAACATTTAGGGAACTGATTACTGGCTAGATCTGTCTCTCTCCTTTTCATTTCCCTCTTTTATCCTCCTGGCCACCTCTGTGTACTTCCTCCCTCTCCTCTTCCCTGTATAACTCCATGAACATCTCTGAGTGGTCCAGACTGTGGAGTGCCCATAAGGAAGTGATTACTGGCTACCTTGCTTTCTCCTCTTTTGATCCCACCTCATCTCATTCCAGTCACCTCTAACTACCCCCTCCCTCTTCTCTTCTCCATGTAACTCAGTGAACCTCTCTGGGTGTCCCTCAATGTGGAGAAACTTTTCATCTTTAATCTAGATGTTTTATCATCGGTGATGTATAGATGGAGAAGTCTTGAGGCAACTGTAAAGATAAAACTGAAAACAAGAAGCAGGAGGCTTAAGTCCAAATCCTGAGAACATCAGAGAACTCCTGAATCCAGGGAACATTAATCGATAGGAGCTCATCAAACGCCTCCATACCTACAATGAAACCGAGTACCACCCAAGGGCCACCAGGTTCCAGAGAAAGACATACCATGCAAATTCTCCAGCAACACAGGAACACAGCCCTGAGCTCCAATATACAGGTGGCTCAAAGTTACTCCAAAACCATTGATGTCCCATAACCCATTACTGGTCACTCCATTGCACTCCAGAGAGAAGACATCCAGCTCCACTCACCAGAACTCCAACACAAGCCTCCCTAATCAAGAAACCTTGACAAGCCACTGATACAACCCCACCCACAGTGAGGAAACTCCATAATAAAGAGAACTCCACANTCACTTTTCATGCATTGGGGAAGGAAATGGCAACCCACTCCAGTGTTTTTGCTTGGAGAATCCCAGGGATGGGGGAGCCTCGTGGGCTGCCATCTATGGGGTCGCACAGAGTCAGACATGACTGAAGCGACTTAGCAGCAGTAGCAGCAACACTACACTGTGCATTAGCAGTACTGATTCAACCTACTAAAACAATAATATCTGGGGATTGGGTATACTTAACAGCAGCTTCATGCTTTTTATTTGGATCTTATAAAACTGAGAGTGGACAAGAAGAGATGATTCCTATTTTGACTAAAGGAAGAAGAGGGAGTCACCCACAGCTAAGCATCCACATCTACTAATTCCCTCCTGATTGCAGATTGCAGGGGAGGAGACAGAAATGGATGTGGACATACCATCATGCGAATTATCAATGTTTAAAAGGAGCTAAATGAATTCACTAAAAACACAATTAAATATATCATTAAGAGTAACAGTAAACTCATTTAAAAATTAAAAAGGAGCAACTACAGTCTGGGCATCCAAAATGGAGCCCAGTGATCACTGTGGATGTGGTTTTCAGACCAGTTCCTGCATCACTAAGGTCCTGAACTTCCTCAACTGCATCAAATTCAAGGACACCAGCAGCGTTTTTGAAACAATATCCCAGAGCAGTTGCTAGCTGCAACTTTGTAGTTTCAAAGTCCCCCAACCCAGGCTTCACAACTATGCAATCATTTTGAACCTCAATCAATCCTTGCTTAAGAAGCACCCTTTCTTCTTGTCAGTCCCAATCCTAGTTCTCGACGATTTACATAATCTTGCAGGTTTTGCCTTTCCCCATTTTGCACTCTAGCAGAACATAATTTCAGTGCTTCTTGGTTCTGTGTATCCCAGGCTGATGTCCCAACAAACTGCAAAGAAACACTTCTTCAGTTCAATTAGATCTCTACTCTTTCTGAACAACTGGAAAGAAATAGCACATGCCCATTTTCTTTCCTCTATCAGCCTATCATGATTTATACCTCTTCATAACATGCAGGTTCAGTCCCTGGATCAGGAAGGTCACCTGAAGAAGGAAATGGCAACCCACTCCAGTATTCTTGCCTGGAAAATTCCATGGACAGAGGAACCTGTCAGGCTACAGTCCATGGGGTCACAGAGAGTCGGACGCAACTGAGCACACGTCACTTGCATAACATGTACTACCTCTCAATAGATTATTCATATGTTTGTATGGCCCATCTCCTTTCTCCTGTAATGTAGAAGTTTTGCGAGAGTAACTACTTTATCCTTAGACAGAAAAAGAATACTTAGAGCCTAATAAACACTTACTATTTGTCAAATGACTGAATGTACAGGGGTTTCTCTATTCTTCCTACATATACACTGGATATCAAACTATACCTATGTACTCCATCTTATGTATGACATGTAACCTTATATGCATCACTTCATCTGCTGGGAAGGGCACTCTGTTTTGACTGCTTTATGAATTGGACCTCTCAGGTTCATTCCAGAATTAGACAATGTTAGTAAATTTGAATCCATTTGCTTGTCACGGATGCCAGGGTTCAGTAGAGATGTATGACCTCGTAAATATGACTCAGTGAGAGCATGCACCCCCCAGAAACAAATCGTGTATCCCAGATCCACTTTTATTGTTCACAACTTCCTCTTGCTGGCAACAATTTACAATGAGTATTAATATTACTATTAACCTCAAACACTTTTTTTTCCCCCGAAAAGGAGTCAGATAATAAACATTTCAGACTTTGAGAGCCAGGGGTATCTGGCACAACTATTCAATTCTACTGTCACAGGGAGAAAGCAGCCACAGACAAATTTCATATGAATGACTGTGGTCTGTGGCTGTCATCTGCCAAACCCTGACCTAGACTGTTTATTTAAAACTTGGGAAGTATGATTGCTGGGGGTTGATATGGGTATAGAGAGGGGCAGAGCACAGATGATTTTTTAGGGATTCTCTTGTGCATTCACAATAACTTTTCTGTAACTAATCACCTGGGAGGTGTCATATGAACCATCTTAGTTACCTTACAGAGTCATTTGCAATAAACACAACACTAAAATGATATCCTTGAGTGTCACTTCCTACCAGTACTCAGGAAAAAACAGAGTAGTGTAAGTCATTCTGGGCAGATGTTATAGCTTACCTTTTTTTTTAATTAATGAGTATGGATTACAAAATGAATGTCATGGGTGTTAGATTTCAGCAAAATATTTGATCCAGTGCCTTCTGAAACCTCAATTTAAAATTTCATTTAAATTGACTTTGATAGGACGACTCCTGCAAGGATTGCAAACCATCAGGAGGAACACAAACAATGGGGCATGAATGATAAACAACAGTCTGCCCTGTAATGAGGAAGGTATCCAGTGTTGTGCCCAGGGACTGGTGTTCAGTGAGTTCTTAACATTTCATTAATGATCTGGAAAAGAGAGTAAACATATGAAGACTTGAGGAAGAATAGTGCAGACCAATGACTAGCAGAATAAATATGGAAAGATTACATTGAGATAGTTTTGGAGATGCCACTGTGAAATAATACAAGTTAAACTTTCCTGAGGTTATGTTATTCAATAAGATGAGCACTAAAATAGGTAAAAGAAATTTAAAGAGGGTTCATTAAAAGATAATTCCTATTTCAAGACAAAACTAGTTGTGCCCTGAATAGAAAAACATCTGTAAAAGAGACCTCTCATGACAGCAGCTGCGTCACTAGGAAGATACAGGGACATCTAATGCACAGAACCTCACGATTCCCTCATCAGGGACAAAATAACTTGCTACAATTATATAGCAGACAGGTAAAAATTTTATTATTGTATTTCTAATTTATAGCAAAGTGCTCACTTGGCTTAACTCTCGCATGGCAAATATTCTGTGAAAAATATGCAGTCCCTCATCTTGTTTCTTTAGGTTTTTCTTATTGTCCATTTTTGTCTGCTACTGGTGGTGCAAAGGTTAAAGTGTCTGCCTGCAACGTGGGAGACCTGGGTTTG
This sequence comes from Neotragus pygmaeus, assembly GCA_006410875.1. Classification (NCBI taxonomy): domain Eukaryota; kingdom Metazoa; phylum Chordata; class Mammalia; order Artiodactyla; family Bovidae; genus Neotragus; species Neotragus pygmaeus. Next base: position 222,179 of record SJYV01029777.1, read on the forward strand.
ATGCCTGGGTCGGGAAGATCCCCTGGAGAAGGAAATGGCAACCCACCCCAGTATTCTTGCCTGGAGAATCCCATGGATGGTGGAGCTTGGTGGGCTACAGTCCACGGGTCACAAAGAGTCGGACACGACTGAGCAACTTCACTTAAGAACATCCAGGCTTCCCTGGNGGGAAGATCCCCTGGAGAAGGAAATGGCAACCCACCCCAGTATTCTTGCCTGGAGAATCCCATGGATGGTGGAGCTTGGTGGGCTACAGTCCACGGGTCACAAAGAGTCGGACACGACTGAGCAACTTCACTTAAGAACATCCAGGCTTCCCTGGTAGCTCAGCTGGTAAAGAATCCACCTGCAATGCAGGAGACCCCAACTCGATTCCTGGATCAGGAAGATCCCCTAAAGAAGGGATAGGCTACCCACTCCAGTATTCTTGGGCTTCCCTGGTAGCTCAGACAGTAAGGAATCTGCCTGCAGTGCAGAAGACCTGGATTGGGAAGATTCCCTGTAGAAGGGTGGGGCAACCCACTCCAGTATTCTTGCCTGGAGATTCCCCATGGACAGAGGAGCCTGGTGGGCTACAGTCCATGTTGTCACAGAGTCTGACATGACTGAGCAACTAAGCACAGCACAGCACAGAAACATCCATAGGTTACTTTCCACGTTGTCTTCTAGTCCTAATCAGCCAAATGCAGATAGCTGGATGGGAATCACCTGCATTGCCAGATGTAGATAAAACCACTCCTATGATGTCACTGCTCAAATTATCTGATAACTACCACTGTATTAATTTTGTGGCTGAATACATTCAACAATTGCAAGTTCACTTTCTTGAAAACATGATAATTATTTTGGACATTCTTCAGGTATTGCCACTACACATACACAGGGATTCATTTAATAGTTTAAGCATATTAAAAAGCCAACAATTTATTGGTAAATGACCTTCCTTCCTAAATGAGCAATTTCACTGCACACTGAAATTATAGCTATCTTCATTAGAAACAGAACATCTATTCAATTGACATGGGAACCTTTATTTTTCATGCAAAACCACATACCCAAAAAAACCCTACCTAAATATAGAAAACAAATAAGACTTCCATTCTCTTATCAAGCGATGTTGAGAACTTGGAAGTTGTTGCTTCCATCTTCACACACACACACACACAAATACCTGGTGAGGGGGAAAAAAAACTCTGAAAATCAACAGCTCTTCGTAGGTCTATCAGAGAACTGAGGTCACAAGGCAAACTGCTGCCCCCAAACTTGGAACGACAGACAGAGACAGAGAACCCCGGTGCACTGGGAACAGGAGCCCAGGAGCAGAAGTCCACAGCGGGATCCAGTATCTGTGGGAACACTTTATGATGCATGGACGCACGCATGCATGCTGGAGGCTCAGTGTGGGCTAGCTGGAGAGTTAAACATTCTGAGGAGGCCCAGGAAGGGGGTCGCCACACTTTCCTGAGGGTCTCACCCTGAAGACTAGAGAAAATCTCCTCTTGTTCTCCAAAGAGGAAGAAGGAAAATTACCGTTCTGAAATACACTCAGTGCAACCCAGGGCTTCCCTGATGGCTCAGCGGTAAAGAATCCGCCTGCCAATGCAGGAGATGCAGGTTCAGGAGCTGGGTCGGGAAGATCCCCTGGAGAAAGAAGCAGCAACCAACTCCAGTGTTTTTGCCTGGGAAATCTTATAGACAGAGGAGCTTGGAGGGCTACAGTCCACAGGGTCACAGAGTCAGACAGGACTCAGAAACTAAACAACAAAAGAGCAATATGCTCCCTTTATCAAGACTGTCCCTGTGGGAAACTTGTTTTATTTACCACTTAACTGACCTTCAGGAAGGAAAACATCCAACTCCAGCTCCTTTAGTCTCCCAAATGGAAGAAAGGAAATCTTCATCTCAAGTTCAACATGGTCTTAAATGGGGGAAAAGGAAATATCCAACTGAAGCTCACAAAAAACCTAATTCAATAAAATGAAGAGACATCATCATAAAAATGGCCCCTCTCCCTCACCAATCCACATCAATAATGCTTTGGTATAAAGAGAGCAAACCAGTCAATCATAAAGGAAATCAGTCCTGAATGTTCACTGGAAGGACTGATGCTGAAGCTGAAGCTCTAATACTTTGGCCACCTGATGTGAAGAATTGACTCATTAGAAAAGACCCCGATGCTGGGAAAGATTGAAGGCAGGAGGAGGAGACGACAGAGGATGAGATGGTTGGATGGCATCACCAACTCGATGGACATGAGTTTGAGCACATTCCGGGAGATGGTGAAGGACAGGGAGGCCTGGCCGGCTGCAGTCCATGGGGATGCAAAGAATCAAGACAAAACTGAGAGACTGAACTGAACTGAACTGATAATCAAAGAGTGATTAAAGCTAAAAAGAATGAGCCTCAGACCTGCTTAAACAGTCTCTTAAAAAACCTAAAGACAACACAGAAGACAAAAATAAGGATGCTAAATGAAATTTTAGCCTCTGACACCACAGCTACAGCAATCGACAAACACAGCCAAAATTCTAGGCAGATAGAGATTAAACCCCACACTAAAGTCCTATTGACAGGAGTTCCTTTCACCTAAAACTTCGTGTCTGGTTTTCGACAAAAAATTACAAGGAGACAACACAGTCTGTTAAGACAAAACAAATATCTGAAGCAGTCTCAGATGTGATGGACTGGAATTATCAGACTGGGAATTCAAATAACCATGATTAATACATTAAGGGCTCTAAAGGAAAAAGTCGGCAACATGCAAGGACTGATGGGTCTTGTAAGCAGAGAGAAGAAAGCTCTGAAAATCAAAAGAAGATGGTAGACAGAATTCAAAAATACTAACGGAAATGATGAATGCCCTTGATGGTCTCATGAACAGACAGGGCCTGGCCAAGGAAAGAATCAGATATATCAATAGAAACTTCCAAAACTGAAACACAAAGAAGAACGAAAAAACAATATCCAAGAATTGAACTGAAAGACTTCTCTTTCCAGTATTTTCATTACACATATGTTACACCTTTTGTGATGATGTGAGGACATATTTGGAGTAACAAAACAAATGAAAGAGAATCCATACTGAGTGAAAAGGAGGAGAGGGCACCAGAGGATGAAGCGGTTAGATGGCATCACTGACTCAATGGACACAAATTTGAGCAAACTCCAGGAGATAGTGGAGGACAGAGGAGCCTGGCATGCTGCAGTTCATGGGGTCACAAAGAGTTGGACATGACTGAGCAACTGAACAAGACCTGGGTGAAAGGCAAAAAGGTTTTCCTTCCCCTTTTCCTTTAAGTTTCCCTGGGGAAGCTTTGTCAGAACCTCTGATACAGGGAATGTAGTTAGAAGAGGCATTCAAAGTCATTTCCTGAAGTATTTAATCCCCTCTGCTTCTCCTTGCCTGTTACACTCTAGAGTTCCTGCAAGATTAACTGCGACAAACAGACAATAGGTACCCATATACTCTATTGTATGCGTCTATCATCTCTTTTATCCTTAAGGAGATTAACTGCAGGACGTTTATTTGTAACACAATGTGCCCGAAATCAATTTATATGCTGTCTCCACACAGATTAGAAACCAAAACACTATGTTTTAATAAAGCAGCAAAGAAAACACCATGTTTTCAATAAGGTAGCAACCTTCCTTCATGTAACTCACTTGAGGATATTTGATTGCTTTCCTAATTATAATAATTAAGAAGGCTGATGACTTTTTTGGTTCTTAATACAAATAAAGCTTGTTTTCCACAAACCAAAAAAACTGCAGGGTTTTTTTTTTAATTAGGTTTCTATTTAAGAATGACTTTTTACAGGGTTGTTGTTTTGTTGTTTTTGTTTTTTTTTTTTTGTGGACCATTTTTAAAGTCTTTATTGAATTTGTAAAATTATTGTTTCTGTTTTATGTTTTGGTTTTTTGGCCATGGGGCATGTGGGATCTCAGCTCCCCACCCAGAGATCCAACCTGCTCTGGACGATGAGGCCTGAACCACTGGACCATCAGGGAAGTCCCAAGGATAGTTTTAGATTTTACAAAATGTTACAAAGAGAATACAGTCTCATACAACTCCCCGCCCCCCTCATCATATTCCTATTACTATTAACATCTCACATTAAGATGACATATTTGTCAAAATAATAAACTAATATTGATACATCTTAGTCTTACCCTGATAGCCTCTTCTGTTCCAGGATCCCATCTAGGATACTACATTTAGCTGTCAGGACTTCTTTTGTTTCTTACGGCTGTACAGTGTTTCAGATCTTCCTTATCTTTGATGACTTTCAAAGTGTAAAGTAGAAGTGGTAGAATGTAGAATGTCCATCTCCTGGGGCTTGTCTGATATTTTTCTCCTAATCAGACTGAAGTTATAGGTTTGGGGGAGGAAGACCACAGAGGTAAAGTGCTACTCTCATCACATCTTATCCAGGATAAATGTTTGATACGACTTATCACTTATTGTTAACCTTGGTCATCTGGATGAGGAAGTGGTGTTAGGTTTTTTCCCTGTAAAGCTGTCTTTATTTTCCTCCTCTTCTATACACTGTATTCAGCAGTAAGTTATTTCATGAAGCCCACACTTAATACATGAAGAGTTACAGTCCACATTGAGGGTAGAATTATCTACATAAATTATTTGGAATTCTGCATTGTCCTTCTTCCTCCATGTATTGGGTTAGCCAAAGAGTTGGTCCATAAGATGTTACAGAAAAACCTGAATGGAAGTTTTGGCCAACCCAATATTTCCTCAATCACTTGTGTATATCAGTATGGACTCGTGGATATTGAAAACTTTGGATTACAATCCAATAGTACTTTCCTCTGTTGCTACAATTTTTCCAGATTTTGCCACTGGGAGCTCTTTCAGCTGTGGCCTGTGTACATTTGACATATCCCCATTGTTGCGGGGTTTTCTCAAGAATATTCTTACTCTCTGGCATTAGAAGATGCTTCAGGATTATCTTATATTTTTCTTGCCCCAGTCTTGGAATTAGACATCCATACCAGGAGCTTTGGTTTCATTGAATAAGAACTGATACTGGAAACCAAGATCTGAATGCCAGATGTGCTGGTTGCCAATGGGATATCATTGCTTCCAGGCCCTCTTAGTTGACAAAACTAGAAAATATATATATGCGATCCCTTATAATATACTCATATCTATAAATACATTTGTATGTAATCATCTGTATATATGTTAAACTAAACACAGATACACACTGTCTCTAGCTCCCATCCATCAAGAGATAGATCTTATCATCCACCTTCCCTTATCTGTAACCTCCCACTGCAGCCATGAGAAACCCAGATCCCACCACCTGCCATATATTTAGTCAATTACTCAACCTCCATCTACATGTATAGTAGTATCTGAATAGCTCATTCACATACTCATTTGGAACAACTTTATCAATTATAGTGCTCATGTAAGTTCCTCTGCCTTTATCTTACATACTAGAGTTACTTAAATCACTGCAGAGTTACTTAGGGTCAACAGCTTTCCCCCCATACACTTCAGTGAATTGTTTCACACACATGTAATATAATTTGATTTCTTTTATACTCTACATTCTAACCTGAAATCCTCCAGCTTTGTAAATTATTTTTAAAATTTGTATACATTAAGATTCACTCTTGATGTTTTTAAGGTCTACTTGTTGTGTGTTGTAACTGGACATGGAAAACCAGACTGGTTCCAAATAGGAAAAGGAGTATGTCAAGGCTGTATATTGTCACCCTGCTTATTTAACCTATATGCGGAGTACATCATGAGAAACGCTGGACTGGAAGAAACACAAGCTGGAATCAAGATTGCCGGGAGAAATATCAATAACCTCAGATATGCAGATGACACCACCCTTATAGCAGAAAGTGAAGAGAAGCTAAAGAGCCTCTTGATGAAAGTGAGAGAAGAGTGAAAAAGTTGGCTTAAAGCTCAACAATCAGAAAATGAAGATCATGGCATCCGGTCCCATCACTTCATNCAAAGAGGGAAAGGAGTATGTCAGGGCTGTATATTGTCACCCTGCTTATTTAACTTCTATGCAGAGTACATCATGAGAAATGCTGGGCTGGAAGAAGCACAAGCTGGAATCAAGATTGTCAGGAGAAATATCAATCACGTCAGATATGCAGATGACACCACCCTTATGGCAGAAAGTGAAGAGGAACTAAAAAGCCTCTTGATGAAAGTGAAAGAGAAGAGTGAAAAAGTTGGCTTAAAGCTCAACATTCAGAAAACTAAAATCATGGCATCTGGTCCCATCACTTCATGGGAAATAGATGAGGAAACAGTGGAAACAGTGTCAGACTTTATCTTTTTGGACTCCAAAATCACTGCAGATGGTGACTGCAGCCATGAAATTAAAAGATGCCAAAGCAATCTAGAGATTCAATGAAATCCCTATCAAGCTACCAGCGATATTTTTCACAGAACTAGAACAAATAATTTCAAGATTTGTATGGAAATACAAAAAAACCTCGAATAGCCAAAGCAATCTTGAGAAAGAAAAATGGAACCGGAGCATCACCTTTTTTATGGTCCAACTCTTATATCTGTACATGACTACTGGAAAAACCATAACTTTGACTATACAGACCTGTATTGGGAAAGTGATGTCTCTACTTTTTAATATGCTTTCTAGGTTGATCATAGCTTTCTTTCCAAGGAGAAAGCTTCTTTTAACTTCATGGCTGCAGTCACTTCCCTGGTGGGTCAGGTAGTAAAGAATCTGCTTGTAATGCTGGAGATCTGGGTAGAGAAGGCTCCCTGGAGAAGGAAATGACAACCCAGTTCAGTAATCTTGCCTGGAGAATTCCATGGACTGAAGAGCCTGGTAGGCACAGTGATGGAGTTGCAAAGAGTCAGACATGACTGAGTCAGTTTTGCAGTCCAAGAAAAGAAAATCTGTCACCACTTCCATTTTTTCCCCTTCTGGTTGTTATGAAGTGATGGGATCAGATGCCATGATCATAGTTTTTTGAGCGTTGAGTTTTAGGCCAGCTGTCTCACTCTCCTCTTTCACACTCATCAAGAGGCTCTTTAATTCTCTTCACTATGCCATTAGAGTGGTGTCATCTATGTGTCTGAGGTTGTTAATATTTCTCCTGGCAATCTCGATTCCAGCTTGTGATTCATCCAGCCTGACATTTTGCATGATGCACTGTGCATATAAGTTCAATAAGTAGGGTGACAATATACAGCCTTGACATACTCCTTTCTCAATTTTGAACAAGTCTGTTGTTTCATATCTGGTTCTGTTACTTATTGATCCATATACAGGTTTCTCTGGAGATAGGTAAGGTAGTCTGCTGTTCCCATTTCTTTAAGAATTTTTTATAATCATTGATCCACATAGTCAAAGACCTCAATGTAGTCAATGAAGCAGAAGTAGGTATTTTTATGAAATTCTCTTGCTGTCTCTATGATCCAGCGAATGTTGGCAGTTTGATATATGGTTCCTCTGCCTTTTCTAAACCCAGCTTCTACATCTGGAAGTTCTCAGTTCATGTACTGCTGAGCCTAGCTTGAATGATTTTGAGTATAACCTTGCTCGCATATGAAATGAGCACAGCTCCATGATAGTTTGAACATTCTTTGACATTGCCCTTCTTTGGGATTGGAAAGAAAACAGATCTTTTCCAGGCCTGTGGCCACTGCTGAGTTTTTAAAATTTGCTGACGTATTGAGTGCAGCTATTTAACAGCATCATCTTTTAGGATTTTAAATAGCTCAGCTGGAATTCCATCACATCCACTACGTTTGTTTATAGTAATGGTCCCTAAGACCCACTTGACTTCACACTCCAGAATGTCTGGCTCTAGGTGAGTGACCACATCATCGAGATTATCCAGGTCATTTAAGACCTTTCTTACGTAATTCTTCCATGTGTTCTGCAACCTCTTCTTAATCTCTTTTGCTTCTGTTAGGTCTTCACCATTTCTGTCCTTTATTGTGCCCATCCATGTATGAAATATCCCCTTGATATCTCCGACTTTCTCAAAGATGTCTCTAGTCTTTTCCATTTTATTGTTTTCTTCTATTTCTTTGAATTGTTCATTTAAGAAGGCCTTCCTATCTATCCTTGCTATTCTCTGAACTCTGCATTCAGTTGGGTATATCTTTCCCTTTCTCCCTTGCCTTTAACTTCTCTTCTTCCCTTAGCAAGTTGTGGTCTCCTCAGACAACTACCTTGACTTCTTGCATTTCTTTTTCTTTGGGTTGGTTTTGGTCACGAAACTGTCCATACTTCTTCAGGCTCTCTGTCTACCAGATCTAATCCTTTGAACACTGTATTTTCATAAAGGATTTGATTTAGATTATACCTGAATTGCCTAGTGGTTTTCCCTACTTTCTTTAGTTTCAGCCTGAATTTTTCAATAAGGAACTGATGATGTGAGTCACAGTCACCTCCAGGTCTTGTTTTTGCAGACTATATAGAGCTTCTCCATCTTCAGCTGCAAAGAATATAAGCAATCTGATTTTGGTATTGACCATTTGGTGATGAACTGGTGTGTAATGTGGTCTCTTGTGTTATTTGAAGAGGGTATTTTCTATGACCAGTGTGTTCTCTTGACAAATATCCTTTAGCCTTTACCCTGCTTCATTTTGTACTCTAAGGCCAAACTTGCCTGTTTCTCCTGGTATCTGTTGACTTGCTACTTTTGCGTTCTAATCTCCTATGATGAAAAGGACATGCTTTTTTGGTTATAGTTCTAGGAGGTCTTGTAAATCTTCATAGAACTGTTCAGCTTCAGCTTCTTTGACTTTGGTGGTTGGGACATAGACTTGGATTACTGTAATATTGAATGGTTTGCCTTGGAAATAAACCGAGATCATTCTGTCTTTTTTCAGATTGCACCCAAGTACTGCATTTCTGACTCTTTTGTTGATTATAAGGGCTACTCCATTTCTTCTAAGGAATTATTGCCCTTAGATATAATGGCAAGATATAATATATATAATATATATATTTTATAATTGTTTGGAATTTGAAGGGATTCTTGCCCTTAGATATAGTAGATATAATGGTCGTTTCAATGACCATGATAGTTCACCCATTCTCATATGTGTTAGTTCACTGATTTCTAAGATGTTGATGTTCACTCTTGCCATCTCCTGCTTGACCACATCCAATTTACCTTGATTCATGGACCTAACATTCCAGGTTCCTATGCAATATTGTTCTTTACAGCATCAGNCATTCTCATATGTGTTAGTTCACTGATTTCTAAGATGTTGATGTTCACTCTTGCCATCTCCTGCTTGACCACATCCAATTTACCTTGATTCATGGACCTAACATTCCAGGTTTCTAAGCAATATTGTTCTTTATAGCATTAGACTTTCACCACCAGACACATCCATAACTGAGCTTCATTTCTGCTTTGGCCCAGCTGCTTCATTCTTTCTGGAGCTATTTGTAACTGCCTTCTACTCTTCCTCAGTAACATAGTGGGCATCATATGACTTGGGTGTCTCATATTCTGGTGTCATATCTTTTTGCCTTTTCATACTGTTCATGGGATTCTCATGGCAAGAATATTGGAGTGGTTTGCCATTCACTCCTTCAGTGGACTTTGTTTGTCTTGGGTAGCCCTGCATAGCATGGCTGATAGCTTCACTGAGTTAAGCAAGCTCCTTTGCCATTACAAAGGTGTGATATGGGAAGGGGATCACATTAATATATGTATATATATTATATATATTTACCATTTGTATATAAAACATCTATAGGATGCTTTAGATGTTAGCGACTGAACTGAACTGAAGGGGGGAAAAGTTTCATGGTTAATCAGGTTTGGGAAATACTGAGTTAAAATGACTCTTTTCACTGAAGGACTTATCAGAGTCTTTAATATGCTTATATGCATATGAATTTCATTGAGGAGATATTGATTATGGTTTTCTTTAACCTTATTTAACCAGTAACCCTTTCTCTCCTCTCTTCCTTCCCCATCTTCTATATGTCTTGAGATTTGGATCATCTGAAGAATATACTTTCAAAAATACCATCTAAAAATATTTGTTTGGAAACTTCAGGATTCTTAGAATTTGAGTTTATGCATATAATAAAGATAAGGACAACTTTTGAGTTAAAAAGCTTCTAAAAAAAAACATCAAAGAGAATTAAAAACTCATAGTGAATTTTCAGTTAATGACCAAAATAACATTTCCTTTGTTGAAAGCAAGTATGATAAAAAGACCAGAAAAAAGTCAATGTGGCAGAACTATGACATTGAGAACATTTGAATTAAATGACATGACAGTGACATTCATGCCCCCCATAAAAGAGTAAATAAAAAGTAGCTGGGGCAGAGGAATATGCTGGCAGTACTATCAAGAAACAATACAATAGGGAAGGGAATACAGAATACCAAGTGGAATATGTGTAGGACACTTTGTGCCTTTCACTTTAAAATTTTAAATCAGAGCAGCTCTACTTTTTATGGAAGGAGAGAACTGGGCCAAAACTGTTAGTAAGTAGTGGTTGTGCTGGGTATTGTTTTTGCTTTGGCTCTATCCCTTCATTCTTTCTGGAGTTATTTCTCCACTGATCTCCAGNAGGAAAGGAAACAGGAAGCTTTATTTATCTGGGCTCCCCAGCTTGCTAATTAACTTAGGACTGGAAACTGTTCTCACGTGTCAATGCCTGCACATCTTCTCATTATTAGAAAAACATGTGCTCATTATCCCCACGGTTTCCAAACAGGAGAGAGGGTGAGAGTTACCATTCTGGATGCAAATGTGTGACATTAAAGCTGCTTTGGGCACGGTTGGTCTGAGCAGAGTGAGGGCTTCAGGGAGATTAGAACAGGTATCGGTTTTTCTAAATAAAGCAGGAAGAGGACTTTTATCTTGGAGGCTTCAGAGGGATTGTGAGCAGAAAGACATCCGTGTGTAGTCCTGAGGTCTGCTGTTTGATTGGTCAAGAGAAAGCTCTTACCCTAAACACTGCCTCTTTTCCACATAGAGCCCAGGCTTCAATCACTGGGTACTTATTTATAGAGGACCTACTGTGTTAGGGGCCTATTGTGCTGTGTTAAGGGCTTCCCTGGTGGCTCAGACAGTAAATAACCTGCCTGCAATGTTGGAAACCCAGGTTCGATCCTTGAGTCAGGAAGATCCCCCAGAGAAGGGAATGGCTACCCACTCCAGTATTCTTACTTGGGAGAATCCCATGGACAGGGGAGCCTGGTGGGCTACAGTTTATGGGATTGCTGAGTCAGACATGACTGCGAGACTGACACTACTGTGTGCTGAGTTCTGGGTCTGGACAATCAGGCTGGGGGACTCAGGGCTCAGAAGGCAGGCGGCTCTGGCAGAGGAAGCGCACGTGTCTCAGAGGCAGCCTGAGTGCGGGCTGGCTCCTGCATCCCAGAGCCCTGGGGAGGGGCCAGGAGCCCCCACCGAGAGGATGCCCAGCTCCTAACATGGCAGGAAGACTCCCTCCCTTCCTCCACCCAACTCCAGATGATCAACCCTCCAGGGGTACCCACATCTGAAGGGCTTCCTGGGATGTGGCACTTCCAGTGCTGGGGTGTGGGACAGTCGTGGCAGTCTAGGATGAGCTGGTCGCCTCGGTCAGGTCCCCTGTCTCGCCCTTCTCCCCTTGGCCAGACAATGACTTCACTCTTTCCTCACTGGGAGGCTGGTACAGAACAACTCACAAACACTGGAGGGGAGAGGGCTCACTTTCCTTATCTGTAAAATGGGGATGTGGGGATACTGTCAGGGTCTTACGGGGAATGGAGCCACCCTGGCTTGAATAAAGCATGCAGAGGCAGAGGCAGGATCGGCCACAAACAAGGATTGATAGCTGGAGGCTGGGGTAGGGGTATAAGGAGGCAGGAACACAGGAAGGGAACAAGAAGAGGAGACCAAAGCAAGGCCCTCAGATCCAACATTGCCAGGCTTTGGGAACTCTCTGTTTGGCTCATGCTCCTCCCAAACGCATCCTCCCTCTTCTATCTCCCGAAAGGGCCAGGCCATCCACCTGGGCCCCAGATAATCATCTTTGCTTTCTTCATGCCCTTCTATCTCTGGGCCTCCTTGTATGGAGTCTTCCTCCCAGTCTCTCTCACATTTTGTCCCCTCAACCCAATCTCCTGTCCTGCTAGTATTTGGGTCAAATCATTTCCCTGCTGCACAGACTCCTGTGTCCAGCCTGTCCCCTACCAGCCAGCCTCCACTCCAAGGACACAGTGTGGGCCTTCTAAAGCACAGAGCTGATCCTTAGAATCCGTGGGGATTACACTCAGGCCAGTTAGAATCACCCACCCTCCTTTCTGATCCAGCATTTCTGAGCCCTCAGATTATGTTCTTCACCCCCCACTCTCCACTCTCCATTTTGGCCATAATGGACCCAGTGTGGTTTCCTGGATCTCATGCTGATTCACACCTCTCTGCCTTCAGAATTCAGCTCAAGAACGACTTCCCATGGGCAGCCACCCCCACCCCATCTTCATAAGGCCACTTGGGGTTGAGATGCTTCTGATCCAAGCCCTCTCTCCCACTGTTCCTACCACAGTGAAAGGTATTCACTTGTCTTTCTCCTCTATCAGATATAAATCCACAGGAAGCAGGCACAGCCTATTACNCTCTCACATCCATACATGACCACTGGAAAAACCATAGCCTTGACTAGACAGACCTTTGTTGGCAAAGTGTAATGTCTCTGCTTTTGAATATGCTGTCTAGCTTGGTCATAGCTTTCCTTCCAAGGAGTAAGCATCTTTAAATTTCATTGGCTGCAGTCACCATCTGCAGTGATTTTGGAGCTCCAAAAAATAAAGCCTGACACAAAAGAGAGCTAGCACAATAGAAAAAAAAAAAAAAAAAGGATTAAGTATTTGAACAGTCATTTCAGAAAAGATGCCTGGTATACATATGTTGGGCTTTCCTGGTAGCTCAGCTGGTAAAGAATCTACCTGCAATACAGGAGATCAGGGTTCCCTGGGTTGGGAAGAACCCCCAGAGGAGGGCATGTCAACCCACTCCAGTATTCTTGCCTGGAGAATCCCATGGACAGAGGAACCTGGAGGGCTCCATCTGTTCAGTCACTCAGTCATGTCTGACCCTTTGCGACCCCATGGACTATAGTACACCAGGCTTCCCTGTCCATCACCAACTCCTGGAGCCTACTCAAACTCATGTCCATTGCATTGGTGATGCCATCTAACCATCTCATCCTCTGTCCTCCCCCTCTCCTCCTGCTGTCAATCTTTCCCAACATCAGGGTCTTTTCCATTGAGTCAGCTCTTTGCATCAGGTGGCCAAAGTATTGGAGTTTCAGCTTTAGCATGATTCCTTCCAAAGAACACCCAGGACTGATCTCCTTTAGAATGGACTGGTTGGATCTCCTTGCAGTCCAAGAGACTCTCAAGTGTCTTCTCCAACACCACAGTGGCTCAGCTGTTAAAAGAATCTGCCTGCAATGCGGGAGACCTGGATTTGATCCCTGGGTTGGGAAGGTCTTTGGAGAAGGGAAAGCCTACCCCCTCCAGTATTCTGGCCTGGAGAATTTCATGGACTGTATAGTCCATGGGATCCCATGGAATCCCAAAGAGTTGGACATGACTGAGCAACTTTCACAGTCCATAGGCTTGCAAAAAGCTGGACAGGAATAANATTATTTTAAATTCAAATCTTTTATCAAATGTGTGTTTTTTCCAATATTTTCCCCCAGTCTGTAGCTTGTCTTCTGATCCTTTAATCAGTGTCTATCAAGGAGCACAAATTTTCAAATTAAAGTCCAAACTGTCCATTTTCTTCCATGCGTTGAGTTGTATTTTATCCAAAAATCTAAACAAATGCACAAACATTTAGGTTTTCTCCTATGCCTTCTTCTAGAAGTGTTTTATTTTTGCATTTTACATTGAGGTCTATGCTGCATTTTGGCCTATGAAGCTAATTAGCTTATTGGTTAATTAAGGTCTATGACCTGGTTCAGTTTTTTTCCCATATGGACATTTAATTGTTCCAGCATCATTTGTTATAAAACTTCTCCTTTTCCTTCACTGAATTATCTTTGCTACTTTTTCAAAACTCAGTTGACTATATTTATGGGGGTTTATTTTGGGCTCTCTGATCTCTGATTTTGATCTATATATCTTTCACAATAGTATATTGTCTTGATTAGTATACTTTTTAAAAAATTATTAGGTTATATAGTTTACAATGTTGTATTAGTTTCAGGTGTACAGCACAGCGAATCTGTTATACATATACATATATTCACTCTCTTTTAGATTCTTTTCCCATAGGCCATCACAGAGTATTGATTAGAGTTCCCTGTGCTACACAGTAGGTTTTTATTAGTTATCTATTTTATACAGTAGTGTGTATGTGCCAATCCCAGTTTTCCAATTTATCCCTCTCCTCCTTTTGGTAACTACAAGTTACTCTGGTAACGTTTATTTTCTACATCTGTAACTTNTGATTAGAGTTCCCTGTGCTACACAGTAGGTTTTTATTAGTTATCTATTTTATACAGTAGTGTGTATGTGCCAATCCCAGTTTTCCAATTTATCCCTCTCCTCCTTTTGGTAACTACAAGTTACTCTGGTAACGTTTATTTTCTACATCTGTAACTTTATTTCTATTTTGTAGATAAATTCCTCTATATCTTTTTTTTAGATTCCAAGTTTCCTTTTTTTTTTTTCCATACTGTGTTGGCTTTTCTCCATCTTTTGCCTTGCCATATAAATTTTAAAATCAGTTTATCAATATCTACAAAATAACTTGATGGAATTTTAATTACTATTGTGTTGAAGCAATACATCAAGTTAAGAAGAATTATGAAATATTAACAATATTGAATGTTTTAAACAAGGAACATGCAATATCTCATGGCAGTTCAGTTCACTTGCTCAGTCATGTCTAACTCTTTGAGACCCCACAGATTGCAGCACTCCAGGCCTCCCTGTCCATCACCAACTCCTGGAGTTTACTCAAACTCATGTCCATCAAGTGGGTGATGCCATCCAACCATCTCATCCTCTATCATCCCTTTCTCTTCCTGCCTTCAATCTTTCCCAGCATCAGGGTTTTTTCAAATGAGTTAGCTCTTCACATTAGGGAGCCAAAGTATTAGANTGGCACTCAGCTTTCTTTATACTCCAACTCTCGAATCCATACATGACTACTGGAAAATCATAGCTTTGACTAGATAGATCTTTGTTGGCAAAGTAATGTCTCTGCTTTTTAATATGCTGTCTAGGTTGGTCATAACTTTTCTTCCAAGGAGCAACTGTCTCTTAATTTCATGATTGCAGTCACCATCTGCAGTGATTTGGAGCCCAAAAACATAAAGATCTCTTTTACCCAGATCTACTTGATTTCTTTTATCAGTGTTTTGTAGTTTTCCACATATAGATCCTAAACACATGCTTTTAGATTTATACCTAAGAATTTCAAAAATTTTGTTCCATTGAAAAATATTAGTTTTTTTTTTAAATTATAAGTTCCAATTGTTGTTTGCTTATAAATAGGGATACCACTGATTTTTGTATATTGACCTTTTATCCTGTGGGCTTCCAGGAGGCTCTGTGGTAGAGAATCCACCTGCCAATGCAAGAGACATAGTAGAAACAGATTCAGTCCTTAGACCAGGAAGATCCCCTGCAGAAAGAAATAGCAACCCAATCCAGTGTTTGTGCCTGAAAACTTTCATAGACAAAGGACCCTGAAGGGCTACAGTCAATGGGATTGCATATAGTCGGATACAATTGAGCAACTGAGCATGCACTTATTTCCTGCAACCTTACTGTATGCGATAGTTCCAAGTTTTTATTTTCCAGATACTTTGGGGTTTTCTGTATCAGCAATCATGCCATCAGAAAATAAAATCAGTTTTACTGCTTCCTTTCCAATATGTCTACATATTGTTTCTTTATCTTATTTCATTGTATGAACTACAATCATGAATAGAAGAAGCAAGTGAGGACACACTTGCCTTGAGAGTTCTTTTTTTTTTTTTTTTATCATGATTGGGTTTGGATTTTGCCAAATTCCTTTCCTGAATTAATGGGCATAATCATGAATTTGCTTCACAGTTTTTGAATTCTCAGCTAGCCTCACACATCTGAATAAATCCCCTTGGTCACAGTACATAATTATATTTATATTGCTAGGTTCAGTACATGATGTTTAAGGACTCTGTGTCTATATTCAAGAAAGACGTTTGTCCATAGCTTTCTTTTCTTATGATATCTTTACGTAATTTTGGTACAGGGGTAATGTTGCCCTCACAGAATGAGTTAAGAGGTACTCTTCTGTTTATATTTTCTGAAAAAGACTGTGAAAAACTGGTATTATTTCTAAACTGTTTAATAGAATTTATCAGTGAAACTAAGCATGGTAGTTTATTTCTTAGAAAGTTACTGAATGACTCTCAATAATAAATATAAGGCCCCTCAAGTTATCCCTTTCAACTTGGATCAAATTTGGCAGTGTGTATCTTTCAAGGAATTGTTTCATTTAGATTATTAAATGTGTCAGTAAAGAGGCTGTTCATATCATTTTTTAATTATCCTTTAATGTCCATGGGATCGGTAGTAATAAACTCTTTTATTTGTGACACTGGTAATTTGCGTCTTCTCTATTTTTTGTTGGCTAGCCTGGCTTTAGATTATTTTTATTGAAATTTCATATAGTCAGTTTTTTATTTAAATATTTTTCTCTGTTGTTTAATCTGTTTTCAATTATATTGATTTCTGCTGTAATTATTATTTCTCTTCTTTTGCTTGCCATAGGCCTAATTTACTCTCCTTTCATTTACTAAGGTGGAAGCTGGGATTATTGATTTTTAGAACTTTCTTAATATATACATTTAATGATATATACTTTCCTTTAAGAGGCACTTTCAACGCATCCCACATATTTTGACAAATTTCAATTTCTTTTGGTTCAAAATATATTTAATTTCTCTTAAAACTTTTCCTTTACTCATGATTTATTAACAAACATATTTTAATTTCCTAATACTTATTGGATTTTCCAGCTCAGTAGTTCAGTTCAGTCAGTCAGTCATGTCTGACCTGTGCAACCCCATGGACTGAAGCACGCCAAGGTTCCCTGCCCATCACAAACTCCCAGAGCTTACTCAAACTCACGTTCATTGAGTAGGTGATGCTAATCAACCATCTCATTCTCTCTCGTCCCATTCTCCCCCTGCCTTCAATCTTTCCCAGCATCAGGGTCTTTTCCAATAAGTCAGTTCTTCACATCAGGTGGCCAAAGTATTGGAGTTTCAGCTTCAGCATCAGTCCTTCCAATGAATATTCAAGACTTATTTCCTTGAAGATTGACTGGTTTGATCTCTTTGCAGTCCAAGGAACTCTCAAGAGTCCTCTCCAACACCACAGTTCAAAAGCATCAATTCTTCAGTGCCTAGCTTTCTTTATGGTCCAACTCTCACATCCATACATGACTACTGGAAAAACCATAGCTTTGACTAGACAGACCTTTGTCAGCTAAATAATGTCTCTGCTTTTTAATACGCTGTCTGGGTTTGTCATTGCTTTTCTTCCAAGGAGTAAGTGTCTTTTAATTTTATAGCAGCAGTCACCATCTGCAGTGATTTTGGAGCCCAAGAAAATAAAGTTTCTCACTGCTTCCATTTTCCATTGTTTCCTCATCTATTTGCCATGAAGTGATGGAACTGCATGCCATGATCCTAGTTTTCTGAATACTGAATTTTAACACAGCTTATTCACTCTCTTCTTTCATTTGCATCAAGAGGCTCTTTAGTTCCTCTTTGCCTTCCGCCGTAAGGGTAGTGTCATCTGCATATCTGAGGTCATTGATATTTCTTCTGGAAATCTTGATTCCAGCTTGTGTTTCATCCAGTCCAGCATTTCACATGATGTACTCTGCATATAAGTTAAATAAGCAGAATGATTATATACAGCCTTGATACACTCCTTTCCCAATTTGGGACCAGTTCTTTGTTCCATGTCCAGTTCTACCTGTTTCTTCTTGACCTACATACAGATTTCTCAGGAGGCAGGTAAGGTGGTGTGTTATTCCCATCTCTTTAAGATTTTTCCACAGTTTGTTGTGCGAGGAACCAGAGATCAAATT
Source organism: Neotragus pygmaeus (assembly GCA_006410875.1). Classification (NCBI taxonomy): domain Eukaryota; kingdom Metazoa; phylum Chordata; class Mammalia; order Artiodactyla; family Bovidae; genus Neotragus; species Neotragus pygmaeus. The sequence continues at coordinate 240,267 of SJYV01029777.1, forward strand.
TCCAACATCCATTTGATCATAGAAAAAGCAAGAGAGTTCCAGAAAAATACCTACTTCTGCTTTATTGACTACACCAAGCCTTTGACTGTGTCAATCACAACAAATTGGATTTTCCGGCTATCTTCCTATTATTGATTTCTAGTTTAATTCATTGTAATCTGAAAACACATATGTATAATTTTTCTTTTAATTAACTAAGATGTGTTTTATTAAAAAGCCTAGAATGGGATGTGCCTTGCTGAAGGCAGCTGATGCATACATTGAAAAGAAATTACCTGCTGTTTTAGAATGTTCTAAAATAGCAGATTACATCAACTTGATTTTTTCCTTTGTCAATCACCCTAACACTCAGAGTTTTCCATTTTTACTGAGATATAATTGACAAACAAAAATTATATACATTTAAGGGAATGTTCGGAGAAGACAATGGCACCCCACTCCAGTACTCTTGCCTGGAAAATCCCATGGATGGAGGAGCCTGGTGGGCTGCAGTCCGTGGGGTCGCTAAGAGTCGGACACAACTGACTTCACTTTCACTTTTTACTTTCAGGCATTGAAGAAGGAAATGGCAACCCACTCCAGTGTTCTTGCCTGGAGAATCCCAGGGACGGAGAGCCTGGTGGGCTGCCGTCTATGGGGTCACAGAGTCGGACTCAACTGAAGCGACTTAGCAGTAGCAGTAGCAGCAAGGGAATGTCTTCATATATACATATACACTGTGAAATAGTTGACACAATAAGCTAATTGATATAGTGATTACCTCACAGAAACTTTTTCTTGTTTGTGTATGTGTTGAGAACTCTTAGATTTACCCGCTTAGCAAGCTTCAAGTACACAATACAGCATTGTTGACTATGTTTGCATTGTTATACATTAGGTTTCTAAAAGTTATTCATCTTGAATCATAAGCTTTGTACCCCTTGACCAATATCTCCCCATTTACCCCCAGCCACTGGCAACCACTATGCTACACTCTGTTTTTATGAGTTTGACTGTTTTAGATTCCACATAAGAGTGATTTCATGCAGTATTTATTGTCTTTCTGTGTCTCGTTAATTTTACTTAGCTGAATGTTTTCCAGATTCAGCCATGATTTTACAAATAGTAGGAGTTTCTTCTCCTTTCCATTGTATGTATGTCCCACATTTTCTTTATCCATGGACTTAGGTTTGAAAGGTTGTTGCTGAATCATGCAAAGACGCTGGGATTCTTGGCCTCCAGAAGAGAAGAATTCAATCCGGGGCCAGAGACTTGATCACTCAGAGCTTTTGTATAATAAAATTTTATTAAAATATAAAGGATATAGAGAAAGCTTCTGACATAGACATCAGAAGGGTGTAGAAAGAGTACCCACTTGCTAGTGTTAGCAATGGAGTTATATACTCTCCAATGAATCCAAAGGATGTCTAGAGGTTGTAAAGACCAGACCTACTCCCATAATTTACATTTTAAAATAACAGGATTAGCCAGAAGGTTTAATCCAGAGACTGTCCTCAGGCAGGATACATTATTGTTATATAATCCTAAGGAATGTAGAAGGAAAGTTTGTCCTTTCTTCCTCCTTGAGAATTCCAGACCCCTCTCTCCTTGGGGACCCCTAGAATTCTTATCAACCTGTCTAGGAAATGATTCTTTCAGGTTGTTTACATATCTTGACTATTATAAATAACGCTGTAATGAATATGGGTGCATATCTCTTCAATATCTTTTTTTTCCTTTCCTTTAAATATAGATTCAGAAGTGGGGCTGCTGGATCATATGGCTCTGTGTGTGTGCGTGTGTGTTGAGATCACTTATCACTTTGGGTGTTAGGTAAATAAACCCTCATCTCACAGAGCAGGTTTGCTGTTCAAGAATTGCTTCAGTTTTTGTTTAAGAAAGTCTTTCTCCTTCACTTTTGAAGAATAATTTTATTGCATACAGGCCTTCAAGTTGGTGGAATCTTTTTCTGAGCATTTTCAATATTTCACCAAACTCATAACTTGTTTGTATGTATCTAATGAGATGTCAATGGAAACAGTGAGAAACTTTATTTTCTTGGGCTCCAAAAATCACTGCAGATGGTGACTACAGTGAAATTAAAAGATGCTTGCTCCTTAGAAGAAAAGCTATAACCAACCTAGACAGCATATTAAAAAGCAAAGACATTACTTTGCTGACAAAGGTCCGTCCAATCAAAGCTATGGTTTTTCTAGTAATCAGGTATGGATGTGAGAGTTGGACCATAAAGAAAGCTAGGCACTGAAGAAGATGTTTTTGAATGGTGGTATTGGAGAAGACTCTTGAGACTTCCCTGGACTGTAAGGAGATCAAACCACTCAATCCTCAAGGAAATTAGTCCTAAATATTCATTGGAAGGACTAATGCTGAAGCTGAAACTCCAATACTTTGGCCACCTGATGTGAAGAACTGACTCACTGGAAAAGACCCTGATGCTGGGAAAGATTGAAGGCGGGAGGAGAAGGAGATGACAAAGGATAAGATGGTTGGATGGCATCACTGACTCAATGGACATGAGTTTAAGGAAGCTCCAGGAGTTGGTTATGAACAGGGAAGCCTGGCATGCTATGGTCCATGCCCATGGGGTTGCAAAGAGTTGGATACGACTGAGTGACTGAACTGAGCTGAATGAGATACGCACTGTAACTCTTATTCTTATTGCTCCCAGACAAGGTGGTTTCACTCCATGTAGCTTTTTTCAAGATTGTTTCTTTATCTTTGGTTTTCTGCAGTTTGAACATGGTATGCCTATTCAAATTTGGGGTATTTTCTTCTATGAACTTCCTAGATTTATGACTTTGAACCTGTTATTAATTTTGGAATGTTTGGCTATTATTTCAAATTACTCCTCTCTATTCTTTTTCTGGTAGTTTAATTATACAGATAGTACACTTTTTTTGTATTGCACCACAGATGTTAAATACTGGGTTTTTTTGTTTTTTTTTTTTCCTTCTGTCTTCAAACTCACTGATTTTTTTCCCTTGGCCATGTTAAGTCTACCAATGGCTCATCAAAAGCACTCTTTATTTCTGTTTGTTTTTTTTTCCCTCACATTTCCTTCTGATTTTTTGCTTTGTCCCAACAATTCTATGATATCTGAGTTCCTCATGCTTTTTCTTTTTCTCATGTATGATCTTTTGTTGAAAGCTGTGCATGCTGTATTAAGCAATAGGAATGGAGGCAAACATACTTTATGTATGAGGATTCTGTTAACCTGCTAAGAGTTGGCTTCTGGTTTTTGGTTTTTGGTTTTTTTGTTTGTTTGCTGTAGATATATATGCCAATCTCCTTACTTTTCTCTCAACTTTGAACTTCCCTGAGGACTTTTCCTCTGAGAGACTCTGTGACTTTCAGCTCTTTTAGCTGTGACCCACTGTTAGGTGGCACTAGTGGTAAAGAATCCACCTGCCAGTGTAGGAGGTACAGGAGACACAGGTTCCATCTCTGGGTTGGGAATATTCCCTGGAGGAGGAAATGGCAACCCACTCCAGTATTTTTGCCTGGAAAATTCCATGGATAGAGGAGTCTGGTGGGCTCCTGGTGGGCTGTAGCCCATGGGGTCACTAAGAGTCGGACACAACTGAGTGTCTGAGAAGCACACAGTGTTATCACACTGGAGCCTTGTTGGTGTGATGGTAAGGGCCAGGGAAAAGGAGGATTCTGGAATCAATGGATAAGTCACTGTCTTTTCGTGGGCCTGTCCCTGGGCTCTGAAAATGTACACTTCTATTTTTAACAGTTTAGTGACACAAGGGTACCTTCCTGTACCTCCTCCACCCTTCAACCTCTATTCCTTTTTCTGGCTGCAGCTCTGTCAATCCACTTCCTTGAAACCCTAACTCCTATGACCTTGTTTTCTCCCTTTAAGAGAGTCTGGAAGTGATACAGAAAGGAAGGGAACAGTGCACAACAATTAGCATATTACTGACTGGAGATATATTAATACATCTTTTGTACCCAAACATTATTGATTGGAGATGTATCAATACATTTTTAGAAAGTGATACAATTAAGACTGCTATTGAAGTTATTAGAGTTTAAAATTGATCAAGAGTTCATTATACTACTTATGATCATCATTGTTATTCACATTTTGCTCCATTAGGTTTCTGTTACAACCTTGTGCATATTATATACTCAATTTTATTACCATAAAAAATTTCAAAAATGACTCACCATGAAATTTTGAGTAAAGAAGAACTGTTCAGTGAATTTTATGCAAGCACTTTCTCTGACTATCCAAGTGACATGTATACTCGTGTTTCAGAAGATGATGGTTTTTCAGAATTTAGTTCTGATTCAGATAATGTGATTATTAGACTGACACAAAGACAAAAAACCTTAGTAAATGATTCTGATATGGAAAGCGAAAATGAAACTCATGGTGCTGGAGGATAGGCCTTTGCTTCTGCAGAAGAGAGGGCTAAAGATATTTCAAGAAAATCAGAAGACTTTACAGGTGTGTCAGGTATAACTACTGAATATAATAACCCACAAAGTGTGAGTGAAATAGCAGAATTAATTTTTGGCTGGCCAATATAAAAACCAATAGCCACAGGCATCAGTTTCTGCAAAAATCCCTTCGTCAATAATGAGTTAAAAGAATGACACAACTGTTAAGAACAAGACATGACAAAAACTGGTTAGAAACAGTTAAACCTAAAATGGCAGAAGATTCAACTTCCAATAGACCTTGAGCTTCATTATACACTCATTGTGATACAACAGCTAAATGACACACCCACAGCTACCATGTCATTTCTGAGACCAACCATAAAAGGCCAGGGCCAGGGCCACTCTCACATTTTCAGATGCCCACACTCTGCCTATGGAATGCCTCTCTCTCTAAATAAAGCTGGCTTCATTTTACTATGGCTTGTTCTTGAATTCTTTGCCAAGGACCCTTACTTCGCAGCCCATCCCAAAGACTCACCCAAGACCTGGGACATGACCATCCTCCCATGCCCCGTTTTTCCTACAACATAAGGTCTGGAGGAGACTGGAATGCAGGAAATTTCCTTGGAGTAGGCCTTTGTTATGGAGAAGACTTTCATGTATTTCATTAAAGATTACTCCTTCCCTCTCCCTGCACGGGCCAAGAGAGGCTCTCTCACCATGAGAACCTGGTGGAGTTTAGGGGAATCAAGCCCTTAACACTTAAGGAGACTCCTCTAAGCCTGTGGCCCCAGGATTTTCTCATTCTCAGGCTAGTCCAGAATCAGGCTCTAGCAATTCACCAACATTACCATTAAGAGTTTCCACCACTTTATGAATCCAGAACAACTCCGGATAAGTAGATCTCTGCTATGACTTTCCAGACTCACCCATCTCTCCAAATGTCAGGGTAGTGGTTTGCTTTGCAACCTCGCTACTCTGATGGGTCTAAGAGTGCTCATTGACTTCATGGTGTCAGGTTTTTCACATTCTCTTGTTTTAAGGACAGAAATGATGACTTCCAAGTTCTTTATATGTCTTAGCTGAAACCAGCAAGGTTTTCCGTTTTCACCTTCCCTAAGTTGAGCTTCCAAAATAAGACAGCTAAAATAAAATGTATAATTAACTTTCCTTTTCTAGCTGGAAAGCAAAGTAAGCAGTATAGTACAGTGTGAACTAAAAAGGGTGGGCTTTGAAGACAGCTTGCCTAGTTCCAAAACCTAGCTGCTCTAAGCTTCAAGTACCTAATCCGGAAAATGAGAATAATGAAGTGCCAAACTCAAAGCTTTGCAGCAATGAAGGACAGTATCTGGCACACAACACATACTCAATAAATTGCATTAGTATGTTAGTAAAAACATTCCATATATTGGCTGAATCATTGATTCAACTTCTTAACAGGAAATGTCAGTTTAAGAGTCAATAAACCCAAATTCAAACTAGAACGGATTAATCAAAGGTGTTAACAGAGATAAAAAACAATCTAAATGATAACCTAAAGCCAATAAAGTAAACAGAAAGAAAAGAGAATAGAATTCTCCCCCCCAAATATTCTGCTTTAGCCTTCATCTGCTAATAGGGTAAATATCAAACTGATTTGACAGTTTCTCCAAGACCAAAACTCTTCAGGCCTATTGCAAATGAGGATAAAGTTAAGTGAACAGGAATGGTTGGTTTTTGTTGGTAAAACTTCACTAATTAGTATCCTGAGTTAGGATAAAATACATTAACACTTCCTAGAAAATCAAATGCCAGGAACACAGAACTCTATTTTCAAATAGCATTAAGGAAAATAGAAGCTCAGTGAGACTCTGAGAATATATTTCAGGTAGGTTTGACACTTCCACCTGTTAAGAAATATCACATCAGGAAAGTGACATCTGAGCCCCTCAAGAGGCACTCGGGAAAGAACCTGGACTACGACAAATTCTTTGTAGCTGGTAGGCAATCAGATACACAGCCAAAGTCTCCTGAACAATCTGAAGGGTCCAAGAGGGTCTTATGTCCTTAAGAAGAGGGCACAAAGGGCTTCTCCATGTCCCTCACAAGATTCATACCCTGATCAAGAGGTATCACTGATCACTTTGGGGAGGATTTAAAGCTAAGAAAACCCACCAATCAGCTGAAACTGGTACTACCTCTGTGAATTAAGCTGTATCCTTCACCTACATTAAGAGGACTTGTAACCTTTGGCTGTGTCTTTACAGCTTTCTGTCAATCACTATACAACCATACCCCGAGTAACTATTTTACAGCAGTCTAGGTCATACCAGAGCAAGGATAATCACTTAGTCAGAAAAACACCACTAAAAACAGCAACTCTCTGCCTTGACAGTTTGAGGAACAAACAGTGCCTTCAAATGTCTCCTCACAAATCTCCAGAGTATCAATGGTGTATGTCAGGTGTGTCTGTGAGGGTCTCAGGATAATCTCAGGGAGCCGTTCCTTCTTTTCTTACACACCATGAAGGCTGATACTGAGGCCATGTTGAAGGGAATCATTCTTACTCTAAGAGCACCTTGAATGAGCCAATTCTACCATAATGATGATCAGTCATCGAGAAGGTCACGTTGCTGCCTAAACTAGAAACACCTTCTTCTGTCAGTGCTATTTTCCCAACAAACTGATGGAAGGTGTCTCAAGTCAAACAGCCCACTTCGATTTTACTCTCTGGGGGACTTTGTTTTGATTCCATATAAGTATGGCAGCAGCAGATCCATATATGCGTGTCTATTCCCTCAGAATGAGAAAGTGCCTCAAAGCCTTAAGGTAAGATCCCCTTAAGATAATGTCCCTTTGAGACAGGCACAGACTGCGAACAGAGAGGTCTGGACATACAAGAAACAAACAATGAAACAAGTTTCATTGGAGACACTTGCATACACACTCCCTTTGAGACAGGCACAGACTGCGAACAGAGAGGTCTGGACATACAAGAAACATACAATGAAACAAGTTTCATTGGAGACACTCGCATACACACCACCATCTGTACTAAACTCAAGTATCCTCTCCCACTTATTATCAAATCCTGATATTATGAATGTTTTATCTTTTCCTTTAAGATAAACTAATTATAAAACCTTTGATCTGATACCTATAAACTAAACCAAACTCTAAACAGATGAGAAGCTAGCTGCCATCAAATATTTAACAAAGCCAAGAGAACAGAGCTTTGGTCTCAGCTGGGTTTTTCCTAAAGTGACCTATAGTGAGAAGCTTGGGTTCCAAATGTCATTAAAATCCCGAGAGATTAGAAGAGAGCCAGCAGGGCAGGAACATAGACACAGATATAGAGAATGGATTTGTGGACACAGAGGGGAAGGAGAGGGTTGGATGAACTGACATGTATACACTACCACGTGTAAAGCAGATAGCTAGTAGGAACCTGTTGTATAGCCCAGGAAGCTCAGCTCGGTGCTCTGTGATGACCTAGAGGGGTGAGAAGGAGACTCAAGAGGGAAGGGAGATAAGTATACATATGGCTGACTCACATTGTTGTACAGCAGAAACTAACACAACATTGTAAACCAATTATCTTCCAATTAAAAATGAAAATTTTTTAATTAAAAAAAATAAAATCAGCCACAACTTTCAATTCATTTGAAGTATAATGTTTCACCATATCATAGATTGATAATATAGTTCAAGCTACTAAGGAAGTTAAAAACGATCTAACTGTCTCATTCGACATATGAGAAAACTGGGATGCTAAGAGAAAAAGCAAACATACGTATAATCTAAGATTATTACTAAGAACTCTGTCAAGGCAAAATACAAATTACTGAGGATGAAATTAATTACTGATCCTCTTCTTTACAGGAAACAAGAATACTAGACCATTATTAGAAACACTGGTATAGATTAACTGCATTTAATCCCTCTTCATCCCTTCAATATGAAAAGATTTCAACATATAAAAGATGTTTCCTTTTCTCTGTAAGATGCTGTAATACCCATGAGACCTCTGAAATGGTAAACGCATATTCCATTTTATTCCGGCTGTCATATCAGAACTCATAGAATCTTAGAATGCTTTTCCTATAGGAAATACAGTTTTACAGGGGCCTTCATCTCACAAATGGAGCTGTTTAATTTAGAGCCAGAGGATGATCCCAGTGTGTTCACAGCACATTTACTGAATTTATAACTATAATGCCTTTGGATATGTATTATACTTTTCATGTATTCTATTGATCCATTGAAAATATTTTGCTTCTCATAAGAGGCACAAGGGGACATTCATAAAGAAATTGAAGTTTGCCTTATACCTCAAGTTCTAACATTAAATATAATGGATTGGTGAGACAAATAAAAGACTAAGCCATTATCTGATACTTTATTACTAGTTGTCTATAATAGAATTCAGCGGTCCTTTTTCTTGATACTGTAATGCAGCTACCTTTAAACTAGAGTATGAATGACCTTGGGGCACTTGAGGACACTCCAAGTAGCATGTGGAAATGGTCAATTTTAAGGAAATCAGTTTCTAAATCTGACTAAAAGCTATGACCAACCTAGACAGCATATTGAAAAGCAGAGACATTACTTTGCCGACTAAGGTCCATCTAGTCAAGGCTATGGTTTTTTAGTAGTCATGTTTGGATGTGAGAGTTGGACTGTGAAGAAGGCTGAGCACCAAAGACTTGATGCTTTTGAAATGTGGTGTTGGAGAAGACTCTTGAGAGTCCCTTGGACTGCAAGGAGATCCAACCAGTCCATTCTGAAGGAGATGAGCCCCAGGATTTATTTGGAAGGAATGATGCTAAAGCTGAAACTCCAATACTTTGGCCACCTCATGTGAAGAGTTGACTCATTGGAAAGGACTTTGATGCTGGGAGGGATTGGGGGCAGGAGGAGAAGGGGACGACTGAGGATGAGATGGCTGGATGGCATCACTGACTCGATGGATGTGAATCTGAGTGAACTCCAGGAGTTGGTGATGGACAGGGAGGCCTGGCGTGCTGCAATTCATGGGGTCGCAAAGAGTCAGACACGACTGAGCGACTGAACTGAACTGAGCCATGTGTATTCTTTCTAAAACTGATTGCCCGCACATTCCCTGAAGTAAAAGGCATCATTCAGAATCAACTTTCTTTATTTTCTCTTTTATAATCTTAGTTCTCCTATTTTACAAAAGAAAATAGTATCATCCTGATGTGTAAAGACTTCTAGACACCAAACGAGGCAATATTGAAATTTGGGCATCAAATTTTGGGCAAACTGTGTAGCTTTAATGACTGGCAACATCTTCTTATAAATCAGGTGTGTCCAGTTATTTTCTTTTTAAGAAAACTGGAGAAGCACTCCATCAGTGCTGGCAGCTGATCTTGCTCATAAATGACCATGTAATTGTTGGCATATAACTTGAAAAGACTCAAAGCAGTGAGTGACACTGCTATAAGGTGTCTTCCATTTCCATAATTTCTGTAACAGTACTTATATCTTTAAAAATGAAAATCAGGATTCTGAGCCCTCTCTCAATATAGCAATAACTAGTGTTCAGCTGAAGATTTTTTAACTGACTGAGAATTTTGGATGTGTTTATTTCATTAAAACATGCATTTAAGTAATATTTTTATTTTCATATTCAGTAGTTTATCCCAATTTATGTTCTTTTGATCAATTGTATACTAATGACAATTTGAGTCAAGCCTTAAAGGGCAATAGAAAAAAATCAATAGAATTAAGAACTGATTCTTTGAAAAGGTAAACAATATTGATAAACCTTTAGCCAGCTGCATCAAGAAATGAGAAGAGAGCACTCAAGTCAATAAAATTAGAAATGAAAAAATAAAAAGTTACAACCAACACCAAAGAAATACAGAGGATCATAAGAGATTGCTACAAATAGCTATATGTCAATAAAATAGACAACTTGGAAGAAATGAACAAATTCCTAGAAATATACAATCTCCCAAGACTGAACCAAGGAGAAATAGAAAATGAAAACATCAATTACTAGTAATAAAATTAAATCAGTAATTTTTAAAAAAAAAAAAACTTTCAACAAACAAAAAATTCAGGACCAGATGGCATCACACAAGAATTCTATCAAATATTTAGAGAAAAGTTAACATCTATCCTTCTCAAGCTATTTCAAAAAAAAAAAAAAAATGCAGAGGAAGGAATACTTCCAAATTCATTCTATGTGATCACCTTAGAGCAGAAATCAAAGATACTATAGAAAAGAAAATTACAGACAGATATCACTGAAAATAGATGCAAAGTGCTCAAAAAATATTAGCAAATTGAATCCAACAATAAATTTTTAAAAGATCACACAACACAATCAAGTGGGATTTATCCCAAAGATTGATTAATTTGTGGATTCTGAATCAATGTTGCACATCACATTAACAAACTGAAGAGTAAAAACCATATGTTCATCTCAATAGATGCAGATAAAACTTTTGACAAAATTCAACAGCCATTTATGGTAAAACTCTTCAGAAAGTGGTTACAGAGAGAACATACCTCAACAAAATAAAGGCCACATGACACAAGTCCATAGCTAACATCATACTCAATGGTGAAAGGCTGAAAGCATTTCCTCTAAGATCAGGAGCAAAACAAGGATGCCCATGGTCACTACTTCTATTAAACACAGTACTGGAAGTCCTAGCCACAGAAGTTAGACAAGAAAAACAAATAAAGGGTATCAAAGCTGGAAAGGAAGAAGTAAAATTGTCACTGTTTGCAGATTGCTTGATACTATACACAGAAAAATTCTCAAGATGCCACCATAAAACTACTGGAGCTCATCAATAGATTCAGTAAAGTTTCAGGATAAAACACTAATGTACATAAATCTGTTGTGCTTCTATACATTAACAATGAACTAGCCAAAAAAGAAATTAAGAAACACTCCCATTTGTAATCACATCAAAAAGAATGAAATACCTAGGAGTAAATCTAAGGACTTCCCTGGTAGCTCAGCTGGTAAAGAATCCACCTGCAATGCAGGAGACCTCGGTTCAATTCCTGGGTTGGGAAGATTCCCTGGAGAAGGGATAGGCTACCCATTCCAGTATTCTTGGGCTTCCCTGGTGGCTCAGATGGTAAAGAATTTGCCTGCAATGTGGGAGACCTGGGTTCAATCCCTGGGTCGGATTGAACCTGGGTTGGATAACTCCTGGAGGAGGGCATGGCAACCCAATCCAGTATTCTTGTCTGGAGAATCCCCATGAACAGAGGAGCCTGGCAGGCTACAATCCATGGGGTTGCAAAGAGTCGGACACAACTGAGAAACTAAGCACAACACACAAATCTAAGGAGGTAAAAGATCTACATTCAGAAAACCTGTATTCATTGGTATAACATACCAATGAAAGAAAATGAAGACCACACAAACAGATGGAAAGCTATACTGTGTTCACAAACTGAAAAAATATTGTTAAAATGACCACTACTCAAGGCAGTCTACAGATTTAATGCAATCTCTATCAAAATACCAATCACATTTTTTACAAAATTATAGTATTTATGAAATATGTATGAAAACACAAAAGACTCCAAATAGACAAAACAATCTTGAGAAAGAAGAACAAAGCTTGAACCATTATTTTCCCTGATTTTAAACCATACTACAAAGCTACAGGAATCAAAAATAGTATTGTACTCACACAAAAACAGTCACATGGATCAATGGAACAGAAGAGAGTCCAAAAATGAACCCACATTTTTATGGTCAATTAATTTATGTCAAAGGAGGCAAGAACATACAATGAGGAAAAGATAGCTTCTTCAATAAATTGTGTTGGAAAATCTTGACAACTACATATAAATCAAACTGGACCACTGTCTCATATCACACACATGGACAAAGTCGAAATGCACGAGACTTAAATGTAAGGCCCCAAACCATAAAACTCCTAGAAGAAAACATAAGCACAACACTCTTTGGCATAAAGTACACCAATATTGCTTTGATCTGTCTCCAAAGGCAAGAAAATAAGAACAAAAACAAACAAATGGGACCTAATTACAATTAAAGTTGTTTGCTCAGCAAAGGAAAATATCAACAAAATGAAAAGACACCCTACAGAAAGGGAGAAGATATTTGCAAATGATATGACTGATAAATGGTTTAATGTCCAAAATAAACAGCTCATAAACTCAATATTCAGAAACAAACAACCTGATTAAAGAATGAGCAGAAGACTTGAATAGACATTTTTTCCAAAGAATACATATAGATGCCCAGTAGGTACATGAAATGATGCTCAACATTACTAATGATCAGAGAATTGCAGTTCAAAACTACGAGATATCACATGACACTTTTCAGAACGGCTAGCATCAAAGGGACCACAAACAAACGATGGAGAAAACATAGGGAAAAGAGATTTTGCATACACTGCTGGTGGGAATGTAAATCAGTGCAGCCACTGTAGAACGCTGTATGTTCTACAGTGTTCTTCAAAACACTAAAAACAGAATGACCATATGACCAGCAATTTCACTCCTGGGTATAAATCTGAAGAAAACAAAGATATTAATTTAGAAAGATACTTGCACCCCAAAGTTTATAGTAGCATTGTTTACAATTGCCAAGATATGGAAGCCACCTAAGTGTCCATGAACAGGTGAATAGATTAAAAACAGATGTGATATATATATATATATCCATATATATATATATATACACACATAACAAGGGGCTTCCCTGGTGGCTCAAACTGTGAAGAATCCATCTGCAATGCAATAGACCTGGGTTCAATCCCTGGGTTGGGAAGATCCCCTGGATGAAGAAATGGCTACCCACTCCAGTATTCTTGCTTGGATAATTCCATGGATAGAGGAGCCTGTCAGGAAACACTGCATGGGGTTGCAAAGAGTCAGACACAACTGAGCAACAAAGACGCACACACACTCACAATAATTTTGCCATGGATCTGGAGGGTAATATAGTCAGTGAAATAAGTCAGAGAAAGACAAATACTATATGATATTACTTACATGTGGAATCTAAAAAATAAAACAAACTAGTAAATATAACAGAAAATAAACAAAATCATAGCTATAGAAAACAATCTAGTGGTTACCACTGGGGAGAAGAGTTAATATAGGATAGAGGATTAAGTGGTACAAACAAATATATATAAATAAGCTACAGGATACATTTTAAAGCATGGGGAATATAACCTATAAGTTGATCATAACTATAAATGAAGTTCAATCTATAAAATATTAAATCACTATATTGTACATCTTTATATAATATTGCAAATCAACTATACTTCAATTTTTTAAAAAAGAAACATTTAGAAATGTAACAGTGAAAAGTTGAATTGAGAAGAACACAAAAGAACAAATAAAAATTGAATATCCTTTCTCTTTGCCATTTTGGACATTTCATTGACTGAGGGGAACATCAGTCCCCAAGCATGGCCAAAGTGAAAAATAGTATTAGAGACGGAAAATAAGGTAACATGGAAATAGCAAACTTGGTAGTAAAGTAACAATTTTTACAAAGTTTTAAATTGGGTATGACTAAAAGCATTTTCTATATTTTTAATATGAAACATTTGAATTTAATAACATGTACGAAGTCAGCACATTTTTTAAACTGGAGCTTCAATAACTAACTGAAAGGGAGATTGGGCTTTTCCATCACTGTTCAGTCTTTTGACTTTTAGATACAGCCTCAGATAGGACTGTTACACACAGTGCAGCCGTGACTCAAGTATACCCTCCCTCTGTGTATTCTCCCACCCATTCTGTGCATATAAAACTTGCAAAAAGAGCAAATTCATCTGCTTTAGTACCTGTGTTCCTTATATTTAAATTACAGAAACTTTCCTTTGTGGGAGTGATTATTAATCTTACTTATTGTTTTATATTTTCCTAGGGAAAATTTTCCCAAGTATGTCTCTGTCTGTCTCCACCCCCTCCAACCGGCGCCCTCCCCACCACCCCGACCAACCTCTCTTCCAGACCAGTTCCTGATTCCCCCATGATTTAGGTCACTTAAGGTGAGTCTTCTCTGAAGGTCATCTTAAAAAAAAAAAAAAAGAAAGAAAGAAATTCGGGACATTTAACACTTTGGGTTATAATTGCATATTTATTATTGTGGTTATTCTAATGACCTGATTGCTTCCTCTTACCCTACTCTTGCCGTGCTCAGATACCTGTCTTGCCCCCGAGAGAATATTGTCTTTTCAAATAAAAATGGATTCAAGACAGGCTACTGAAGTCATTTGTATTGCAAAGTGCTGACTGGTTTTATGGAAATATCATATGCAGAAAAATCTAAGGATTCCAAACAAAATGGTGCTGTATATTACATATTTAAGAACGAAAGGGAAAAAGTGGGACTTGGGATTTCTCATAACCAAACTGCACTTCTTGCTTAATGAAGGCAAAGCCTTAGGAATTAGGAAGAGAAGAAAAGAGGAGGAAATGAAAACACCAAAGAAAGAGAATCCCATCAGACAAAAAATGCCAAGAGTATATGGACATGCTTGCATCATTCTTTGAACTCTAAGGGCATTTCTAATCACATGCAAGACAATTTTTTTTAAACTGTGAATTGTCAGTTTTTGGCTTTGAGTTTTCCATAGCTCTATGCCTGGCATGGTATAGGCACTCAGTAAATACTGGTTCATTATTACACTTTGGGTAAGGAGAAAACCACATTTAACTACTAAAGTTCAAATGGATTACATGCAGATTAACAGAAACTCCCCTGCTCCTCACCAAAATATGTTTCTCCAATGTCATCTCTTTTGGAAATAGATATACATTCCTTTGCACAAGAAAGTACAAGGAGTGTAAAACTAGTGGTTTTATTAAACTACAGAATAATATTATTTTAAGATGAAAGAGATTCTGTAAATCATCTATTTGGCCATTCTTAGTTTATAGAAGCTCCTAAAGCCCAAACAGTTTATTTGTCCAAGAATACAGCTAGCTAGTTGCAAAACTAGAACAAGAACCTTGGTCCTTCCCCATCCCTACCCCCGTGACCAAACCAGGGATTTAGGAATGGAAGACAGGTTTCTGGGTAAATGAGGATACTGAATACTCATAGCTCTTTTGCGTATTTATGAGTTTGTGTCTAATAAGGAAATGTTACTGCACTGACCCCATTTAAACAGGCTGTCAATATTCTGTATTCTGAAGGTAACACTGTTTACCTTCTCATAGTGTTTTTCATACATACATGATTTTTGGGGAAGGAACAAATTGGTAATTATCTTCACTAATGAAATGTGCAATCATTCCAGTTAGATTTTAAATGGGGCACGACTCGCATTCATAAGGCCCATTGAATAAATGCCTATTAGGTACAGTTTAATGGCTTAATGCTTGATTCATGTTTTCCTTCTCTATGGTTGATTCTTACTGCATATTCAGGGTAATTAGGAAATTTGATTTTTCTTCCTGGTGTATATATAATCCCGGTATTCAGAAAGCTCAGCTCAGCAAAATAGCAAGATAAAAGTCAAATTTTTCCATGAAAAAATATTAGAGGACTGTATCTGTGATGATGATAGGATTGGGGATTTTGGCTAAATGTTCTGTTAGCAAAGGAAATTCTTTTTTTGCTTTAGTAAGGAGCTAACAATTCTTAATTATCACATGCCTCAGAAAATGACTCCTGCAACACCTGGAAAAACCAGAGTATTTCTTTCCCATGTTTAAGTCCAAACTCAAACTGGCAAACTGTTGATAAATTAATGGAGAAAAGCTTCCAATGAGAATAAATTATATTGAAAATATTCCTGTTAGATGTTCTTCTGTAACAAACAATAGCATATATCAATTTATTAGAATATGACTTCTGTTCAATTTTTTCAAATTTATACACATTGTGTTAGGCTGTGAATGCTGATAACAATGAAGCAAGTCTCTGCTTTTAAAGCATTCAAACTTTTTCTCAATATTAGTTAATAACTTCCAACAGAATAAACTCATATAATGTATATATATGAAAAATATGTTTTTATATTTACAAAGTTAGGTTAACACTCTTTGCACATATTCAAAGTTTGACTGCTTCTTTTATGATTCAGAAGTTATTAAGTTGATGAATAGTAAGGCTTGAGTTATCTGGCAGGTGTAGATTCCACCTGCTACTATATTAACTTACATCATTTTCCCCTTTCTTTTCTGCTATTCTCTCCCTAAAAGAGAAGGAATTAAGTGGATCATGAGAATCTAAGTTTGGTTCACATGAGATCCTCACTTCCACTTTCAAAAGGAGAGCAACTCATATCACTTGCAATGTTAATCAAACGTAAGTTTGCTAATGTTTTTCTCTTCCTTCAGCATTTTCCATATTCCTAAAAAGTACCTCCAAGAGTGAAATAACACTTTAAATGAGCATGCCTGTTTATGTGTTAAAGACAGATGGAGAAGGAGAAAGAAGAGGGATAATTAAAAGGAGATGAGATGGAAAATATATTGACATTTAAATGTTCTTTCAAAATGTTCAGTCTGCATCCCTTTCATTTGAGCTAAGATGAAAGAGGTAGTGGAAACGTTCCTAGTTCTGGTTCCTTTCTGGTACCTCCAGTGGGCTCACTATGAGTTGAATGATCTGCCTCTCTAAAATGGGAATAAGAAAAACAGTAAAATGATGATCAGGGAAGGAAGGGGAAAACCGACCAGACATGGCCAGAGAAGTGCTGGTTTTTGTCTCCTATGGTTAAGACCAGAGAGTACTTATTTAATTTAATCATTTATCGTCCTATGTAGATCAAGAACATTCTATTACCAGTGGCTCTACCAGCCCTGTGACTGCACATGATGGATATACGACAGGAAAGAGAGACACAAGGAAGATTCTGATGATAGAGACCTATAGATGAAATATGGAAAGAGAAACAAGTAGAAAAATAAAAGAGACTTATGGGAGAAAAATCAAAGTATGTGAACAAGAGAAAAACCTATAAAGAAGTAGATCCTGTGGTAGGATCTAAAAATAAAGACAACTGTCCAAATGTAACAGCAAGAAAAAGTTTTTAATCTTCTACTACTTTTGTGTACATGTTTAAAATCTGTAGACAAATGCAGGAAGAATAGTGTGTAGAGATGCATTGGGAGTATTATGGGTCAGAAGAGTGTGTGTCTGTATGTATGTGTGTGTGATTTGAGAGCATGTTTATATGAAAAATTCATAGTTCAGGCCCAAGTCATGGCCTGTTTTTTCAAAGTAAGTTGTGGTCCTAGCCTGTACTGAACGGACACATTAGCCAGTTCTATTATACAAATTGTTTTCTGGAATTCTAGAAACTGAAAGTCACACAAAAATTGTCTGCTTAAGGCCTACTCCATCCATTTCTTCCTGTGCCCTAATTCTCAGGGAACTGCAACCCATTAACTTTTTGCGAACTGTCTCTTTCAGGTTATGTAGGCAAGAAACCCTGCAGCTGGGGTGCCAGTGTCTCAGAATGCAAAAGTTTAACAAGATCCAATCATCACATTATATCAGCACAAGAACATTTTGTTAAAGGGTAGTAAGTTATTTTTCCACTCATGTCTCTCATACATAAGGATGGCATATACTGACTCGTGATATTGGTGGAAACAAAATGCAGTCAGCAAAGAAAAATTCTCCACATCCTTCAAAATCACTCCCTGCAAATCTCTGACCACCCTAGTGCTGCCAGGTCAGGGTCATGCACTTCAATCTTTTCATGTACATCTCTGCTGTGACACCTCATAGCAGAGTCCAGCCACGAATCAGTTCAACTGTACAGTCTGTCTTGTAATGTCAAGGATCTCTATCAATATCTCACTTCACTGGCTATGAAGTGTCTCACTTCACTGGACATGATTATATTCACACCCATAAAGCTGAAACAAAGCAGGGTAAGGAAAGCATCCACTGAAAATCTCTGTTCCTGATTCCTCGTCCCATAATTCAGCATCTATTTTGAAAGATTCGAGGCAAAGAGCAATGGAACTGAACTGATTTTGAAAGACTGGACGCCAAGGTGCCAGTTGGTGAACCACTCTTGTAGTTGATCAGGAAGGGTAATGCACCTCAGGAGGTTATTTACAGGAACTTTTGGAAGTCTCTTGGCCAGAACCACAGGCTGAAGTGACCATTCCATAAAAATCAAAAATGTGGTGAGATGGAAAGAGAAGTAGGTGAATAAATGCGAGGGAGTGTTCAAGTCGCTCAGTCATGTCTGACTGTTTGTCACCCAATGGACTACAGCATGCCAGGCTTCCCTGTTCTTCACCACCTCCCAGAGTTTGCAAAATTCATATCCATTGAGTCCATGAAGCCATCCAACCATCTTGTCCCCTGTCGTCCCCTTTTCCTCCTACCTTCAATCTTTCCCAGCATCAGGGTCTTTTCCAGTGAGTCAGCTGGTGGCCAAAATATTAGAGATTCAGCTTCAGCATGTGCGGTTGACTGCAGGATGAACAGCAACTCTTCCACCTCAGCTCATTTCCCCTCACCTTCCTTGCTTCTGGAAGCCAGACTTCCAGGAAGGAAGTGGTACAGGGCTAAGTGGAGTCTGAGCCTCACCAGAGTCCCTGAAGAGTGTAGGGGTTGGCGCTTGGAGAAGTACATCCACCCTCTTCCTGCAGCTGTGACACTAGCAATCCCTTCTCAGACAACGATGGGCTTACTGACTCAAGCAAGCTGGGCTAATAGTAAAATCCATGCTTTTCCCAGGAAATGTTCTATTACCACTTAAGTTTGTTCAAGTTTCCTTTTCTTCAAGTATCTCTGTCTCAGTTGTCAGTAGATTCCTTCTCAGTTCAGTTCAATCATGCAGTTGTGTCTTACTCTTTGCAGCCCCATGGACTGCAGCACACCAGGCCTCCCTGCCTGTCACCAACTCCCAGAACTTGCTCCAACTCGTGTCCATTGTGTTGGTGATGCCATCCAACCACTTCATCCTGTCGTCCCCTTCTCCTCCTGCCTTCAATCTTTCCCAGCATCAGGGTCTTTTCCAGTGACTCAGTTCTTCACATCAGGTGGCCAAAGTATTAGAGTTTCAGCTTCAACATCAGTCTTTCCAATGAATATTCAGGACTGACTTCCTTTAGGATGGACTGGTTGGATCTCCTTGCAGTCCAACGGACTCTCAAGAATCTTCTCCAACACCACAGTTCAAAAGCATCCATTCTTCAGTGCTCACCTTTCTTTATAGTCCAACTCTCACATCCATATATGGCTACTGGAAAAACCATAGCTTTGACTAGATGGACCTTTGCTGACAAAATAATGTCTCTGCTTTTTAATATGCTGTCTAGGTTGGTCATAGCTTTTCTTCCAAGGAACAAGCATCTTTTAATTTCATGGCTGGAGTCACCATCTGCAGTGATTTGGAGCTCAAAAAATAAAAGTCTGTCACTGCTTCCATTGTTTCCCCCTTTATCTGCCATGAAGTGATGGGACTGAATGACACGATTTTAGTTTTTTGAATGTTGACATAGGGGTGACATTTAATGTAAGTGTTTAATAGAAACACACACACACAATGAGAGACACGCACAAACTGAGAGAGATACACACACACTGAGAGAGTCTAAACACTCACATTAAATGTCATCCATATGCCGGGGTTATCAAGAGATTTCCCTGATAAAGCATGAAATAAAGGAAAGATTGCCCCCTGAGAATGAAACTTTCCCATTTCATTCCCATATCTCTAGAACAAGCACTCTTACATAAGTACACACACACACACGTGCACACACAGCTTTTCACATCACCTCTAGACACAAACATATCCATATTATCTTCCCCATGTGCACTGTGCTGGATGATATGGGGACTGAAATGAGCAGGAAGCATCACAGCTCTAATGGACTACAAGATATGACTTGCCATCATGAGACATCTTACTGCTGACAGTTCAAGTCCCTGTTGAGAGACTGAGTTCTGGGGCCCAGCAACACCACCTCCAGGATCTCCTTACACTACAGAAACCTGGGCAAGAATTTTACATTCCTTGAACCAGATTTGCCTCATCTATAAATTGGGGAACATGGTGATACCTATCTAATGGAGTGATGGTGAGGGTCAAATGAGATTATGAATACAAATACTAGTCAGGGATTCTATCAATGTTGTTGTTGTTTAGTCGCCAAATCATGTCTGACTCTTCTGGGTCCTTAAAAAGTGAATGGGCCTTTTGTGGTGGGAAGAGTAAAATCTTTACCATTAAGTAACCTTGATTTCTGGGGCTTCTCTGGTGGTTCAGTGGTAAAGACCCCGCCAGCCAATACAGGAGAAGCAAGTTTAATCTGCTTCCCTGGGTCAAGAAGATTCCCTGGAGAAGGATGACAACCCATTCCAGTATTCCTGCCTGGGAAATCCCATGGACAGGGCTACAGTCCTTGGGGTCGCATAAGAGTTGGACGTGACTTATTGACTAAAAATAACAACAGCTCTGACTTTAACCCTAGCACTAGTACCAATCTTAAATGACCTTAAGCAAGTTACTTAAGATTTCCCTGGGGAATTCCTTGGTGATCCAGTGGTTAGGACTCAAAGTTTTCAGTGCTAAGGGCACAGGTTCAAACCCTTGTCAGGGAACTAAGATCTCACAAACCACATGGTATGGCCAAAAAAAAGATTAGACCTACTTCCTCTGTCTACAACTATCCCATCAACAGGGTTGATGCAAAGAGACATGAAGATATGCAAAGCACCAGAGAGCACTGGGCTGCTACATCATTCACCATTCACTAAACTTCCCAATGAAAACACAGAAATGTATAAGATGATCTAAAGTTCCCAGGCAGAGGCAACACACACAAAAACAGACTGGAAGCC
The DNA here is from genome assembly GCA_006410875.1 of Neotragus pygmaeus. NCBI lineage: Eukaryota > Metazoa > Chordata > Mammalia > Artiodactyla > Bovidae > Neotragus > Neotragus pygmaeus. Next base: position 261,454 of record SJYV01029777.1, read on the forward strand.
CCTTTATTTGCTCTCTGCAGGCGTGGGGCCAGCCAGCCAAATTGGAAGCAATCTCCCTCTTCCTCACCTCATATTGTACCAAATCTTGAGCATTCTGCTTGTGTAAATCACTGTCTGCTTTCTCATTGCTATCACAGCCACCAGGCACAGATCCCTTTCCATCCTGGGCTTTCTCAGCCACTCGAACAGCCTCTCAGGCTCACTCCAGGCCATTCCCTACCCAGCAGCAAGAATGATGTCCTAAATTAAAATTCAGGCATGTGACACCCCTGATTAAATCCCTTCAGAAGCTCCCCAGTAGTCCAGGGGATAAAATTCAAACCTCTCAATGGAAGCCCAGCCAGCTTCTGCCTCGTCTCCCACTATTTCCTGAGTGGGCTGAAGGCATCATCCTCTGCTCCCAAATGTCACCCATGCCAAATGTCACTCAAACAGGAGCCCTCTCCTCTTCACCTAAGAAGATGCCCCTCTACCCTTAAGTGAAACACGGTTTCCTCAGGGAGGCTTCCTGTGACTCTGCACCAGCTTACAGAGCACCCACCATGTGCTGTGGCAGCATCGTCTGCTTCTCCAACACAGATGCCGTCCAACCCACTTCACTTACATTATTTATCTAATTCTCACTTTCCCATAGATAAGTTCCTTTACTGCATGTTCCTTCTTTATCAAAGTGTCTTACAAGCATGCAACTTGAAACTGAGAGCAATAAGAGACTCATTTAATACATTCCAGTCTTTGACAGGTTTGTAATTTTTTTCAGAGTGAAGAAAAAAAAAACCTGAACATCCCTTCTAATTTGCTCCCCCATTTTTTGGAAAATGCCAAGAGGAGAAAGATTAAAAATTATGGGCAAATTCTGGGCTGCAAGCAACGATGTTCTATACGAAGTACTGATAACTCCTTAGAAGTCAGTAATGAGAAAAAAATATGAAAGGAGTGTCTCTTGGGCTCAAATTCACACCCACCGCTTCAGCAGCTGCTGGGTATGGAACACTCCATCTCCCTCAGGTTTGGTATCCCCCTACCCCCCC
>SJYV01029779.1:7863-28811 GCA_006410875.1 Neotragus pygmaeus
AATTAGTGGATGAGGGGCAGTATGGGGGGTGGGGAGTAGGAGGTGCAGATTGTTGGTGTAAGACAGGTGCAAGGGTGTTTATTGTACAACACAAAATATATTACAAACAATTATAAAGAAACATATATAGTTATAACATTTTGTAATATTGTAAATGGAAAGTAACTTTTAAACTTTTTTAAAATTGAAAAAAGAGTCACCTTCATTTTGGAGGTAAAAACAGAACAGGTTGTTAGGATAAAAATTGGATTAGATACATAGTCTTGGGCCCCTGACAGCATTTAGCCCTGTAGCTATAAGCTTTGCTGTTACTCCCCTTCTGGAGTATCACTTTCGTGGTACTTATAGTTATTTGTCTAGATTACTGCATTTATTTCTGAGCATTGCTGTGCCAGAAAGACTGGGTGCCAAGAAGAAAGATTCCAACTTCTTCAGAGCTTTGTGGAGGCCTGACTGTTGGGAAAAGTTGAGAGAGAAGCAGGCATCACTGCGTGCACACTGCAGGACAGGTACCTGAGCCCTGGTACCGAGGTATGCCACCGTCTGTACCCACGTTCCATCTCAGGCAGCCCCTCCCCAACCCGCACACACATGTTCCAAGGGAGCCCAGCAGGTGCTGGCCTCTGAGCGTGCCGGGCTTGTTCTCCTCTCAGCTCTGACTTCTTCTGCACCTGTGCTGTGATCAGGTCCATGCCTCCTCTTAAGTCTTTTATCATCGTGATAATAATATCAGCCTCATTTTTAAAATAGCCGTTTCCTCCCTATTATAAAAACCATGGAAAAATACAAGGAAAAATAAGACAAAGGAAAACCTGTTGTCTCACTATACAGAGTCTCACCACTTTTAACATTTTAGTTTTTACTTTCAGTTCTTTTGAAAAATTTTATAGGATTTTAAAAGGGTACTTCAGGTACTTTATATCTCACACTCATTAGGATGACTGCTGTCAAAAAAATTGCCAGAAAATAGCCAGTGGTTGGTGAGGATGTGGAGAAATTGGAAACCCTGCACTGTTGGTGGGAATGTAAAACAGTGTGGCCACAGTGAAAAGCAGTGTGGTAATTCTTCATGAAACATGGAATTACCATTGGATCCAGCAGTTCTACTTCTGGGTGTATACCCAAAAGAATTGAAAACAAGGACTCAAAACATCCATGTTCATAGTAGTGTTATTCATAATAGCCAAAAGTAGAAACCACTTAAATGTCCATTAGTGGATAAATGGATAAACAAATGTGATATGTATGTATAATGGAATATTATTCAGCCTATAAAGGAAGAAAATTCTGATACCAGCTACAGCATGGGTGCTCCTTGAGGACATTATACGAAGTGAAATGAAGACGAAAGGACAAATACTGCGTGATGCTACTTGTAGATGCCTCCGCGAGTCCCTTAAAGAGTCAGATTCATAGAGATGGAGGGCAGAGTGCTGGTTGCCAGGGTCGGAGGGTGCGTAAGGGCAGTGGTTGTTTTGTGTGCAGAGAGTGTCAGTTATGCAGGATGAAAAAGACCCTGGAGGAGGATGGCTGTGGCAGTTGCACAGCAATGTGAATGTACTTAAGGCCACTGAACTCTGCGCTTAGAAATGGTTATTATTGCAGTTTAAAAGTTAACAAATGAAACTCCAAAGGTACTTCGTAAATACATACAGTTTTACCTTTATAACCCAATTTTAATGATTCTGTAGTAAATTTTGTCATGTTTTTCTTTTGCAAACATAATCAGATTCATCAGTTGTGGCGTTTATTTTGGCTACCTTTTAGATGACTAGTACATGAACCGAGAACTTCCAGATGTTCAAGCTAGATTTAGAAAATGCAGAGGAACTAGAGATCAAATTGCCAAAATCTGTTGGATCATAGAGAATTCCAGAAAACATCAACTTCTGCTTCATTGCCTATGCTTAAGTCTTTAACTTTGTGGATCACAACAAACTATGGGAAATACTTAGAGATGGGAATGCCAGACCACCTGACCTGCCTCCTGAGAAACTGTATGCAGGTCACGAAGCAACAGTTAGAACCAGACATGAAGCAATGGACTGGTTCCAAATTGGAAAAGATGTCAAGGCTGTATATTGTCTTATTAAACTTATATGCAGAGTATATCATGTGAAATGCTGGGCTGGATGAAGCACAAGGTGGAATCAAGATTGCTGGAGAAATATCAATAACCTCAGTTATGCAGATGATACCACTCTTATTCTAAAAGTGAAGAGGAACTAAAGAGCCTTTTTATGAAAATGAAAAAGGAGAGTGAAGCAGCTGGCTTAAAACTCAGCATCCAAAAAACTAAGATCATGGGATCTGGTCCCATCACTTATGGCACATAGATAGGGAAACAATGGAAAGAGTGACAGACTTTATTTTCTTGGCCTCCAAAATCACTGCAGATGGTGATTGCAGATATGAAATTAAAAGACGCTTGCTCTTTGGAAGAAAAGCTATGACCAATCTAGACAGCATATTAAAAAAGCAGAGACATTACTTTGCCAACAAATGTCCATCTAGTCAGAGCTATGGTTTTTCCAATAGTTATGTATGGATGTGAGAGTTCGACTATAAAAAGAAAGCTGAGCGCAGAAGAACTGATGCTTTTGTATTGTGATTAAGTTAGAGAAGACTCTTGAGAGTCTCTTGGACTGCAAGGAGATCTAACCAGTCCATTCTAAAGGAGATCAGTCCTGAATATTCATTGGGAGGACTGATGCTGAAGCTGAAACTTCAGTACTNGAAGACTCTTGAGAGTCTCTTGGACTGCAAGGAGATCTAACCAGTCCATTCTAAAGGAGATCAGTCCTGAATATTCATTGGGAGGACTGATGCTGAAGCTGAAACTTCAGTACTTTGTCCTCCTTATACAAAGAGCTGACCGTTTAGAAAAGAGTCTGATGCTGAGATGATTGAAGGCAGGAGGAGAAGAGGATGACAGAGGATGAGATGGTTGGATGGCATCACTGTCTCAAGGGACATAAGTTTGAGCAATCTCCAGGAGTTGGTGATGGACCGGGAGGCCTGGCGTGCTGCAGTCCATGGGGTCAAAAAGAGTTGGATACGAGTGAGCGACTGAGCAACAATTGTAGAGTTATAACTTTTTCCTTTGTAATCACCGTGTTCCAAAAATTGTTTTCAAACGTGGTCTTTCCACTCTTGACAGCAAGGCGCAGCTGCTGTCCCTGTGTGGCGCTAGGCCTCCCTGTGTGTGTGCAGGGGGTGGCAAGGCACTCAGAGGGTCCAGGGACAGGTCCTCCCGGCCCCCAGGCAGCGGCCACCCACCTGCCACTAGACACAGAGGAGGGCACGTCTCCGCCCCGTGGCCCGTCATCCGTACCAGTTAGAGTGATGGTAGACTGAAAGTAAGCCAGGCTCAGGCTGCACAGCTGTACTGTAGCCTGTGCTGTTGAAGTGAATACATCTAATGCTCTCAGTGGCTTTGCCCCAGCAGCCATTCGTAACGCTGTAACAGATTGCTCAGAAGGACTAAAGCTTCATGTTAAGTTTCCTTCATCAAATTTCTAAACATAAAAATTTGATAGATCATTGTTTACCTTTGATTTTCCTATTACATCTCCTACCCACCTCCTACCGCCACCTCTGCCCCCAAAAGAATAAACTGGTGGGGAAGGACTTAACACTTGTCTTAAACTTACAGTGCCCTGGATATGTTAACACATGCTTTCCCTAGTAATTACTTGCTCTCTAAGAATTTTTTTCTGAATACACAAAAACTCCAAGAAAAGTTTCATGCGCAGAAAGTTAAAAATGCACAGTGCTGTGAGGACAGGGTGCCCCTCACTCATGCGCGTGTGTGGAGGCTGACTCAGGCCCCCAGAGGATCCAGGGAAGTCCTTTTGTCCGCCGGGCAGTGGCCTCCCGCCCATCACGAGGTGGCATCCGTGCTCTGTTTTGTTGAGTTCCTGGCTATGCGCTGCAGATGCGGCTCTGGCCCGGTGAGTTGAGTGGTTCTCTCTGGTTTGCTGCCTCCTACAGATGGCTGCCTGCTGTCTTTCCAAGGCCTCTTGCCTGGGCTTGCAGCCTCCTGCTGCCATCCTGGCTGTATTATTAGCTACTGCTGCATTTCACATTGTTTGCTATGAATTTTAGAAATACATAGGCACTGTCTTTTCTGATAGCCATGGTACGCAGTCTTGAAGCATTGCTCCAGAAGTATCCAGAAGAGTTTGTGTGTGGATCGTGACAGCAGGTTTCATCACTGACCAGTGGGTGTGGACATCCCTGGAGTTCATGTGCTGAACTAAAATGTCTTTAACTAAAGCATCACATCCCTTTGTGTGCTGCAGACACGTGAAGACAAGAATGAAGAGCGTCAGTGAGACCGCTGTGCAGCCTCCATGCTAGGACTCCCCAGGCCTTTCATTCTGGACGCTTTTCCTCTGAGCTTGAGAGACTGCACAGCTTTGCTTGGATGTTGTTAGAGTCTTCCCCCTGTATCTTAACATCTGTGGCTTCAGCTCCCTTGAATGCAGCTTTGAGTATATGACCTGACTTCTGAACCCCCAGCAACACGCAGCCCTCCTCTCTCGACTGCGTAAAGTGTACTGTAGAACCAGGGGGTGTTACTGTGTCAGCTACTGTGATATTCTGTGTGATTTAAGTGTAAAGCCAATAACAGTGACCTCAAGAGGAATTTGGCCTGATAGTTTGGTTGTCTTTGAGTAGATTAAATGCTAGAACTGTTCCGTATCTAAGGGAGAGATGCATCAAAAGATTTCTGGGAGGAAATATTTGGATTGAATGTAGCAACTTTTCGGATGCTCCTGAAGGATTGGAAGGAACATAAAAATGATGGAAACAGGGCGTACCTTCCGGAATCTTAAAATTCAGAAAAAGCAAAAAGGGGATTAAAAAGGGGATGGATGAAAAAAATCATGTTAGCATAGGCTGATACAAGACAGCTGGAGAGGTGCAGAGGACGGAGACTTAGGGAAGTGGGAGAGCACACGGGGTTATGAAGAGAGAATTCATGGAGGTGCTTACCTTTGGCAGGAGCTTTGAAGATGTCAGAAGACATCCTGCTCCCTGGATGCAGGAAGACACTGGGGGGCGTGGTTTGGCAGTAACGCCCGGTGCAGTTTACCTGCAGTGTAACACAGAGAGGGGCTCCTACAGCAGAAACTGTATCAAGAGAACCTGAAGTTTGCAAATAAGCCCTGGATCCACCGCGGATCCTGGAATTCGAAGCGGGGACGGCATTGGCGAGGAAAACTTATTTATTTATTAATATAGAAATATAAGATTAGATTAGGAAGAAATAGTGTAGTAGGAAAATTTAGTGGAGAAAAGAGGCTGATTGATTTGCTCTATGTAGAAAATCAATAAAGGAACTCGCACCATCTATGTTGGGCCACCGGCACGCGTTTGAATGNCCTAAACTCAGCACAGCAACCGCGGCACAAAGCCCAGACCACAATGCAGGGTGACCCGGGCACACAGCCTGGATATCAGTGCAGGGCGACCGTGTCATGCAGCCTGGACCTCGGCGCAGTGTGACAATGGCACACAGACCGGACTTTGGTGCAGGGCGACTGCGGCTCACAGGCTGGATCTCAGCGCAGGGGGACCACGGGACACAGGCTAGACTTCGGCACCGGGCGACTGCGGCTCAAAACCCGCATCTCGGTGCAGGGCGACTGGGAACACAGCACAGACCTAGGCAGAAGGATACCACGGCATCAAAGCCGGATTTCAGCAGAGGGTGACCGTGGCACACAGTTTGGACCTCAGCGCAGAGCAACTGCGGCACAGAGCCCAGAATTCATTGCAAGGCGAGTGCTGAACACAGCCCGGATCTCAGCCCAGGGTGACCGCGGCACACAGCCCCAAGTTAGGCACAGGGCGACCGNGCACAGACCTAGGCAGAAGGATACCACGGCATCAAAGCCGGATTTCAGCAGAGGGTGACCGTGGCACACAGTTTGGACCTCAGCGCAGAGCAACTGCGGCACAGAGCCCAGAATTCATTGCAAGGCGAGTGCTGAACACAGCCCGGATCTCAGCCCAGGGTGACCGCGGCACACAGCCCCAAGTTAGGCACAGGGCGACCGCAGAACACATCTTGGAACTCGTCGCTAGCCAACCACAGAACGCAGCCCGGCCCTCGGAGCAGGGCGACCACGGCACACAGCCCGGACCTCGGCACAGGGTGACCTCGGCACACAGCCTGGACCTCTACAGAAGGCTACCGTGGCACATACCCCAGACCTCGGCACAGGGTGACCATGGCACACAGCATGGACCTCGGCGCAGAGCGACCGCAGCACAGAGCCGGGAACTCGTCGCAAGCCATGGGTGGCACAGAGCCAAGAACTCGGCACAGGGTGACTGCGGCACCCAGCCCGGACCTCCCCACAGGGCTACACTGGCACACAGCAAGGACCTTGTCAGATGGCGACCGTGGTACACAGCCCGGATCTCAGAGGAGAGCAAATGCGGCACAGAACATGGAACTCGTCCCTAGCCGACTGCAAATCACAGCCCAGGCCACGGCACAGGGTGAATGTGGCACACAGCCAGGACTTCGCCACAAGGAGACCGCGGCCCACTCCCCGGACCTCGGTGCAGGGCGACTGCTGCACACAGCCCGAAATTCAGTGAAGGGTGACCGTGGCACACAGCCTGGAAATCTGTGAAAGGTGACCCCGGGACAGAGTTCGGCACTCATCGCTAGCCGACCATGGAACACAGCCCGGACTTCGGTGCAGGGCTACCTTGACACACAGCCTGAAACTCGGCACAGGGCGATCGTGGAACACAGCCTGGACCACGATGCAGGGTGACATGGGCACAGAGCCTGGACATCAGCACAGGGCGACCGTGGCACACAGCCTGGACCTCGGCGCAGTGCGACAGCGGCACACAGGCTGGACTTTGGCGCAGGGCGACCGCGGCACACAGCCCAGATCTCGGAGGAGAGCAAATGCGACACCGAGCCCAGAACTCATCCCTAGCCGACCGCAGATCACAGCCTTGGCCACGGCGCAGGGTGAATGTGACACTCAGCCCAGACTTCGGCACAGGGAGACCGTGGCCCACAGCCCGAACCTCGGAGCAGGGCAACCGTGGAACACAGCCCGAACTTCAGTGAAGGGCGACCGTGGCACACAGCCCGGAATTCTGTGAAAGGGGACTGCGGCACAGAGCCCGGAACTCATCACTACCTGACCGCGGAACAGATCCCAGATTTCGGCGCAGGGCGAGCGGGGAACACAGCCCGGCTACGATGCAGGGCGACCACAGCAAACAGCCTGGGCCTCGGTGAATGCCAAACGCGGCACACAGCCCGGACTTCCGNATCCGTACCAGTTAGAGTGATAGTAGACTGAAAGTAAGCCAGGCTCAGGCTGCACAGCTGTACTGTAGCCTGTGCTGTTGAAGTGAATACATCTAGTGCTCTCAGTGGCTTTGCCCCAGCAGCCATTCGTAACGCTGTAACAGATTGCTCAGAAGGACTAAAGCTTCATGTTAAGTTTCCTTCATCAAATTTCTAAACATAAAAATTTGATAGATCATTGTTTACCTTTGATTTTCCTATTACATCTCCTACCCACCTCCTACCGCCACCTCCGCCCCCAAAAGAATAAACTGGTGGGGAAGGACTTAACACTTGTCTTAAACTTACAGTGCCCTGGATATGTTAACACATGCTTTCCCTAGTAATTACTTGCTCTCTAAGAATTTTTTTCTGAATACACAAAAACTCCAAGAAAAGTTTCATGCGCAGAAAGTTAAAAATGCACAGTGCTGTGAGGACAGGGTGCCCCTCACTCATGCGCGTGTGTGGAGGCTGACTCAGGCCCCCAGAGGATCCAGGGAAGTCCTTTTGTCCGCCGGGCAGTGGCCTCCCGCCCATCACGAGGTGGCATCCGTGCTCTGTTGAGTTCCTGGCTATGCGCTGCAGATGCGGCTCTGGCCCGGTGAGTTGAGTGGTTCTCTCTGGTTTGCTGCCTCCTACAGATGGCTGCCTGCTGTCTTTCCAAGGCCTCTTGCCTGGGCTTGCAGCCTCCTGCTGCCATCCTGGCTGTATTATTAGCTACTGCTGCATTTCACATTGTTTGCTATGAATTTTAGAAATACATAGGCACTGTCTTTTCTGATAGCCATGGTACGCAGTCTTGAAGCATTGCTCCAGAAGTATCCAGAAGAGTTTGTGTGTGGATCGTGACAGCAGGTTTCATCACTGACCAGTGGGTGTGGACATCCCTGGAGTTCATGTGCTGAACTAAAATGTCTTTAACTAAAGCATCACATCCCTTTGTGTGCTGCAGACACGTGAAGACAAGAATGAAGAGCGTCAGTGAGACCGCTGTGCAGCCTCCATGCTAGGACTCCCCAGGCCTTTCATTCTGGACGCTTTTCCTCTGAGCTTGAGAGACTGCACAGCTTTGCTTGGATGTTGTTAGAGTCTTCCCCCTGTATCTTAACATCTGTGGCTTCAGCTCCCTTGAATGCAGCTTTGAGTATATGACCTGACTTCTGAACCCCCAGCAACACGCAGCCCTCCTCTCTCGACTGCGTAAAGTGTACTGTAGAACCAGGGGGTGTTACTGTGTCAGCTACTGTGATATTCTGTGTGATTTAAGTGTAAAGCCAATAACAGTGACCTCAAGAGGAATTTGGCCTGATAGTTTGGTTGTCTTTGAGTAGATTAAATGCTAGAACTGTTCCGTATCTAAGGGAGAGATGCATCAAAAGATTTCTGGGAGGAAATATTTGGATTGAATGTAGCAACTTTTCGGATGCTCCTGAAGGATTGGAAGGAACATAAAAATGATGGAAACAGGGCGTACCTTCCGGAATCTTAAAATTCAGAAAAAGCAAAAAGGGGATTAAAAAGGGGATGGATGAAAAAAATCATGTTAGCATAGGCTGATACAAGACAGCTGGAGAGGTGCAGAGGACGGAGACTTAGGGAAGTGGGAGAGCACACGGGGTTATGAAGAGAGAATTCATGGAGGTGCTTACCTTTGGCAGGAGCTTTGAAGATGTCAGAAGACATCCTGCTCCCTGGATGCAGGAAGACACTGGGGGGCGTGGTTTGGCAGTAACGCCCGGTGCAGTTTACCTGCAGTGTAACACAGAGAGGGGCTCCTACAGCAGAAACTGTATCAAGAGAACCTGAAGTTTGCAAATAAGCCCTGGATCCACCGCGGATCCTGGAATTCGAAGCGGGGACGGCATTGGCGAGGAAAACTTATTTATTTATTAATATAGAAATATAAGATTAGATTAGGAAGAAATAGTGTAGTAGGAAAATTTAGTGGAGAAAAGAGGCTGATTGATTTGCTCTATGTAGAAAATCAATAAAGGAACTCGCACCATCTATGTTGGGCCACCGGCACGCGTTTGAATGTGTGCCCTGCCTTGGGCTCTCTCTCTTACGGATCTTAAAAGCCAGGACAAGTAAGAATACATGGTGAACCTCCACGTTCCGAGATGGGAATTCAGCCGAAAAAGGAAGGAAAGAATGACATGGGGAAGCCCAGCATCGGTGCAAGACTCCCAAAACTATTTTTCAAAAATCAGCTTATATACTCCAAGCTGTACATAAAGAAATAATGGAATATGCAGAGTTATGCAGGGTCAGCAGTCCTGACCCTCATTGAGACAAGGCTTCCTTTTTGCATACCCTCCCGTATACAAAAGGTCTCAGGTTATCTTCACATTATCTCACATTATCTTCTGGCCAAGAGGCTTGCTAACACTGTTTTGGCTCTCTTTCTTAATGTTAATCTCGTTTCCCCTGAAGTGTTTTATCAACAAATAAAAGATGAAAATTTGGCAGCAAGTATTGGCTCAACAAATGAAACCTTTCATCAGTCCTATTCTAATGATTTTGACTCCTCGGAAGCCCCTACATTCCTAGGATGTTTTAAGCTCCCTGTGCCTCCCACAGTCAGGAGGCCTCAAACCATCACATGCGCAGCTGTAAGAGTCCTGCAGGCAGGCTAGAAAGCCGTCAGAGGGGTTTTTGGATTGAAACACTCTTTGAAATGCAGAAGACTAAAGCCTTGAGATGACTTTTTCCAGAGTGTGTCAGGAGAGTGGAAAAGTACAATACAATAAGGCAGGCATATTCTTATTTTTTGGGGTACATGCTCAGGAAATACCAAGGGGAAAACCTGAGATCTGACTTGACCTTGCACATCAGATCTCTGCCGCATGACCTTGTCACGGGTGGGATTCCTCACGCTGGCTCCCAGCACTGGATAGCTAGTTTCAGCCCAGGAAGTACACTGATGTGAGCTCTGATTTAGTAAGATGAGCCCTGGGTGCAGGAGGAGGAGGGGAGGGGAGGCTGTAACCCGTGGAGCAGCCCCGGACAGTGGAGCCCTGACATAGCCTGCTGGCTGGGGAGTATTGTTATCTGCTTCCTGAGGAAAGACTATTTAAAGACGTTTTAGTTTTAATACATTTTGCTTTGCTTTTTAACGGTTAGCCTTGTCAGACTCCAAGGGGCTCGTGTCTCAAGACGATTCACTCATTTATTCACTAAGCAAGTATTTATTACGCAATCACTGTATACACAGGGATATAGTAGTAAAACAGAAACTACTGCCTTCCTGTGAGAATTATTTTGTACATAGAATTTTTCTAATAAAATGTCTTAGTGTGCTGTTTGTGCTGCATTTGAGGTTTATGTTAGCGAAAAGCTTAAAGTGACATCATGATGCCAAATCTGTTTTGTCTCCTAAAAGATATTTAAACTGATCATTAGACTTTAAACTTATTGCACTGGTAAAGAGTTTAACATCTTAGTCATTTGATTTTAATGATGAACATACATCTGTTTATTTTTCAAGGAATTTTAACAACTATCTCTTTCAGATATTTGTCTGATACTTTACAGACATTGCATTGACTATAACAGATCCTCCCAGTTCCATCTCTCCCTCCAGTGAATAGATGGGTGTTAGTAACGATCCCAGAAGCAGGGGTTCTAACGTGGTGTGTGAGGCGCCCTCCACCGCAGTCGCTGAGACTCAGGACACCCAGGGCGGCCCCACGAACAGTGTGTTAGCACACAGACCGTGATGGAGGTGGAGTGCAGCAGGAGGGTGTGGCATTCTGTCGACGCCAAACTTCTGTGATTCTGCTGAGTGGAGACTAGTCCAGGGCCCTACTTTTTCTTGCTGACAGATAGAAGGGGAAGCTGTCCTTTCTTCGTAACTGATTTGAAAGCCTCTAGGGGAAAATCCACTTTTTCTCCAAAGTGGTTTCTGCTGGTCTTTTGATCTCTGGAGTCGTATCGGGGGCCCAAGGCGCAGAAAGCCGCACTGACAGCAGAGTAGGGTTTGTTCATGTGCCAAGATGGGGAGTGGGGGGCAAGCCTCAGGGCCTCTCCGGCTTGGCTTTTTAGTCAGAGGTGTTTGTAAAGGGGGTGGAACAGGGAGGCTGGGATTAACCATCATCATGTGACTTCCTTGAAACCCAGTGATCCCTTATTCTTATCAAATATCCTATAAAGGATTCATCTCTGCAGTCATACATCATGTGCTATTTTTTCTCCCACCTCACACTGCAGATCAGATTGGTATATTTAGGTTTCTTAGTTCTGACAAGTCCTCTTTCACCTCTGTTTCTCTTGTGATTTATATGTGGGAGAAATGGGGTCTTTCCCCCCTCAGGGTGCGTTTGCTGATCAGCCTCCATCCTCTGCCAGTCCTTTGTCTTTGGCATTCCTTACATATGTGGGTCGTTCTGATTAGCTGGTAATTCATGTAGGGGAGGTGACTTAATTTCCCCTTTAATTTACCAGTTTTCAGGATAGTGAGCTGGCTCATGAGCATCCTCTGATTGTGTCCAGTTAGGGTTGCAGGGGTCGGGGGGGTCCTCACAATATATCATGAATTTAAACGTATATACTGGGTTACCCTGAAAGGCCCTTTGGGGTTTTTTTTTTTTGTAGCATCTTATGGACAAACCTAAATGAACTTTTTAGCCAGGCCAAGTAGTATGCATTGCAGTTGTTAACTTTTGATGGAAAACCTCTTCCAGTTGGTCCCTGTGTCTTTTCTGTGATACAGCTCTAATCGTATGGTAATTTCCTTGAGACGTGGGCTGGTAGTTGTTTTAAGCTCCTCTTATACATTGCCTGCCCCAGACCTGTGTCCATTTTACTAGGGAGCCCGGGTGCCTTTTAATGGAAAAGGGTATTTTACTACAGTATAGGTCACAGGGGTACTCAGTGTCATTCCATATGTTACATATGGTTTCTCAGATTTGAACTGTCTACTCTCTGTACCTGTCATTTTATAGAAAAAAGTTGTTACTAGTGATAGCAAATCAAGAACGTATTGTGGGTTTGAATTTAGAACTCTTCCGTTTACTGTTTTCTTAGTTGAAAGAAATACATCTCCATCTTCCCTCAACTGAATGTCCAGGGTGGTCTGGCTGGGCCGTGTCCCTGCTGCTCACGAGCTTCTCTGTTCTCCACATCTCGTTTCCCCATGGTTTTCACTACTGCCCCGCCCCCCTTGCTACATCCTGTTTTTAAGTATTGTTGTTTAGTTGCCAAGTCATGTCTGACTCTTGTGACCACATGGACTGTAGCCCACCAGGCCCCTCTGTCCCTGGGATTTCCCAAGCAAGAGTACTGGAGTGGGTTGACCACATGGACTGTAGCCCGCCAGGCCCCTCTGTCCCTGGGATTTCCCAGGCAAGAGTACTGGAGTGGGCTGCCATTTCCTTTGCCAGGGGTTCTTCCCAACACAGGGGTTGAACCCGTGTCTCCTGCATTGGCAGGCAGATTCTTTACCACTGAGCCACGTGGGAAGCCCATTTTTACATATGCTAGTGCATAAAAAATGGGAAGGGTTCATGCAGATCACATTTACAGTGAAAGTCTGTTGCTATGGCTTTCACAGTATCACTTTTGATTTGTGAACAAAGCAATGGGGAGGTTATAATAGGGGTTCCTTCTAGGACTTGGTGTCCAGAGCATGGTCTTGGCAGTGGGGGTAGGATTCTGAGGGGGAGTCTGTTTAGACCTGCTTTCCTCAGTCGTCTTTCCTCTTTCCTGTTTTCCTAACCTCCTTTCAGAGGAGGAGGAGGAGGTGGGCTGGAGGACACAGATCTGTAGTCATAGAGAACTGTCCTGGAGGTGTTAGCATCCTCAGACTGCAGTGGAATGTTTACTAATATGTATAATCATGGTAGTCTTTTTATTCTAGTTTGTGGGAGAACCATGCTAATATTTTCCAGTTGTTAAATTTCTTAAATAACAGCTTTATTGAGATACAATTCACATATTGTAAAGTTCACCCGTTAACATGTACGGTCCGGAAGTTTTTAGTGTATGTTTAGAGTTGTACAGTCATCACCAGTGTCATTTTAGAACATTTTCATCTCCCTCAAAAGAAACCCCATAGGCATTAGTAGTCCCCAATGGCAACCACTGGTCTTTCTGTCTATGAATTTGCCTGCTCTTGACCGCATTATCGATGGTAGTGTACAGTGCACTGTTTTGTGGATGGCTGCTTTCACTTAGCATAATGGCTCTGAGATTCACCCATATTATATACCTTATTCTTTTCTTGCAGTATGTTTTTTTTTGTTGTTGCAGTTATAGAGCAAGGAAATAGTCATTCTGTCATTAACAAAATTATGAGTTGTCAGAATTTTTTTAAGTTCCATGTTTTAATGATGCAAGGGTAAGCAGAAGCAGCCATTAATTAGGGAGGTATTTTAAATCGGGAGTCAGCATATACAATCCAAATATGTTCTGTATTCACACATATTTCATTCAGAGAATGTTTTCTAGTTCAGGTCTGTACTATCAAAACCAGAAACATATGGAATATAATTTTGAGTTTTTTATTTTAATACATTTTAAAAATTTTAATGTAGTTTCTTATTCTCCCTTTATTCTTCTTGACTGTAAGCATAAAATGACTTGAAAATATAAAAAAATTTAAGAGTTGCTTAGACCCAGGTGGTCAATAGTGAGAACTGCTTATCCTCATAAAGTGTTAAGCAAAAGTGTTAGTATCCTGATAAACTGAGGGTTAAATTGACCGCTGATGGGAGTATTTGTGATGCAGTTTTTATTGGAACAGAACATGTTCAAGCTGCATCAGAACAATACTAATATTTCTAAAGTTTTGAACCAGGGCAACATATGCATTGTTTTTGTTGTTCAGTTGCCAAGTTGTGTGTGACTCTTTGCTGCCTCATGGACCACAGCACGGCAGGCCTCCCCGTCCCTCACCATCTCCTAGGGTTTGCCCAAGTCCATGTCCACTGCATCGGTGATGCCATCCAGCCATCTGTCACCCTCTTCTCCTTCTGCCTTCGATCTTTCAAACAGCATACACTGTTCCTTAAGACTAAATTGTCCTAGTAAGAAAGGGGCACCCTGCTGAGCTGGCCATCGCATGCCTCTGTGAGAGGTGGTTTGGGAAGGCTTGGCCCTGTTCAGGCCCTGGACTGGAGTCAGAAGCCTCATGGATCTGTGTTCCTCCCACCGGGCTCTGCGGGGCAGTGGCTTCACCTTCTCTCTCTGCTTTACCTTTCTGTTTGGTTTCTTTCCACAAAGAAGTTTAGTTCAGTACTGGGCCTGACTATCTTTAGGTTTTCAGATTTAATATTTTATCGTATATTTGAAGCTGATAGGATGTGATGGGGGACTGAATGTTATGATATGAGTAGAAATATAAAAACTGATTTTAGGAATATCGTAACTGTCACTAAGGGAACTTGAGCTAAAATGCATACCAAATAGTAATTTATCAAAAACAAGCAATATCTATTGGATTTATTGACAGATATTTATAGATTTTCATATCATGTTTCTATATAGTAAAATGTATAGAAATAGTCATGATTGGTCTGAGGCTTTGTAAAGAGGAGGAAAGGAGGAAAAACTGTGGATTTAATGGTGAAAAGTAGGATATGTCTTGGGCCAGAGACCAGAGAAAAATGGGGGAAAGTTTTATATTTTTTAAGATAATTTTGAGCCAGTGAGAGAATTTTCACCTAGGACAATCTAGCAGATATTTGTGTGTGTGTGTATTTTTCAACTCAATTATACAGTGAGTTAGTTTACTTTCTTATAAATAAGCATTATTTAGAAGCCTGCTCTTCACCACTATGGAAGAATCCTTAAATATTATTTAAATCTCCAGATTCCTCTTCGTTTTAAATAGGCTGAACAGTCACACACTTGTGAGCTAATCAATATAGCCAGTTACTGTAGTTTAAGGGAGTGACTAAGTTCTCAGGTGGTGGTGGTGGTGTCCATTCCCTCAGTCGTGGCTGACTCTTTGCGACTCCATGGACTGCAGTACTCCAGGCTTCCCTGTCCATCACCAATGCCTGGAACTTCCTCAGACTCATGTCCAATTGAGTCAGTGATGCCATCCAACCATCTCATCCTCTGTCGCCCCCTTTTCTTCCTGCCTTCTTCCTGCCCAGCATCAGGATCTTTCTCAATGAGTTAGTTCTTTGCATCAGGTGCTCGAAGTAGTACTTGTAAAGAATCCACCTGTCAGAGCAGAAGATGGGGTTTGATCCCTGGGTCTGGAAGACCCCTGGAGAAGGAAGTGGCAACCCACTGCAATGTTCTTGCCCGGAGAATCCCATGGACAGAGGAGCCTGGCAGGCTCTAGGCCGTGCTGTCTGAGTAGGACATGAGTGAGCATGCATGCATGTTCTAAGGGCATGACTACTAGCTGCTGAATTTAATTTTCAGAGAAGCTCAGTTTGACTTGTCCATCCTGTCCTCAGTACAACCCAGTGTCACAGAGCATCACTCCAGAGAACCCTGGAATGGCTATCGGCACTCTCTCCGCATCTTTTTCATGATGTGCAGTTTCTTAAAGGGACAATTGAACAGAATTTGAGAAAAAGCTTTTGAAGTTATATTGAGTATATATCTATCTGAAAGCAATACCTTGTAATTTCTTCAAGTTTTCATTTTGAAAGTTAGGTCTTTAATTTCTGAATTCTTTTATTGAAGTATCACCTAGAGATCTTAAGTTTATAGCTTAGTGAGTGAGTGCAAGTTTGTCCGCTGTGCCGATTGTGGACAGACCCCTACGGCATCTCTGCACTCTCCTGGCCCTTTCGCCCAACCCCTTCTGAAGGTAATCACTGCACAGATTTCTGTCATTTCAGATAAGTTTTGCTTGCTTTTGAATTTCATGTGAACGAAATCAGATACTTTTTCCAGATCTGGTTTTGTTGCCAAAGCAAACTTGGGTCCACTTGCCCACAGGCAGTTCAAACCAATCAGGGTGTGGTGAAGGAAAGTGTGGCATATATTGCAAGCCCCAAGGAAGGAGTCCGGGGCAACTGTTACTCCAAAGCCCTGGACTCCTGATGGGTTTCAGGGACGCACTCTAAAGGCCGGGTGAGGGAGGTGGTTGCAGGTCTGTGATCTGTGCTCAGCTTATACACAGTTCTCTGGTTGCTTGACAGTGAGAGAACAGGGTGGTGTCACAGGGGTTAATGTCATCGCGCTTCAGACTCTAGTAAGTCTGCGGGCTATGTGCTCATGGTCATCAAGTTAATGTATCTGTCAATTATCAGTTCCTGAGCTGGGCTTTTGCGACTCAGGGAAGGCCTGGGAGACTTCAGCTTTTCCATGCACAAGGAGCAGGCAGGGGACATAGGGGAAGGGGTCTGCCTCAGGAAGGCCTCCAACAGTCCTGCTTTGCTACAGTTTATTGCTTGTCGTTGTGTCTGTGAGAGTCGTCTGTGTTGTTGAGTGTTCTTTTCTTATTTCTAGGAATTATTCTGTTGTCTATGTGCCAGACTTAGGTTTTCCATTCTGCTGATGGTGGGGTGACATGAGTAGTTTTTAATTTAGGACTTTGTTGAATGAAGCTGCTGTGAACATTCTTACGGATTCCTTTTCATAAACATAGACATAGCTAATTGGGTATATACCAAAGGGGAAATGCTGGGTCTGAGGCTATGTGTATGTTCAGCTTTAGTCTTTGTGCCAAAGAGTTTTCCAAAGTGTTTGTACCAATTTATATTCTCTTCAGTATTGCATGATAGTTACAGTTGCTTTATGTTTTTCACCAAAACTTAGTAATGTCACTTAAAAAGAAGAATCTGGTACATGTATGGAAACTAGTGTTTTTGTTGGTTGGTGCTAATTAACTATCTAGAATGTNCAATTTATATTCTCTTCAGTATTGCATGATAGTTACAGTTGCTTTATGTTTTTCACCAAAACTTAGTAATGTCACTTAAAAAGAAGAATCTGGTACATGTATGGAAACTAGTGTTTTTGTTGGTTGGTGCTAATTAACTATCTAGAATGTCCTGGCAGTTGAGAGGTTACCATTAAAAGAGTAAATAATTTAATCAGCTTGAAACAATTTTAAGTACTGCATAAAGTTCTTTCAGCCAAGATGGTTTGTACTCGTCTTACTGTTTTACTTAGTTTAAAAAAGAATTGAGCAACTGGAATAAGAATTATTGTCTTACAGAAAGCAGTAGCAAGATGATAGTAACCTTATTTTGCTAGTTAAATAACTATATGCTAAAAGGCCCTCAGTTCTAGAAGAAAAAGGAACCAGCCAAAGCTGTAATGGCTTCTTAATTCTTACGCATTATTAAAGTAACTGGGATGATATAGAGTGTGTAACTTGAGGCATTAAACCAGATTTCAGGTTCAGTTATTGGCTTACAGTAAATTGGAAACTTTTTTTCCTTCATGAAATTTCTAAAATGTTTTTGCAATCGTTTAAACCTTTATTGCAAGTGAGGCAATAAAAAGGGAAGAAGTCCAATTACTTTGTGTGTGTGCAGAGCTTTCATTTCCTAGTTAATGAAAGAAAGGAGAACTCTGGTCAGTAAGAGCATGTATGCGTTACAGTCCCTCACAGTAAATTAAAATTTGGTTAAATAGGAAATAAGAGAAATATTTCCTGAATAAATGCTTTGATGAAAGGTAGTCTTCCTGGGTTAAAGCCTGTGCTTAAGAACATTGCAGCCAAATGGAAAGATCGACAGTTAAATTTGATGGATAATTGTGGGTGATAGAAACGGTCCATGCTTTCTGGTGCTTAACTCTGCAGGGCGTTGTTCTGAGCCTTCAGCATGCATTATTTTATTTCATCGTCCTCACAGCAGCTCTGTGAGCTCGACACCCTTCTTGCCCTCATTTACTGCTGAGAGCCTGGAGATGCACCTCTGGTGACTTATTCTTGTTCACATAGCTATTGAGTAGTCAAGCTGAGATCTGAGTCTGAACTTCCTGCCTTCAGAGTGTTTGCTCTTAACTGGGGCCTCTCAGTGTGTTACTTTTACAGCAAAAAGTGGAGGAAGAAGAGGGAGAAAGGTCAGGGGATTCACTGAGTGTCTGCTAAGTGCAGCATTTTAGGGGTGCTGGATAATTCTCACAGAAACCCTGCATTGTCATCATACAGTCATTACCCTAGGAGAAACAAAAGATTCAGAGAGTGAAACTTACCTAGAGTCCCACAGTAATCAAGCAGGTCTTTCTAAAAAGGAGGTCACCGATAGGGAGTTACTGTCTTCTACTGAACGTGTGCTGTGAATTAACTGAAACAACTGCTAATACCCATCAGGAGATGGCAAGTTGTTTGTGTCTTAGGCCCACAGTTTCTAATACAAGTGTTTCTGGTATGAGTCAGCATTCCATCTAAGTAATAACAACATGGTACCTACCCTGAAAAGAACNTAATACCCATCAGGAGATGGCAAGTTGTTTGTGTCTTAGGCCCACAGTTTCTAATACAAGTGTTTCTGGTATGAGTCAGCATTCCATCTAAGTAATAACAACATGGTACCTACCCTGAAAAGAACATGGACTTTGGTGTTAGAAAGACCTCAGTGTTTATGATTAAAATTTAATTTAAAAATAGTAGCTAAAAGAGTTTATAAGCATATTTGGATGGGCTACTTACCTGCCCAATCATGAGGATAGACTCAAATTATTCAGCAGATGCGTAAGGAATGCCTGCTCTGTAACAGACATGGGTGTAGGGTCTTGGGGTCGGCAGTGAACAACTCAGACAGAAATCCCTGTCCTTTAGAGCTTACAGTCTAGTCAGGTGTGTTTAGTCATGATTTGCTCTTGGGAAACTGATCGTCTTGATACGGTCTTCTTGTTCTTGTTCTGGCAGCCCCGTAGGTCAGGGGCCAGTCTACCCGAGACAGGTCGTTTCCATCAGCCTCCAGGGACAAGGCGTTAGGTTCCGTTTGTGCTAGCTTTCTCCAGAACCGTCAATCCATATCTGTCTTTGCACAGGTGTGCTAGTGCATTACATATTTATCGAACATGTGTTATGTGATGAACCCTGTTCTAGCACTGGGGCTGTAAAGATGACATCAGAAAAAAGCAAGTACCCACGGGAGTTTGTAGTCTGGAGAGGATGAGGGGCAGAGGAAGAAGAGAGGTGGAACCTTCGGTCTCTGCTGGCGGTGTCTCCCTGAACCTGCCCTCTGCTCTCTGCTTCCCTGGAAGCTAGTCAGACCCTACAGGCAGGGGCATGAGGCTCACTGTGCAGGTCTTAACTTCTGTCCTTCCCTCTTCCTGACCCGTGCTGATCCTCAAGTCTTCCTGGGAGGGAGGGTAGGGGGAAGACGTATGTGTGTGTATCTGGCTCATCTGCTTTAGATTCACTTGATCTTTTCACGCTGCTTCCCCGTCATTCCACTTTTCTGGTAGGTTTTATTTTTTGTCTTGCATACTAGCCATTGTATATAGGAGGTTCTTAGGGGAAAATCTTCACTCTCTGGTCACTGGAGTTGAGCACCCATAATATGAAAGGATTCTGTGCAGATAATGTAGTTGGAAAACGGCTCTCATCATGTGCAGGTCACGGTTGCACAAGGATTTGATCAGGGAAAGCCAGATACAGTCAAAGGGGAGACCATTCCCGAAGATGGGCCCCAGGATGGAAAACCGCACGGCGTGCCCCAGCTCAGCTGCTTGGTCCTGGACTGTCCGCGCACCCCGCTCAGCCTGGCCCACAAGGCCCGACCCCGGCCGGCAGCCCTGACCTGCACCCTCCACTGAGCAGCCTCTGCCTGCCGCCTGCTCTCGAGTCCGGGTCGTGACTGCTTGTCTCAGGGGCCTTGATGTCTCCTCACCATCCAGCTGCTCTTCCCTCCTTCCTTCCCTGTTCGCGTTCTGGATTTCCAGAGTTATTTCACATTTTCTCTCCCCTGTAAATGGACTCCATGTCCCACTTCAGTGGTGTCTCTGTTTCCCATGGACTGAGGAGCGGATGGTCCTCCAGTTCCCCGTCGGCCCAGAACGCCCAGCCCGCCCTCCTCTCCTGAGGGGAAGGCTGCTCCATGGACCGGGACCTGTGCCTGCTGCAGGGACGCTTTCCTTCCTGGGGTCCTGCTGCCTCATCCCCCACCCGGCTTCCCTGGTTTTTCCGTCTCTACTGTATCTTGCTATCTCCAACTATGATCACCTCCAGCTTCCACTTTTTTTGAAAGGGTCATCTGATCCTTTTTACTACTTTCTTTTTTGAGGTTCCCCCCTCACTGCATTCGACTCACTTTTCCGCCTGCACCTCTGTCCTGACGGTCTCCCCGGATCCAGGTTGCCAGTTACCTCCTTGTCGCCAGGTCCCATGGAGTTTTCTTGCTGAGTTCTCATCAGTTTTCTGTACAGATGACTACTCGCTCTTCCTGACCACAT
Source organism: Neotragus pygmaeus (assembly GCA_006410875.1). Classification (NCBI taxonomy): domain Eukaryota; kingdom Metazoa; phylum Chordata; class Mammalia; order Artiodactyla; family Bovidae; genus Neotragus; species Neotragus pygmaeus. The sequence continues at coordinate 28,520 of SJYV01029779.1, forward strand.
GCTCTTGTCTTGGTGTCCACGAGCCCCTTTCCCCTCGTTGTAGTCTCGCTTCTTTGCTGTTCTTTCTCAGTATCCTCTGTTGGCTCCAGCTCATCTCCCAGATCCCGAGAAGTGAGTCCCCAGGTACCTCCTGGCTCCCCTCCTCTGTTCTCTCTGCAGCCCTGCAGCTTTAACCATGCTGGGCGCACAGACAGGCTCCTCGGGCCGTATCTGAGCTTGACCAGGTTCTGCGTTCACTGTTCCTCTTGTCACCGCTGGGTACCAGAGAAGTGGCTTCTCCCCTGCCTGCTGC
>SJYV01029785.1:0-42343 GCA_006410875.1 Neotragus pygmaeus
GAGGAACTAAAGAGCCTCCTGATGAAAGTGAAAGAGGAGAGTGAAAAAGCTGACTTAAAACTCAACATTTAAAAAATAAAAATCATGCCACCTGGTCCCATCATTTTGTGGCAAATAAATGAGGAAACAGTGGAGACTGTGACAGACTTTATTTTCTTGAGCTCCAAAATCACTGCAGATGGTGACTATAGCCATGAAATTAAAAGTCATTTGCTCCTTGGAAGAAAAACTATGATAAACCTAGACAACGTATTAAAAAGCAGAGACATTACTTTGCTGACAAAGGTCTGTCTAGTCAAAGCTTGTTTTTTCCAGTAGTCACATACGGATGTGCGAGTTGGAATGGAAAGAAGGCTGAGCCCCAAAGAATTGATGCTGTTGAACTGTGGTGTTACAGAAGACTCCTGAGAGTCCCTTGGACCGCAAGGAGATCCAACAGTCTATCCTAAAGGAAATCAGTCCTCAGTATTCATTGGAAGGACTGATGCTGAAGCTGAAGTTCCAGTGCTTTGGCCACCTGATGCGAAGAACTGACTCATTTGAAAAGACCCTGATGCTGGGAAAGATTGAGGGCAGGAGGAGAAGGCGATGACAGGGTGAGTTGGTTGAAAGGCATCAATGACTCAGTGGGCATGAGTTTGTGCAACTCTGGGAGATGGTGAACAACAGGTAAATTTGATGTGCTGCAGTCCATGGGGTTGCAAAGTAGGATACTACTAAGCAACTGACCAACAACAAAAATGCCATCTTAATTAAAAATATATTTCATAGCATAAAAAGTGAATATGGTTTTTAAAAATTATTATTGTGAACAACCAATAATGAAGTCAGATATTCTTACTGATGAATCAACTGTGTTATTTAAATAATTCTCTGTCTTATACACCTTGAGTATTTGAAGAAAACACATTGTCTTATTAAGAAGATACATTAAGCTCATTTTAATTTATTCAGTATTATATAGTATTCCTTAACATAGCTTATTTTCCATCTTTTTTGCAAGACAGTCCTCTTATATAAGTGTAGGCATATATTTTGCATTTTTTTAATTCAGCAGGTTAGATTCTATATCATTTTTTTATGTTTAACAGCCTTTGTAAATGAATAGTGAACCACAAAAATAACAATGTCTTAAGTAAGCTTTATTTATAAAACATTTTTAATTTAGATTGCATAAAGAAAATAGAAAAATTTTAAGATTTGTAGTAGATTAGTAAAAGCAGGGTATTTACAAGATGTAATATTGCTACCAGTTGTTATGTCATCTGGAGTTCTTACCATTAAATATGAAATATTTGTGATGCATTAAATCAATTAATGCCTTTACCAAATTTCTTTATAATGTTAATTAAATAAATCTTTATTTAGTGTTTACACTTTTCCCACTAAGACACTGTGATATCAACTGAAATATCATTGGAGAAAAAATGAGCTGGTAGACTTAGACTCTCTGGGGCAGTTCCTAGTAAATAGATCAGAGGAAATTGTTTTATGAGGCCAAATTCAGATGACAGATATAGTTTTTCAGTCAGCACTGTGTTTTAAAAAAATATTGTTTACTACCACTTAAAATTTTCCATATGAAAATTCAGATTGCTGGTCTCATCTCACATATTTAAAATTGACAACTCTGGGTTGGAATTGCTCATTTCCAACAATCAACTGGAACTGAATAGCAGCTGCTCCCTTTAAAGCAGGCGTACCTCAGGTTTTCCACAGACACCACCCAGTCAACCTCATTCAAGTTACCTGCCAGGTTTAACAAACCCTCTTCACTAGGAAAACAAAATAAGTAGCAAAGCTACAAGAAAATCTGCAGTTGGCACTGTGCTTTCATTTAATAGGCACTAAATATTTGAGGAAAGGAGAAAAACAAACTAGTAGGGGAAATGCTGTGATAAAAGAGATGAGAATCTGGATAGAACTCTTGCTTGGAACTTCAACAGCTATTCATTTAATATCCAAAACGCTTCTCTGTTATGTCACGCTTGGTTAGGCTTTAAATGATTGTGTTAGCATAGATTACTTTTGCTCATTTACTACACTTCTGCCCCTAGACATTCCCCTTTTGAAATATGTCATGTTAATGATTTTCTTGATTCAAAGAATATTCTAACAGATTATTATTAAACTGCAAATCTTCTTTGTTTGGTTTTCACAAAGGCTGAAGAGATAACATTAACAATCGGCCAAGCATTTGACCTGGCGTACAGGAAATTTCTAGAATCTGGAGGAAAAGATGTTGAAACAAGAAAACAGATTGCAGGGTTACAGAAAAGAGTGAGTAAACTAAGCTTGTCATTTTGCATTTATATGATGTAAGTACAGGGAAACTTGCATACCGTCAAACAAATTTAGAGCCCTGCCATTCAATTTCCCCCACACTGATTGGAACTGCTTTCACTGTGTTCCTATAATTTTTCATTCCTGATCCCCTGCACAGTTTTTAACCATTTTATATTGAATTCCCACAAGAACTTAGTGTTCTCATGTGACTTTGTTTCACTTCCTGATGCTTCTCATGGGGATCAGAGCAGCAGAAGCAGCAGATGCTGGGTAAGTGGTTTCCCATGCAGATCAGATTCCTTTATAATTAAATTACACCCTTTCTCCACTCTCTTCAAAATCATCATAAGCAAGTTTCACTGTCCTGCGGTTATACTCCAAGATTATGGGTACAGCTTACATAGCACTACAGGAAAACACAGAGGTATTAGGAACATGAAATTTGCACACATGTAAAAACATATTTTAAATTTAATAGTATGTCTTGCCAGTAACCTCGAATTCTATGACATAGCTCAAGCTTTATAAAATAAACTTCACCCAATGCACAAAAAAAATACATTAAAAGTTTAAATAATGTGAACTCCTATTCATTAATGTAGCCATTTTAACAGCCAATATTTTCCAAGAATAAATGTCTGAAGATTGTTCAATAATCATTTACTTTTTAGATTCAAGACTTAGAAACAGAAAATATGGAACTTAAAAACAAAGTACAAGATTTGGAAAACCAGTTAAGAATAACCCAAATATCAACACCTCCAGTAAGTATACAGAATACATGCATGGTTTTTCCCTAAAGAAACATGATTTCATGATGATAAATCGTGTCTGGATTATCAGCTCTTCAATAGTTGAAATATTAATAATATTCTGGGATCAATCATTTCAAACTAAACCTAGATAGAGATAAAAGGTGCTAAATAAGATTAAAAGTTAAAATTACCTAGGTAGCTCAGATGAGAGTTGTTTTTCTATGCTGCTTTTTTCTCTAGAATAATTCAGCCCTCTATTTGATTTTTTCCTCTTTCTTTCATTCCAATTGATTACTGTTTACTGAAGTTAGATTTAATGACCCAAGCCAATCTACCCTTGGAGTTCTAAACTTCATTATAGAAGCTGGACTCTTAACAAGATCGAATTGGTTTCTCAAATTATATGGCAAGGGCTCCTACTGTGAGTGACACAGTTATATTTCACACATGAAAATCAGTGAAAGTCTGTGCAGATAACACTCCGTACATTTATAGTTAAATTATTCATTTTTGGTTTAGCATACATTTGAAATCATTTTGTCATCTTAATGTATGATGCCATTATTTTCTGGTTTCGTTAAAGGAATTTTTTGGAGGGAGATAGAATTTAAAACAGTTGATGCTTTCTGTAGGCAAAATATACTTGGGAATTTTATTTTCTTTTAGATTTATCTGTATTGATATTCTCCATTAAAGTGTATATTATATTTTGCATTTAGAAATTTTCATATATATAACTTTTGGTATGATACTATGAATTGAAACTCAACTATGGCATTTAGAAACCGCTGGAAAGAATTTTCTGCTGCAGATTTTCATTTGCAAGTCAATTTTGGTTGTCCTTAGGCAAACTCTTTAGAATATATATATATACACAATTAATGCTATCTAGAATTGCTACTAGAATATTTCACTTAAAGGAAATCAACCATGATTATTCATTGGAAGGACTGTTGATGAAACTGAAGCTCTAATACTTTGGCCACGGTTATGTGAAGAGTCAATTCATTGGAAAAGACCCTGCTGTTGGGAAAGATTGAAGGCAGGAGGAGAAGGGGGTTATAGAGGATGAGATGGTTTGATAGCATCACTGACTCAATGGACATGAATTTGAGCAAACTCCAGGAGATAGGGAAGGACAGGGAAGCCTAGCATGCTGACTCAGTGACTAAACAACAACACTAGAATCTATTTCACCAGTTCATTACCATGAAGAATGCCTCTGTAAGAAGTTTTAAATTTGGTGTCCCCTGGAAATGGATCCAAAAACTTCTGTTTTTCTTCTAAACTGACACTTTTCCATCTTCCACACTGAAAGAGTTGTGTCCATTGCTTGGGATATGGTTCGTAACCGTGGGGTTGATGTAGCCAAGGTGAGAGAGGTTCCAAAGTTGCTGTGTACCTCTGTAATGTACAGTCAGGTGCAGAAGCATTCCCTTCAAGCTCTGACTTTATCATAACATTGCTCTATGGGTTTTTGTTGTTGTTGTTATTTAGTTGCTCAGTCATGACTGACCCCAGGGACTGCAGCATTCCAGGCGTCCCTGTCCTTCACTATCTCCTGGAGTTTGCTCAAGTTCATGTTCATTGAGTGTTTATCTTTACTACCATCATTTGCTTCTCATCAAAATGATGATTTTGTTCTTGCCTTCCCCACCACAAGGCAGAACATCAGCTCTTCAACCTTTAGTCCCTTAATGGAGTAACACTTGTTTGCATCTCATTGAAAGTCTTATAAGCCATCCTGTGAAACAGATTATTAAAAAAGAGAAATAATTTTCTCTAAACTATTCTTTTGTCCTTAATATACATGTAGAAACTTTATTACCTTATTGATCATTTTGAGACTAGCTCAAATTATAATTTTACAATCTACTTACATTCTTTTATTGTGGTAATATCTTTGTCTATATTTTTTCTTTTAACTTTTAAAAAATTACTTGCCTCATAACTTTTCAGCTCCTAAAGTCTTATTATGTGATTTTTGAAATTGCTGATACATCTTCTTAAGATTAAAAAATAGAATTTGATTCTTAAAAAGTGAACTCAGCATTTTTAAATTGCTAAAGATACCTGATTTGAATATTCTGTTATAGGCATTTATTAACTTTTTAACATCTTTTTGAAGAGACTATGCACAAATATTTTTGCCTTTAATTTTCATTGTAGTTATGTAGCTGAGAAATAAATTAATGTAAAACTCAGTCCATCTGTATGCCATCCTGTTAAAATTATCTTCCTTTTTCTTATATTAAAAGTAAAATAAATTAAATTAACTACCTCATAGCTTAGTTGGTAAAGAACCTGCCTGTAATGCAGGAGACCAGGGTTCGATTCCTGGGTCAGGAAGATACCCTGGAGAAGGAAATGGCCACCCACTCCAGTATTCTTGCCTAGAGAATCCCATGGACTAAAGCCTGGGATCGCAAGAGTCAGACACGACTTAGCAACTAAACCACAACCACAATTATTTAGTAATTATGAAGTATTCCCATGCTCATAAATATCCAATTTTCTGAAGGTTTACTAATGATTCAAACTTTTGAAATTGAATTTGAAAATTAATGAAAATTCTAAATAATTAAAATATAAATGTAAAGTATATGTATTTCTTTTCTAATAGATTGCAATGGGCCTATAGTAAAGTAAGTTTCCATAAAGTTGGCAATGCTTTACGTATGTACTTTCTTATGAAGTGTGAGCATTGATTTTACAGGACGCACTGCTGGAACACCAGGTACCTCACAGAGTTTAGCAAAGTTCACACACAGAAAATCACCATTGGACTTATAACTCTGGAAATTAGATTCTACACATTTTGTTTGTTTTTTTCTCAGAGGACTAAAGCTAGAATGCTCCAAAATTTCTAAAATTTTGGCAGCTTTTTTAAAAAAGTAGCCAGCAATTAATATATTAATTGAAAAGCGTAGGAGTAAACTATGAATCCCCTTATGCACACTGAAATTACAATATGGGGCGTTGTTATTTAGGATTAATTTGGCTTCAAATTCTCCATGAGTTTTCAGTGTGTAGTAATGAGAAGAACCCCTAACACAGATAACTCTTCACTCAAAAGGAGCCTTGATTCTCCCAGGAGCCAAACTTTCCTAAATCACACAGAAGTAATAATTCTTTTGCTAACTCCAGTTCAAAAATGGTTCTCTATAAATAATGTGATACTATAATTTGGCTTATAAAAATAAATACTTAATGCAATAGTTTTCTCAAATATCAGAATTTGCCAGTCAAACACAACATAGTCCACATCAAGCAACTGCTAGTCAAAGTAAAACAGAACATTTATCTCTGATCTCAGCATTAATAATCTTTACAAGAGGGGAGGAAAGAGAACAAAAGTAGGAACAGAATTTTGGGGGTTTGTGGTATTAAAAATAATGTAGAAAATGAAAATAATGTAAATTACTGGTGTGGATGCTATTCTTGTCAGATCAGTGTATAATGAAGTAGCAGATAAAGTTAGTTATGGGAAGAAACAGAAAAATAAACACTTTTGGTAAAATTTATAGATAGCTAAAAGATAACAAGCCATCTACCCTAGTAAATGAAACACAGTTAAAAAGCTGAATTTCTGTAACATCAATTCAGTTCAGTCGCTCAGTCGTGACTCCATGGGCTGCAACACACCAGGCATCCCTGTCCATTACCAACTCCCAGAGCTTGCTCAAACTCACATGCATTGGGTTGGTGATGCTATCCAACCATCTCATCCTCTGTTGTCCCCTTGTACCCCTGCCATCAGTCTTTCCCAGCATGAGGGTCTTTTCCAAGAGTCAGCTCTTCGCATGAGGTGGCCAAAGTATTGGAGTTTCAATTTCAACATCAGTCCTTCCAATGAATATTCAGGACTGATTTCCTTTAGGAAGGACTGATTGGATCTCCTTGCTGTCCAAGGGACTCTCAAGAATCTTGTTTAACACCACAGTTCAAAAGCATAAATTCTTAGGTGCTCAGTTTTCTTGATAGTGCAACTCTCACATCCATACATAACTACTGGAAAAACTGTAGCTTTAACTATGCAGAACTTTATCTGAAAAATAATGTTTCTGCTTTTTAATATGCTCTCTAGGTTGGTCATATGTTTTCTTCCAAGGAGCAAGCATCTTTGAATTTCATGGCTACAGTCACCATCTGCATTGATTTTGGAGCCCCCCAAAATAAAGTCTGTCACTGTTTCTATTGTTTCCCCATCTATTTGCCATGAAGTGATGGGACAAGATGCCATGATTTTAGTTTTCTAAATGTAGAGTTTTAACCCAACTTTTGAACTCTCCTCTTTCACTTTCATCAAGAGGCTCTTTAGTTCCTCTACAGTTTCTGCCATAAGGGTGGTGTCATCTGCATATCTGAGGTTATTAATATTTCTCCCAAAACTCTTGATTCCAGCTTGTGCTTCATCCAGCCCATAATTTCTTATGATGTACTCTCATATAAGTTAAATAAGTAAGGTGACAATATACAGCCTTGATGTACTCCTTTCCCAATTTGGAACCAATCTCTTGTTCCATGTCCAGTTCTACCTGTCGGTTCTTGACCAGCATACAGATTTCACAGGAGGCAAATCAGGTGGTCTGCTATTCCTATCTGTTGAAGAATATTCCATAGTTTGTTGTGATCTACACAGTCAAAGGCTTTGGTATAATCAATAAAGCAGAAGTAGATGTTCTTCTGGAATTCTCTTGTTCTTTTGATGATCCAACGGATGTTGGCAATTTGATCTCTGGTTCTCTGCCTTTTCTAAATCCAGCTTGGACATCTGGAAGCTCACAGTTCACATACTGTTGAAGCCTGACTTGGAGAATATTGAGCATTATGTTGCTAGCATGTGAGATGAGTGCTGTGGTGCAGTAGTTTGAGCATTCTTTGGCATTGCCTTTCTTTGGGATTGGAATGAAAACTGATCTTTTGGCCACTCCTGAGTTTTCCAAATTTGCTGACTTATTGAGTGCAGCACTTTCACAGCATCATCTTTTAGGAGTTCAAATACTTCAACTGGAATTCAATCACCTCCACTAACTTTGTTCATAGTGATGCTTCCTAAGGCGCATTTGACTTTGCATTCCAGGATGTCTGGCTCTAGGTGAGTGATCACACCATCATGATTATCATGAAGATCGTTTTGGTATAGCTCTTCTGTGTATTCTTGCCACCTCTTCTTAATATCTTTTGCTCCTGTTAGGTCCATAGCATTTCTGTCCTTTATTGTGCCCATCTTTGCATGAAATGTTCCCTTGTTATCTCTAATTTTCTTGAAGAGATCTCTAGTCTTTCCCATTCTATTGGTTTCCTCTATTTCTTTGCATTGATCACAGAGGAAGGCTTTCTTATCCCTCCTTGTTATTCTTCGGTACTCTGCATTCAGATGAGTATATATTTCCTTTTCTCCTTTGCCTTTCACTTCTCTTCTTTTCTCAGCTATTTGTAAGGCCTCCTCAGACAACCATTTTGCCTTTTTGCATTTCTTTTTCTTAGGGATGGTCTTGATACCTGCTTCATACAGTGTCGTGAACCTCTGTCCATAGTTCTTCAGGAACTATGAATCTATTTGTCCCTTGAATCTATTTGTCACTTCTATTGTATAATCATAAGGGATTTGATTTAGTTTTACCTCAATGGTTTTCCCAACTTTCTTCAATTTAAGTCTGACATTGGCAATAAGGAGTTTATAATCTGAGCCACAGTCAGCTCCTAGTCTTGTTTTTGCTGACTGTATAGAGCTTCTCCATCTTTGGCTACAAAGACTATAATCAGTCTGATTTCTGTACTGACCATCTGGTAATGTCCATGTGCAGCCAACACTCCAGTGCCATGCAGCCTTCTGTAACATAGAATAATAGTTTAGAGGATCAGATCTTCTATTAAGAAATTTCAGTCTTATAGATGGTGATCCTTTGTTGCTGTTTTTATTCAGTCACTCACTCATATCCAACTCTTTTTGATCTCCTGAACTGAAGCATGCCAGGCTTCCCTGTCTTTCACTATCTCCCAGCATTTGCTCAAACTTATGTACATTGAGTCAGTGATGCCATCCAAATATCTCATCCTCTGTTGACCCCTTTCTCCTCCTGCCTTCAATCTTTCCCAGCATCAGGGTCTTTTCCAGTGACTCAGCTCTTTGCATCAAGTAACCAAAGTTCTGGAGCTTCAGCCTCTGCATCAGTCCTTCCAATGAATTTGTTGTTTTTCAGTCACTCAGTCATGTCCAACTCTTTGTGACCCCATGGACTGCAGCACACCAGGCTTCCCTGTCCTTTACCATCTCCCAGAGCTTGCTCAAACTCATGTCCTTTGGGTTGGTGATGCCATCCAACCATCTCGGTTGGGGATGTCCCCAAATAAGGGGACATCCTCTGTTGTCCCCTTCTCCTCCTGCCTTTAATCTTGCCCAGCATCAGGATCTTTTCTAATGAGTCAGGTCTTCACATCAGGTGGCCAAAGTATTGGAGCTTCAGCTTTAGCATCAGTCCTTCTAATGAATATTCAGAGTTGATTTCCTCAAGAATTGACTGGTTTGACCTCGTAGGAGTCCAAGGGACTCTCCAAAGTCTTCTCCAACACCACAGTTCGAAAGCATCAATTCTTCAGTGCTCAGCTTCGTTACAGTCCAACTCTCACATCCATAAATGACTACTGGAGAAACCACAACTTTGACTAGACGGACCTTTGTAAGCAAAGTAGTGTCTCTGCTTTTTTAACATGCTGTCTAAGTTTATCATAGCCTTTCTTCCAAGGAACAAATGTCTTTTAATTTCCTGGCTTCAGTCACCGTCCACTGCTCCAGTGATTTTGGAGCCCAAGAAAATAAAGTCTGTCACAGTTTCCATTGTTTCCCCATTTATTTGGCATAAAGTGATGGGACAGGATGCTATGTCTTAGCCTTCTGAATGTTCAGTTTTAAGAGAGCTTTTTCACTTTCATGAAGAGGCTCTTTAGTTCCTCATCGCTGCTACTGCTAAGTCGCTTCAGTCGTGTCCGACTCTGTGCGACCCCAGAGACGGCAGCCCACCAGGCTCCCCTATCCCTGGGATTCTCCAGGCAAGAACACTGGAGTAGGTTGCCATTTCCTTCTCCATTATTCTATATTAAATCATAGATTAAAAATGTGAGGCCTTGTTGAGTAGAATGTTCCAGATGGAGAACTTTTGTACTCTAAGGAGTCAGTGTGTAGATGAGAATATTTCTTCTCCAGGAATCTTATAGACCCAGGGATCGAACTCATATCTCCTGCATTTGTAGGAGGATTCTTTACCACTGAGTCATCTGGGAAGCCCCATGCTACAGTAATTGATTTAAAATTTCTCTTTTTCTGTCATCATTTGGACCATTGTTTATTGTAGTTAATATACCCAGTATAAAATTTAGTGTGAGATTTTAGTTCTAGCTTCTCTGGTGGCTCAGATGGTCAAGAATCTGCCGGCAACATAGGATACCTAGAATCATTCCCTGGGTGGAGAAGGTCCCCTGGAGAAGGACTACCCACCCCAGTATTCTTTGGAGAATTCCAAGAACAGAGGAGCCTGGTGGGCTACAGTCCATAGGGCTGTAAAGTCAGATATGACTGAGAAACTAACACTTTCACTTTCACATAGTTCTAGCTAAGGAAACCAAAATAAGAGACTTTTTTGTGCTCAGTATTATTATAGTATATAATAATATATAATGATTAAATATCATTATATTAAAGCACATTTCTAACCACAAAACTGTATATCATTATATATCCAAAACTCTTTTTCACTTAAAAGCTATTCCTCATACTAAATGAAAGCCTACTCCTATTTTTCATCTTTTCTTGTGTAAATTGGCATGTTGTCTTTAAACTTGTCCTTAACAACCAGAATGCTTATAAGTCTCCTAAACACCACTTGGATGATTCAATTTTGGGTTCCTTTTCTGGCAAATGAAATATCCTTTGATAGTACCCATATTACATACCTCTGTATCATATTGAAATTGTGGAAATCTTTTCATTGGTTTTAGAAACTGGGTCTTTATTTTATACAGTAATTTAGATACGCTGAGAAATTTCCGTTGCTTGACTGTGCTGTTTGCTGTGTTCTAGTGGTTTGGCAATAGATTAGAGGTTGGGTTTTCCACCATTTGGTACTAATTAACTAGGGACAATCTGATTTCCATTTGTTACATTCACATGGCAGTGCTGCCTGTATTTATATCAGGAAAAAAAAAAAAAAGGTTTATTCTGCCCTCTTAGCCTTGTGAGCACTCCAGAAGATCATTCCATTATAAGATGTGGACATAGCCAGTTAAATCAAATTGTTCATGATTCTTGTGTTTGCATGCTTACGTTTTACTTTTCTGGCTATAGAAGATTTTAACCAAATCAGATCATTGCCAGGAAGTTAAATGAATAAAATTGCAGTCCTAAAAAATACTGGACTTTCTCTTGCTGAGTAAAATAAATGTCCCCCTTTCAATTAAACCAACTGTTACTGGATAAAGTCTACCTTTGCATAATCAACTGTGTGGCCACTGATTAGACTTGATAGGGCAAATTATACCCTAAACAGTGTATTTCGTTGTGGGTAAATAAAACTGCCTATTTATCTTCTTCTGGGGTTGTTTCAACTGCTATTGAAGATGGGCAAGGGAAGATTGTGAAAACTCTCAATTACACAACAAACCAAATGTGAACCTTTAAACAAAAGCATAAAGTTTAAACATGAACATTGATTCAAGAAGATTTGTTGCCCACAGAAAAAAGATAACCAGTTCACAACTTCACTTTCACAATTGTTACTTCCACAAGTGATGGTTGTAAAGAAGTAAACCCTGTTTAATGCGAAGGAAAATATATTTCATTCCTGTTCTCATGATGAGTGCCTAATCAAGTCATTTGATCTCTTCTTGTTCTGGATGCCTGGAAAAACTAGGCATCTATATCGAAAATATGAATCCAAAGAATTTATTTTTAAAATATAATTCTAATATTTTAATGATTGTGATAAATCATGTTTTAATCTTGAAATTATTTGTTTTGTTTTAAAAGAGTCTCTCAAGATTTATACTGCCAAAATAACTAGCAGCATAAAATAAAATTTCAGTATCATTCTAATATTTCTATAGGTATTAACAGAGAATGTTTAATTTTTAATGCATTTTTTGTTATTGTTTAAGCGTATTCAATATTAACTGATAGGATTCAAATCCTTTTATGATGTCTCATCATTGTCACTCTTAGGCAGATATCATGGTTGAAATATTCATCATGGACTAATATACCAAGCCTTTACTCACTGAAAGAAAGAGCTGTAAAACTATAATAGCTATATATCTTAATTATGGACACTCATTATTAATATGTCTGAATAACCTAACAACTCCTGCATAATTAACAGTAATTTTTGAGCGTAGATTTCATTTCCCTTAGTATAATAATTCAGATCCCACACACTTTCCTAAAGACCAAAGCACTTATGATTGTGAGCATAAAAGGATTAAATGGTAGTGCTATCAACTTCTGTAGCAAAGTTCCAAAATTTTGGTTTCTAGCCATCTATCAAAATACTGACACAACACTCAACCTAAAAAAATATCAAGCCATTTTTATCTGAACTGTATTTCATTTCTTAAAAATTCTCAAGCCCTTAAAGATGGAAAATTTAAAAATGACTAGTTCCTGAACCGTTAACTTCAGAGATACTACTCAAAATATTTATCCAGTGCCCAAAATGCCACTGAATGCCATTTAGGGACTGTAGTCACATATTCTCTTTCTTATTTACTAGGCCTAATAGATTGGGGCAGAATCAGACACTAGTGAAATATGTCTGTGTATTTAAACATGCTGGGTTTAGATTTCATTCTTAAAAGGAATCAGATGGAATATCTAATTCCCTAAGTTAAATTGTTTGTAAGTTAAGAATCACAAACACAATTGTCAACAGAGCCCAGGCTGTGGCATAAATGTGTGTCCTAGCCAAGGTGGTAGAGTGAGGAGTTGGAGGGCAGACACCAACTTTAAAGGCACAGCTATTTCTCAATACCAGTCAATTATTTTTACATAAATTTATTTTTACATAAATCCACTTGCTGGATTTTCTAACTTCTAAACAGACTGTCTAGATTTGTAAGGTACAATCTTAAAATTAACTTGTAAGCAACTGAATCAATATTTTAAAGACCTGTATGGACCCAAACCCTGGGCTGGAAGAAGCACCAGCTGGAATCAAGATTGATAGGAGAAATATCAATAACCTCAGATATGCAGATGATACCACCCTTATGGCAGAAAGTGAAGAAGAACTAAAAAGCCACTTGATGAAAGTGAAAGAGGAGAGTGGAAAAGTTGGCTTAAAGACCAACAGTCAGAAAACTAAGATCATGGCATCTGGTCCCATCACTTCATGGGAAATAGATGGAGAAACAGTGGAAACAGTGTCAGACATTATTTGGGGGGCTTCAAAATCACTGCAGATGGTAACTGTAGCCATGAAATTAAAAGACGCTTACTCCTTGGAAATTTATGACCAACCTAGACAGCATATTGAAAAGCAGAGACATTACTTTGCCAACAAAGGTCCATCTAGTCAAGGCTATAGTTTTTCCAATGGTCATATATGGATGTAGAGTTGGACTGTGAAGAAAGCTGAGCCCCAAAGAATTGGTGCTTTTGAACTGTGGTGTTGGAGAAGACTCTTCAGAGTCCTTGGACTGCAAAGAGATCCAACGAGCCCATTCTAAAGGAGATCGGCCCTGGGTGTTCTCTGGAAGGAATGATGCTAAAGCTGAAACTCCAGTACTTTGGCCACCTCGTGCAAAGAGTTGACTCATTGGAAAAGACTGTTGCTGGGAGGGACTGGGGGCAGGAGGAGAAGGGGACGACAGAGGATGAGATGGCTGAATGGCATCACTGCCTCAATGGACACGAGTTTGCGTGAACTCCGGTAGTTGGTGATGGACAGGGAGGCCTGGTGTGCTGCGATTCATGGGGTCACAAAGAGTCGGACACGGCTGAGTGACTGAACTGAACTGAACTGATGACCCAAACCAAAAAATCCTAGTGGACCAAATGTAGATTACTGACGACCAAAGGAAACTGGACTTCCCAGGTGATGCTAGTGGTAAAGAACCCACCTGCAAATGCAGGAGGCATAGCAGACATGGGTTCAATCCCTCTCTCAGGAAGACCCCCTGGAAGAAGGCATGACTACCCACTCCAGTATTCTTGCCTAGAGAGCCCAATGGACAGAGGAGCCTGACAGACTATGGTCTAGGGTTGCAAAGAGTCAGACACAACTGAAGCGACTCAGCACACAGGCACATGCAAAAGGAAACTAGTAAGAATTAGTTAGTGTTAGAATTTTTAAATTTTAGACACTAAAATTATTGATAGATAGCCCTGCTTTGCCATTGAGAGTAAAAATAGCTCTTAATTGGGGTACTGACATATTCTATCATTTTCATATGCTATACATTCTTCATTTACATATGTATACTTTCTCAGAGGAAGTAGAATGTAAGTATTAACACTATGATAAAACACTAGAGCACTTTTAAGTTAGGTTTTTTTGGGCTTCAGTTTGCTTTGAGGAACCTGGTAATGTATTTTCGTCAATACAAATCATAATATAGAGTACTCCCATTTGTAAGCCAAGTAATCCCAGGGATACCTTCCAGTTAATATTTTTTTATGTTCTACTCAATACGGATGCCCTTGTCAAGTTACAGTTTAAGTTAAAACAGTTGCTGGAGTATAAAATAGATAAAAATATTAATTGACAGTTTATTATATACCAAGTAATCAGTTATACAGAATATTTAGAAAGACAAAGTTTAGTCCACCAGGAGCTTACAGTTGTTACCTATAATTAAGTAAAGGTTGCCATCAACTACAGAATTTTCCAGCGAATTATATAGACCATAAAATAGATCTTAAAATTATACATATACATGCATGCTGCTGCTAAGTCGCTTCAGTCGTGTCCAACTCTATGCGACCCCATAGACAGCAGCCCACCAGGCTCCCCCATCCCTGGGATTCTCCAGGCAAGAACACTGGAGTGGGTTGCCATTTCCTTCTCCAACATACATGCATACGTGTACACATATCTATAGATAGATAAGTATCTATGAAGATCAATAGGGAGAGCAGTCATTGTGTAACTGTATATGCATATTAATATGCTTCCCAGGTGGATCAGGGGTAAAGAATCCACCTGCCAATGCTGGAGACGCAAGTTCAGTCCCTGAGTCAGGAAGAGCCCCTGGAGGAGGAGATGGCAATCCACTCCAATATTCTTGCCTGGAAAATCCCATAGACAGAGGAGCCTGGGGGGCTACAGTCCATGGGGTCACAAGAGTCAGAGGCGACTTAGCGACTGAGCCTGCATGCATGTGCATATTAATAGTGATAAGTTATATAATTCAGACCATCATAGACTTGTTTCCACACTGAATGCTTTCCTCAACTTAAATTTCTCACTTTACACTGACTTGTTTCCCCCTCTGCTTCCCGAAATGTGTGAAGTGACTTCTACTTTAAAGATGCTTTCAAGCTTGTTGTTTCTCGTAACTATAATTTTAGTTACCACCTTTCACCATGAAGTTTGTCAAAAGCCAGATTTGTGTTGGCTACCACCAAAGTCCTATTAGTGTTGAAAAATAACTGCAGTGTGATTTGTAGCCTAGAAGCCTGGCTTCAGGCCAAATCCTCCAGACCCTACAAAGTTACAAAGTGTTTCTGTGGCAAGTCTCATGGGGAAAGCTGCCTGCACCACTGCAGATTTAGTGCACTGCATGCAGAGGAGTTGCATTCCAAGACTCGACCCCTGTCCCACCCAGGCAGCCACACTGTTACTTACACATAGCTGCATTTCAGCCCAGGTGCCTCCATTTACAGGCCTCCTTATTGGATGCCCTTGGCCTAGGCCTCTCTTGGTCTCATCCAGACCAACTTTGGGGGGGCCTTGAAAACACATTTTGACACTTCAGTTCAGTTCAGTCTCTCAGTTGTGTCCAACTGATTATGACTCCATGATCTGTAGCACGCCAGGCTTCTCTGTCGATCACTAACTCCCAAAGCTTGCTCAGACTTATGTCCATCAAGTCAGTGATGCCATCCAACCATCTCATGCTCTGTTGTCTCCTTCTTTTCCTGCCTTCAATCTTTCCCAGCATCGAGGTCTTTTCAAATGAGTCAGTTCTTTGCATCAGGTAGCCAGAGTATTGGAGCTTCAGCTTCAGCGTCTGTCCTTCCAATGAATATTCAAGATTTATTTCCTTTAGGACTGGCTGGTTTGATCTCCTAGGATTCCAAGAGACTCTCAAGAGTCTTCAACACCACAGTGCAAAAGCATCAATTCTTCGGTACTCAGCTTTCTTTATGATCTGACTCTCACATCCACACATGGCTACTGGAAAAACAATAGCTTTGACTATACAAACCTTTGTCCACAAAGTAATGTCTCTGCTTTTTAATATACTGTCTAGGTTGGCCATAGATTTTCTTCCAAGGAGCAAGTGTCTTTGAATTTCATGGCTACAGTCACCATCTGCAGTGATTTTGGAGCCCCCCAAAATAAAGTCTGACACTGTTTCCACGGTTTCTCCATCTATTTCCCATGGAGTGATGGGACCAGATGCCATGATCTTCGTTTTCTGAATGTTGAATAAGAACAATTTCTTGTATTTGGTGTAGTTTATACTTTTTAGTACTTTAACACCCATTATTCTACATATCATTCACTTTCACCTTCTCAACTAAATAACCAGAGATATATCATTTTTCTTTTAAGGATTTTGTAGCCCAAGAAAATAAAGTCTGTCACTGTTTCCACTGTTTCCTCATCTATTTGCATGAAGTGATGGGACTGGATGCCATGATCTTAATTTTCTGAATGTTGAGTTTGAAGCCAGCTTTTTAAACTCTCCTCTTTCACTTTCATCAATAGGCTCTTTAGTTCCTCTTCACTTTCTGCCATAAGTGTTGTGTCATCTGCATATCTGAGGTTATGGATATTTCCCCCCGGCAATCTTGATTCCAGCTTGTGCTTCATTCAGCCTGGCATTTCACATTAGGTACTCTTCCTATAAGTTAAATAAGCAGGGTGACAATATACAGCTTTGATCTACTCCTTTCCCAATTTGGAACCAGTCCGTTGTTCCATGTCTAGTTCTAACTGTTGCTTCTTGACATGCATACAGGTTGCTCAGGAGGTAGATACAGTGGTCTGGTGTTCTTATCGCTTTAAGAATTTTCCACAGTTTGTTTTGATCCACACAGTCAGAGACTTTAGCATAGTCAGTGAAGCAGAAGTAGATGTTTTTCTGGAATTCTCTTGCTTTTTCTATGATCCAACGGATGTTGGTAATTTGATCTCTAGTTTGCCTTTTCTAAATCCAGCCTGAACATCTGGAAGTTCTCAGTCCATGTACTATTGAAGTCTAGCTTGGAGAATTCGGAGCATTACTTTGCTAGCATGTGAGATAAGTGCAATTGTGCGCTAGTTTGAACATTTTTTGGCATTTCCTTTCTTTGGGATTGGAATGAAAACTGACTTTTTCCAGTCCTGTGACCACTGCTGAGTTTTCCAAATTTTCTCATATATTGAGTGCAGCACTCTAAGTGCATCATCTTTTAGTATTTGAAATTGCTCAGGTAGAATTTCATCATCTGCACTAGCTTTGTTCGCAGTGATGCTTCCTAAGGTCCACTTCACTTTGCACTCCAGGACATCTGGCTCTAGATGAGTTATCACACCATCATGGTTATTGGGTTCATTAAGATTTTTTTATATAGTTTTTCTATGTATTCTTGCCACCTCTTCTTAATATCTTCTGCTTCTGTTAGGTCCATTTCTGTCCTTTATTGTGTCCATCTTTGCCTGAAATGATCCCTTGGTATTGCTCCACTAGAGAAATACTAGTGGTGTTTCCCCAGTAAAGCTCAGTTTTAAGTATCTTCTACTCTTAGCTCTTTTCCTTGATCTTCCCTCTGTGCCCCTATTCTCTCCCCCAAAACCAAACCAAACCAGTAGTAACCTTTTGTTCAGGACTCCCTGGCAAGAGAGAGAGAATGCCCTGCTTCTGTAATGATGCTTCTGACCTTTGCCCAGTGCCATTCATTGAGGAATGGGACCTTAATGAAGCCAGCACTTTCTTTTTGGCCTCTTTCTTACACTATTACAGTAAGTGAATAAAGGCTCAATTATTATGTACTTTCATTTGTGTGGTTGTTTTAACTGACCATTCTGACATCTAGCTGCTCAACTCTGTCCAGCTCAGTATTTGACAGTAGCTTTCCATGATGTAATGAAAGTAGCTTCCAAAAGTCATCCAAAGACTGACCCCATACAGTATACTATAATAGTTGTTTATTATTATGTATCTCTCTGATTTATTTGAAGTCACTCAACAATGCCTCTGTTCATTCCAAAATTTTACCACTTGGAACTCACTACCTATAGAAAGGGCATGATGATTGGAGTCAGATTGTTTTGAATTTTGTCTTTGCTGCTTACCTTACATAGGAGTAAATCACAAAGAATCCATGGGCCTTGATTCCCCTATCTTTAGTATGATAATGGCATAATACTACTAATGCTAAGACTTTAAAAGAATGATTGGAGGATTAAATCTAAAATGTATGTTGTACCCCTTTTTGAAAATTCCACAGACTTAACTTTTTGAGCTTCCCTGGTGGCTCAGAGGTTAAAGCATCTGCCTGGAATGCTAGAGACCTGGGTTCAATCCCTGGCCTTGGAAGATCCCCTGGAGAAGGAAATGGCAACCCACTCCAGTACTCTTGCCTGGAGAATCCCATGGAGAGAGGAGCCTGGTGGACTACAGTCCATGGGGTCACAAAGAGTTGGACAGGACTGAGCGACTTCACTTTCTTTCTATGGGACTTCCCTGGTGGCTCAGATGGTAAATCGTCTGTCTACAATGCGGGAGACCCTGGTTCGAGCCCTGGGTTGGGAAGATTCCCTGGAGAAGGAAATGGCAATCCACTCCAGTACTATTGCCTAGAAAATCCCATGGACAGAGGAGCTTGGTAGGCCCCAATCTAAGGGAGTCGCAAAGAGTCGGACACGACTGAGCAACTTCACTTCACTTCACTTCACTTAAGTCTAGTCTTTTTACTAGACCTTACTCCCATTGACATTTTTTCTTGTTGCTATTTTTTCCCTTCTCTCATCTCATCACAAAAAAAGCTCTCTCAGAAATAAATCTTCAGGCACTTGTCACTTCCCGCTATACCTTCTTTCTCTTAAGTTATATTGAATGCAATATTTTATTTAAATATATAAAAATGTAATATTTCAGTAAAAAGCATCAAATTAAAGAATGTAGAATCTGAAGGTCCTGCCATAAGAAAAAGTCTACTCAAACTAGTTGTTTTAATTTTAGAAAAGCTGTTTTGAAATTACTTATCATTTTCACAATATTCTTTAATGAATAAATTTTCATATATTCTTTTTCCTCCATGTCTTCTTTCTTCTCCTTAGTATATTTCTCTGTCATTCCTTTACAGCTGCTGCACAAAATGTTTGATCATGAGCAACACGGGTTTCAGAGGTGCTCGCCCTCTTTCTGGCATAGTACTGATGATTCATCTCCCTGTCTAAATATTTCTTCCATTATTGTCACTCCTGTCAACTCTACTGATTCCAGACTATCATTGGGACTGTTATTACCACCACCTTCTAAACGGGGCCTTCCCAAGCCAGACAGTGACAACAGCATCCCAAGACCTCATGTAATTTGCTAAATAGAAAATTATTTTTATTATCCCATATATCATTTTGAATTCTGCCAATATATGCCATTTATATAGTATTGAAAAAATCAATTGAATTGATGACATGATCTGGGGCCTTAATGTGCCATTTTTGCATACTTGGGTCATCTGACATCAGAGAGTTTCTAGTAGAGAAACTGAAAATGAAAGTTACTCAGTCCTGTCCGACTCTTTGCAACCCCATGGACTGTACAGTCCATGAAATTCTCCAGGCTAGAATATTGGAGTATGTAGCCTGGTGGGCTGCTGTCTGTGGGGTTGCACAGAGTTAGACACAACTGAAGTGACTTAGCAGCAACAACCTTTCCCTTCTCCAGGGGATCTTCCCAACCTAGGAGATGGAACCCAGGTCTTCTGCATTGCAGGCAGATTCTTTACCAGCTGAGCTACAAGGGAAGCCCTTCTAGTAGAGAGTGGTGGTCCAAATCCACAAAAAGATGAAGTAGGACAAGTACTTTCAAGGACTCATCAGAAAAGAATCTAAAAAACAGTGGATATATGTATATGTATAAATGATTTACTTTGCTGTACACCTGAAGTTATCACAATATTGTAGATCATCTATATGCCAATACAAATTTTAAAAAGAAAAAAAAAAGATTCATTGAACATGGCAATTGGGAAGTTAGGCCTTTGGTGATACTGGCAAAGCTGTACAGTTCAGCAAAATGAGCAGTCTAGAGGCTTCTCTGCTAGTCCAGTGGTTAAGACTCCATGTTCAAGGGGCTTGGGTTCCATCTTTGTTTGGGTAACTAAGGTCCACATGCCATGGAGTGGGATCAAAAAAAAAAAAAAAAAAAGAACAGTCTAGAATGATCTTAATTGAGGACTGGATGAAGTAAACAGGCAAGAAATGTAATACCTCCTTCAAAGAGTTCAGCTTCAATAGGGAAGAGAAATGAGAGTCTAGAGGAGTAAAGAAGCACTAAGTAAAGGGCTTTTTGGTTGGTTTGTTTTAACAAAGTCAAGATTTGAGTATCTTTAAATCCTGAAAAAGAGGAGAGAGATGGATGCCAGGGGAAATAGAAGGAGAGGCTGATTAGAACATTCCTGAGTAGGAGGAAGGAGCTGAGGGGTAAAGTTTCCTCCAAGTCTTTGTATAGTGTTTGTGACTGATAAACTATAAAGGGAAAGTAAGTTGCTAAAGAAAGGGAGATGTCAGCCATTTTATTCTCCCTCATGAAAAAATGTAATAACAGTCATGTAAACTGATTAGCAAATCAGTTACTCTTTACACACAATCAGCCTTATTTTTCATTACCTACATCACCTATAAATCAAAAAAATATATTCTGAAAACACAAATTTTAATATGTACCACTCTAAGCAGTTCTAAGCAATGTTCATGTTCTTATAGGAAAAGTTAATTTCCCCTCACTATTTCTTTCCAAAATGAAAATTCTCTTTGGTCTATAGATGATATTATATATATACATATATATATATAATTTCTTCCCTGTATGACAATTATATAATATGTAATTTTATATGTAAAATTACATATTATGTAAAGTGATGATTGTTTCATTCTGACGTTACTTCCAAGCCCAGATTGGCCCAGATAACTTAATCATTTTGGTGATATACTTAGTGACTATAATAATTTATTTTACAAGGTACCTATTTATTGTAGAACACTCGATGAAAACTTATTCTAAAAAGAAATGTCACTACAATGAATATAATAGTTGGCAGTCACTAGAGCTTTAAATACAATTTAAAATAGACTTCTTGAATTTTTTTTAATCATTATCATTGCTTTTGAATGGTTATATTTAAGATGCATCACTTAAGTTCAATTATTTCTGTCTAAATCTTATAATCTTATGCAAAATACATTACTGATATCAAGGTTTTATAGAAATAGTTTATAATATGTTTTCAATTCTTTGATATAAATGGCAATTATTTCTAGATATATAAAAAATCCAAAGTAAAAGATATATCTCTCTAGAATAGTGTTACCATTTTTGCCATCATCTTTGATAACATTTTTATAGAGATTTTCTTGCCAATGAGCATTTGGCATATGTGGTTCATTCGTATGAAATTGCCTACTTAACCATTTTTTATCTATAGAGTGGCAAGTTCATATGACTCAACTGCATGTGTTGGGTTTACATGTCTTTTATATGTATGTGAAATATTTTTCATTAAAATGTGTCTACATGGACTACTACCCTAATTCATGTTATCTTCATTGCAGGCAGGCAGTGTGACACCTAAGTCACCCTCTACTGACATCTTTGATATGATTCCATTTTCTCCAGTATCACACCAGTCTTCAATACCTACTCACAATGGCATGCAGCCGCCTCCAGTACCTAGTCGATCTAACGAGATTAGTAAGCTTTCTAAACAAACCAATATTCTTTGCTACATTTGTGTACATTTTAAATGTTTAATTAACTCTTTATGTGAAATCATATATCTTAATGAGTTCACTAGAAATTTTAATAACCAAAGAATTTTTGTTTATATATATGTACCAAGTTCAGTGAATTGTATATTTTACTTTAAAATTCAGAGTATCGTTATTTGCATTTGAAACTATTTCATGAAAAATGGTATTTTGGTGTAAGGTTAGTTACATCATAATACAAGGTACTTAATTATGTTTCTATTGTGTTTGGGGTTATATTTTTAATATGTTTTAAGTGATTACAAACAACCCTGGTGGTATTTAATTATCTTTGACATATATAGAGAGATCAGTTTTAATTTTTATCATAGGGTATGTGGGTAGTCTTAAGAAACACATGAATCTATGAATTTCATATATATAAATCTATGAATTTCATGATTTCTTTATAACTAACTCTATGTAAGTGTTCTCTATTTGATATTTAAAAAGCTATAATAAACACATTGCTTTTCTGATTTACTTTCCATATATCTTTCTATATGCAAGTCTTTTTCTGGTGAATTAGAAAGCATCTAACAGATGCTAATCATCAGTGCCTTGTCTGTGCCCTCTCACAGAAAGTGAAAGAGTGGTTTCCAGTGGTCCTAATCAGTCAGCACATCCAAAGGGTCACTGAAGAAAAGAGTTTCACATATTATGCTTTATTGCTCCCTCTCTGGTTCACATTTAAGACATTTTCAATGTACCTCTGAAGCTTTAACTTAAGCTGTGAAGTATTTCAGAGCCTATAGTTTATTTCCCCCATGGAATTTAACAAAGTGCATTGCACATTTTAGGCATTCAGTAAATCTCTGAGTGCTAATTTGTAAAGGCAAAGTAATAATATTAGGTCAATGTACAAAAATATTTCAATATGTAAGTTGAAATATAGCATATTTAAATTCCTCTGAATGTATTTTGTGTTGGTTCAAAATATTTTTTCAAGGAAATAATCCATAATATATATGTCATGATAGAAGATCTTGCCAAAATGGGGTATTTCTTGTCCTCGTGAGTGTCCCACATCACTTTGTTTGTGAAAATGTTGAGAGGGATGAAACTGTTAGTTGCTCAGTCATGTCCAACTCTTTGCGACCCCATGGACTGTAGCCTGCCATGCCCCTCTGTCCATGGAATTCTCCAGGCAAGAATACTGGAGTGAGTAGCCAGTACCTGCTCCAGGGGGTCTTCCCGACCTGTGGACTAAACCCTGGTCTTCTGCATTGCAGGCAGATCTCTTCTTTTACCACTGTTTTTTACCTCCTCTGATTTTGTCACTCTTTTACTCATTCATTTATTTAATTCAATATATATTTGTTTATCATACACAGTAGATTTTGAAATATAAGTTAGCTGTGTATCTACAGTGGACAACTTAAAACCAAATAGAATATAAATTGAGAAGTGTGGATAGATTTTAAGACATTTAGAAGGAATGGTAATTGAAGTTATCCATCAGGATGATGAGTGAGAGTTCAAAATCAATTACAATTCAGGATTTTAGACCAAATGTTGTTAATGAGAAAAACTGAGGTAGAAAGGGAGAAAGTGAAGGAGTTCTCTTTTAGACATTTGTGAGTTTGAAACATATTTGGAAAATCTAGGTAGAGATAGTTAAATTGTTTTAAGGAACTTATTAATGAGAAGTTGACATCACATCCTGCTATATTTTTTAATGTCTACCTATGTTGATGTCGGAGTTTAGTAAATACAATAATATATCAATAGATAGACTAGATAGATAATAGATGATAGATAGATATGGAGTTTTGATTACTACTGTATCATTTCTTTCTATCTATCAACTATCTATCAATTGTCTTTTTATCTATACTAACAATTTAAGGACAGAGTGTTCAACTCAATTTTAATTGTAAAATTGTCTAAACTCTAATCCAATGGGATTTTAGTATTACGACTTTTTCTTTAAATGAAATCTTAAATGTATTCATTCATTTACTTTTCTTTATGTTCTAAATATATAAAAGCCGAAACCTACTAGACTCTTTAGTTTTTATCCTTACTGCCTGAAAACCCTAGTAGTTCTCCAAAGCATATTTTTGATCTTTGAATACATATGAGGCTTTGATTTGTTTCATATTATATTTCCTAATTGGTTATAAATTATATGAGGGAAGGCACTTGACTGGAAATTCCTTTCCTCACTGCTTTAATCCACTGCCTAGAAAAATGTATGGCACATACTGTGTCTAATAAATGTTTAGTTGATAAAGGAAAGAATGACCAAATGAAATATCACCTATTTTTGTCCTTTTGCTCTTGCATTAGATTAAATAATTTTCATGTTATTAATTACATATTAGATCTTTTTAAATTGAAAATTGGACTTACATGATTTTTTATGGGGTTTAGACCTGAGTTGACCAAAATATGCCAAAGAGCTCTGTTTATTAATTTGCATGATATTAATTTATTTGATTTTTATTTGATTTTTATTGTATTTATTCAACCATTCATTCAAAAATATTAATTTAGCATTATGTTCACACAGAAATGAATAAACACATCATCCCTGCTTTCAAAATGTTCACAGTCTGCTATTTCCCATTTCAAGTACCTTGTCTCCCTTTGTTTAGTTTCATATACCCTTTACCCAAGCATTTTCAAGACTCATTGAACATTAGAATCATTTGGGGAATTTTCTTAAGAATGCTAATGTATATTTAATATTTAAACTAGTAGTTTCTTAACTTGGGGGTTTATGGACCCCAAAGAATATGATAAATTAATGTTAAATCTCTTTCACCTAAAAGCACAACATGCCCACTCATACAAAATTTCATTGTACTTTAGAAATGTTAAAAGAATCCCTTAACCCCACCTGAAATCTCTGAAGGTTTTGAGTCCCAACTTTAGAAGACCTGTGTAATGAGAATCTCTGGTTCTCCTGACAGACCTTTCTCTTTACTAATTCATTTCTTTCTACCATGTATAAAGCATTGCTTTATGTGTATCCTGTCAATGTGTATCCAAGATACTCTTCCAAAGAAAATTTTCTCCAAGTTCTGATTTATTGCCTATAATAAACATCAGACTGAGAAAAATAAATAGCAACAATAATAATAACACCCATCTATTACACCTAAGGTAAAAGTAAATCCCCATTCATCTAGAACTGCCCTGACTTATACCTTTCATCCTGATGAAACTATTGGTAACATTCCTTTCATTCTTAAAAGTGACTTTATTTGGATGTAAATTGTATGTCCTTATTTATGTAGTACTTACAGCACCAGAAAATTGTAAGCATTTTACTTTTCTTAACTTATTTAATACATGAATCTGAAAAAAAAATTTTTTGCAATGAAGTATGTAACAATCTTTCATAATGGGAGTCATGGAATTGTTGAGAATATGTTATTAATAGAACTCAAGTAGATAAATATTACTTCTTACAAAGCATTTAATTTAGAAAAGATGATTTCCTGAAAACTGAGGTGGTTTCCCATTCCCTTCTCCAGTGGACCACATTTTGTAGAAACTCTCTACAATGACCAAAAGAGAAAGGAAAGATATATCCATCTGAATGCAGGGTTCCAAAGAATAGTAGGGAGAAATAAGAAAGCCTTCCTCAGTGATCAGTGCAAAGAAATAGAGGAAAATAATAGAATGGGAAAGACTTTATGAAAATTAGAGATACAAAGGGAACATTTCATGCAAAGATGGGTTCGATAAAGGACAGAAATGGTATGGACCTAACAGAAGCAGAAGATATTAAGAAGAATGGCAAGAATACACAAAAGAACTGTACAAAAAAGATATTAATGACCCAGCTAACCATGATAGTGTGATCACTCACTTAGAGCCAGACATCCTGCAGTGTGAAGTCAAGTGGGCCTTAGGAAGCATCACTACCAACAAAGCTAGTGGAGGTGATGGAATTCCAGCCAAGCTATTTCAAATCCTAAAAGATGATGCTGTGCAAGTGCTGCACTCAACATGCCAGCAAATTTGGAAAACTTAGTAATGGCCACAGGACTGGAAAAGGTCAGTTTTCATTCCAATCCCAAAGAAGGGCAAAAGCCAAAAAATATTCGAACTAGCATACAATAGCACTCATCTCACATGCTAGTAAAGAAATGCTTAAAATTCTCCAAACGAGGCTCAATTAATGTGAACTGTGAACTTCCAGATGTTCAAGCTGGATTTAGAAATGGCAGAAACCAGAGATAAAATTGCCAACATCCATTGGATCATAGAAAAAGTGAGAAAATTCTAGAAATACATCTACTTCTGCTTTACTGACTATGCTAAAGCCTTTGAATATGTGCATCACAACAAAACTAGAAAATTCTTGAATAAATTGGAATAAAAGACCACCTTACCTCCCTCCTGAGAAATCTGTATGCAGGTCAAGAAGCAATAGTTAGAATCAGACATGGAACAATGGACTGGTTCCAAATTGGGAAAGGAGTGTGTCAAGGCTGTATATTGTCACCTTGCTTATTTAAATTTTATTCATGAGAAATACTGGAATGGATAAATCACAATTTGAAATCAAGATTGCTAGGAGAAATATCCATAACCTCAGATATGCAGGTGACACCACCCTTATGGCAGAAAGTGAAGAGGAACTAAAGAGCCTGTTGGTGAATGTGAAAGAGGAGAGTTTAAAAAGCTGGGTTAAAACTCAACATTCAAAAAACGAAGATCGTGGCATATGGCAAATAGATGGGCAAAAAATTGAAACAGTGACAAACTTTATTTTCTTGGGTTCCAAAATCAATACAAATGGTGACTGTAGCCATGAAATTAAAAGATGCTTGCCCCTTGGAAGAAAAACTATGAGAAACCTAGACAGCATATTAAAAAGCAGAGACATTATTTTACCAACAAAGGTCCATCTAGTCAAGGCTATGGTTTTTCCAGTAGTCATGTATGACAGTTGGGCCATAAAGAAAGCTGAGTGCTAAAGAATTGATGCTTTTGAACTGTGGTGTTGGAGAAGACTTTTGAGAGTCCCTTGGACTGCAAGGAGATCAAACCAGTCAATCCTGAAGGAAATCAGTCCTGAATATTCATTGGAAGGACTGATGCTGAAGTTGAAGCTCCAATACTTTGGGCACCTGATGCAAAGAAGTGATTCTTTAGGAAAAAAACGCTGATGCTGGGAAGGATTGAAGGCAGAAGGAGAAGAGGACGACAGAGAATAAGATGGTTGGATGGTGTCACTGACTTGATGGACCTGAGTTTGAGTAAGCTCCAGGAGTTGGTGATGGACAGGGAAGCCTGGCATACTGCAGTCAATGGGGTCAAAAAGAGTCAGACACAACTGGGCAACTGAACTGAAAAGTGAAAATCTTGCTACATTATAAATTTTATTGCCTATAGACAGTTTAATCTTTTGTCATTTAAGACTGGCTTGGAATGTATTTAGAGTAAAGAAATTTCTTTAAAAACTTTGTCATATAATAAGCCATAGAATATATAAAAGCTCCCTGTCTATATATTTTGAAGTATGCATTGCACTGTATACTTTAAAATATATGCACAGGGATCTTTTTGATATTCTATTACTGTTGTGGGGTTTTGGGGTTTTTGTTTTTTTTTTGGCCATGTGGCTGTGGGATCTTAGTTACTCTACCAGGAATTAAACCCATTCCCCTTCATTGGAAACATGGAGTCTTAATCACTGGACAGCCAGAAAGTCCCCCTTACTGCAAGTTTTTTAAAAAAATTTGCGTGGGGGATAGGAGACATTTTTAAAGAAATTGTCTCATTGTGGTTACCTAGGAAGGTGATATGATTTCATGCTACACAAGGTATTGTTCCTTAATTTTTTTTTTTTTTTTTTCTGGCTAAAGGGTGAGATTAAAGTGCATGAACTATGAGTTAAGCTACTTACTAATCTACCAGGTCCTACATATTGTGTCACTGTTGTGTTTCAGCGTCATCAATAAATGGAATAGGGAAGTTTCAGTGAATAATACATTAATTTCAGTACATTTAAATTGCTTCAAAATGAATAAAAATGTAAAAGAAAATAAATTGCTTCAGTAAAATGTAGATATTGAAATATACTAATTATCAAACATTTGGTGATTTTGCTATTTTTCACTTAAAGGCTTAAAAACCTCTCTGAATAATAGTCCTTTGCCACCAAATAGTTTTTAAATCATCATAAAATTGGATTTTTTCTTCCTTTTGGTCTTTGCTGTGGATAGAGGCTCATTTGGTTATGCAGATTTTTCTTTATTTAATCTTGCTTTGAAACTTCCACCAGGGCTTCCTTGGTGGATCAGCTGGTAAAGAATCTGCCTGCAATGGGGAAGACCTGGGTTTGATCCCTGTGCTGGGAAGATCCCATGGAAGAGGGCGATGCAACCCACTCCAATATTCTTGCCTATAGAACTCCATAAACAGAGGAGCCTGGCAGGCTGCAGTCCATGGGGTCACAAACAGTTGGACATGACTGAACTGAACTTACTTCAACTCACTCCTTATCATTTCATTTACTATATTATTTTCTTCCTTTTAGAACGGGACCTGTTTGGAGCAGAACCTTTTGACCCATTTAACTGTGGAGCAGGGGATTTCCCGCCAGACATTCAATCAAAATTAGATGAGATGCAGGTGATTATTTTAACATAATCTTTTTTTCTTTTTTCTTTGGTTCCTAGATAATGTTATATACTATAGTTGTTACTTTTCCCTTGAACTATTATCAACTTACTTAAAATAATTGCTGTAAAATAACAGTATACATTTAGCTCTAAAAATGCTCAGAGGCTAAAGATAAGGTTTTGTTGTGTTTTGTTCTTAATGGTGCAATTTACAGTATCGATAAGGTGGTGCATCTTTTTGATACAAAATTGCATGAATTCTTCATGAGTTCATTATTCAAAATCCAAAAATTAAAAGGTCATTGCTTTAGATTTCTAAGATTTGATCTCAGTCTTTTAAAACAATTATGAATTTCAAAATTGTGAATGGGTGAATGAAGGAAAAGCTTTGTAAGAGTGAAATCAGTCTTTTAAAGGAGTCATTGTAAAAGAGGTCAACTGTATGGTTATGGATGGAAACTAAACTTTTGGCCACACTGTAGTGTATACAGAAGTTGAAATATAATGTTGCACACATAAAATTTATAAAATGTTATAAACCATGTACCACAATTAATTAAAAATGATTAAAGCTGATAGCTAAAACCAAGAATTCCAAAGAAGTTGGGGGAGATGTAGAAAAAGAATGAAGCATTGTGGGCTCTTCTGGGCTCTTACTGAAGCAGTGGACACCAAATGACCACTTATTGAGGAATATAGTCCAGTTGCATTTTCATTTCTTTCTTTCCCTTTTATTTTTCAATTCTGAATTATTCTGATAGTTTCAAGATATTTTATGTAGTGGGCCATGATTAATAATTAGCATTATAAGCACTATAATAAGGTCTTCTCTTTATATTTCCTTTTATATCTTGAAGTTTTTAAATCCTATTTTTCACCAAAAAGACAATATATATGTGGTAGATCGCAGTCAGAGATCAGCTCATTATATCAATGAGCTTATATGAAGCTGACTGAAAAGATATGATAAAGAGAAGATTTGATAAATTTACTTCTTCGGCCTGGACAATATACTCACTCTTCTCTGCTTTATTTCCTGGAAAAAAAAATTAAGGGGTGGATTATGATATTCTAACACTGATAAAAACTCTACTTCTTAGAAAGATCATAAATATCCTTTCACTGATTTTGGGCTGAAGGTATGAAGCGGTTTTTTAAGTGTTATGTGATTTTCCTTATCAGCTCTCCATTCCNGTTTTTCACCAAAAAGACAATATATATGTGGTAGATCGCAGTCAGAGATCAGCTCATTATATCAATGAGCTTATATGAAGCTGACTGAAAAGATATGATAAAGAGAAGATTTGATAAATTTACTTCTTCGGCCTGGACAATATACTCACTCTTCTCTGCTTTATTTCCTGGAAAAAAAAATTAAGGGGTGGATTATGATATTCTAACACTGATAAAAACTCTACTTCTTAGAAAGATCATAAATATCCTTTCACTGATTTTGGGCTGAAGGTATGAAGCGGTTTTTTAAGTGTTATGTGATTTTCCTTATCATTCCAGATGTAATTATTCCAGGTATAATAATACCTCTCTATCTTAAAAGTTGGATTGTTTAACATATCTTGAAATTTTTTAAGAATATGTTAAAATAAAAATTTTTCAAGTTGAATGATTTATAATTCCCTTTTGCATAAAAAGTTATTTTAAATCCTTAATACTGACTTAAACTTTTATTATAACATTTCATAAATACTTACAAAAAGTTGAAAAGCATTTTATCCTTATAGATCTTATATAACTGTTAATTCAAAATGTATCAATTAAAAGCAAAATTATAGCACCTAATAAAATTGTAATTACAAACTTTAATATAATAGCATGGATTATTTTACTTAGCTAAAGCTAAAATCACCACCATCAAACTTCTGTTGATATCAGCATGTATCTTATTTGATGACACAGTTTTTGCACATATTTTCTATAGTTCAAATACTGAGACTTCATGCAAATAGTGCATGATTATTTAGTGATTGTGCTTTATTTATTTCATATGAAAATTTGTTTACCTTTACATTAATTTTATCAATTATGCTTATTCTGCCTCGGTGCTAATGTTTTTGTAGGAACAGACAAAAACATGGACAATGATATGGTAGTATTTGCTCTCAAAGGTTATAAAAACCACAAAGAATTGCTACTAATGTTTTTTTAGATTTTCACATAATAAACATTTTGTATAGATTTTTGAAGATAAGCCTGTATCTCCAGATTTTTGTAGAAACCTAGTTTGAGAAACACTGTATTGGAATGATTTAACATGTGTTAGATAAATAATGTTACACTGTGGTATTTTTGCTTTTGTTTTTGTTATTTCTTAATGTCTTTTTCATTCTTTTCTGCTTTCATGCTTGGTAGCGCCAGAGATGGTTGGTATATCATTTTCTTATTTTAAACAAGTTATGGCTTCTTGAAGTTAAACCTTAATATTTGCATGCTTTTTTAATAAATACTCAAATAGCAGTTCACGTGGATATTTCTGATTATTAGCTGTGTTTAAAGAGGTTTATACTCATATTTTGAAGGTTTTTTTCAATGAATAAGTCACTATTGCATTGTCCATCTCATTGTTTGTCTGATTCTTTTAATCCATGATTTATTTGCAAATTTAACTAAAGTAAAATCATATTTTATCTAAAATCTATGACAGCTTTCATTATTAATCTTGTTAGCCTGATTAATTGAATGCACACATTTAGTTACTATTTTTATCTTTGCATATAATGTAAAAACTTAATACAGTATAGGTGCTAATGGTAAACAATCCTCCTGCAATGCCAGGAGACATACTGGGCTTCAGGATCGATCCCTGGGTCGGGAGGGTTCCCCAGAGAAGGGCCTGACAACCACTGCAGTATTCTCACCTGGAAAATCCCATGGACAGAGGAGCCTAGCGGTCCACAGTCCATAGCATCGCAAAGAGTCAGCACAACTGAAGTGACTTAGCATGCACGCATATAAATTATATCAAGTTAAGCTTACGTGAAATAAAAAATTACTGTTTTATTTACAGAGGAAATTGAAAAAAAATCTCATGAATGCAAGAATTTAAGCAGAACTAAGCCATATTTTTTATAAATTGTTAGAAAATTAGATATTTATCTGAAATCAATTATGTGGGTATCTGATTTGACATAATTTACATTTCTTATTACATGTCACTGGCAGGCAAATTAGTGTAATAGTATTGATATTCCAGAAGTGTACCTTATTAATTATAATAATTTGACATGTTAAAAAAGAACCATGGTAAGTCAATGAAAGATGAATGAATTTTGCATTAAGTGATGTTAATTCAACTGGTTAATAATTTGGAAGATCAGTGTATAGCTGAAATATACAACAAATATTCAGATAAATTTTGGAAGCCTTGGGTAGTTTAAAATATTTGAAATACAATTACATACTTAGCAGACTTTTGAATTATAAAGAAATTTTTACGAGGAAAATATGTACATGCAGTCTCTTGTAGAAAAATTTCTATATTTCTTTTAATTTTGTTTTAAAAAGTATAACCATATTCTGTATATATAATTAAAATATAGACAAATGATAAGGAAACTAAATAATCAACAGATAAAAAGGCAGTTGCTCAAAAAGGACCACAAATGGCNAAAATATGTACATGCAGTCTCTTGTAGAAAAATTTCTATATTTCTTTTAATTTTGTTTTAAAAAGTATAACCATATTCTGTATATATAATTAAAATATAGACAAATGATAAGGAAACTAAATAATCAACAGATAAAAAGGCAGTTGCTCAAAAAGGACCACAAATGGCTACATACTTGTAGACATGTTAAATCTAATCAAAGAAAACATACAAATTAACAGCTATAAATGCTACTTTTGTTCAGCAAATTAAGCATTTTATTTTTTACTAATATGAGTGCAAATGAAAGTGTGATGACACAAGCACTCTAAATCATTGCTGGGTCAAGATCAGTGCATAGCATCCCTCAGGCAGTAATTTGTTGCTAATACGTATATTTCTATGTGGTATCAAAAACTTTAATGCAATCTATCCTGAAGAGAAAATAACTATGAATATAGAAACTCTCTATTTATAGAAACATCCAGTCAACCTTATTTAAAATTATAAAATTAAGGAAACAAATTATATTAAAATTAATAAAACATCATAAAATCATCAAATTAGTTTTACATGGACTCAAAGAAATTTGTTCTGCTAAAATTAAGAAATAGAATACAGAAATTTATATATAATGTATGTAAACATGAAATAAATGTTATATATATTAACATTTATTTATTAACATTTATTTATATATTATATAGCATATTATTAAATTAAATTTTTTTAATTTATATTTAGAGGAAAGAGAGATTCAAAGGACATACTTCAACATGTTAATTGTTACATATGAATGGTTTTTATCTTCCTTGATATACTTTTCTATTTCAAAGTAAGAAAATGCAATTGGGGAAAACATTTTATATAACATGTATTATTAATAATATATTAATAATAAAATCATTATTTTGTGTGATATTAATTATAGTCTCCATTCCATCCCTACATAAGTTAAATAAGCCTTATTTTCATTCAGAGGTTTAAAATTCAAGAGGCTAGGGAACTTTAGAAGGACTGAGCATTTATTAAATCATGGCTTTCTAAATGAGACCTAGAGAGGAAAAGTCAGAAAATGTGTGGGAAATTTTATTTTAGGAGAAAAGAACCAAGAAGCCATGTGACAATATGTCTGTCAAAAGAGATAATTAAGTTAATCTAAAAGGAATCCAAAAGGATCCTTATAAAAACTTGGAGAAAAAAAAAATAAAAAGCAAAAAAAAAAAAGAACTTAATAGACCAAATAAATAAATAAACATAATAACATTTGGAGCACAAATAGTTCAAAAAAAAATTTGGAGATATTCTTGTAATTAACATATAAATATTTTTCGCTGCTGTTGAAATAATGATCAGCTCCTATCTTACTCTGATTACTGTTCTGCTTTTCCTATAGTAATAGCACACTGATGAATTATATTTTCTGGGTAATTAAAGAGATAGTGGTTTAATTTCAGAACGAACTGATAACATTTTAAAAACAATGATATCAAATCTTTGCAAAAGTAATACATACCCACAGTATTTGTCTATCTATCTAATAATATTCCAGAAGATGATATAGTACATAGATCCTCATATATCCAAATAAAATATTTTAAAAAGAAGTTTATTTACAGCATTTTCAGTTTCAAGTATTGAGTTTCTAACTATTTGGCGGCTGTTTAGAAAATATGCATATAGGTGGCAAAATATTTCTGCTTGTGACAAGAATAGGCTTTTAAATAAATGGTAAGTACTCTGACTTTTACTTAACCAAATAGAATTTGTATTTCAAATAATGAGAAGTAGTTTTGAAAAACCATTGATGTGATGGTATTGCCCTGTGGACTTTTTGCTGTAGACATAATGAAGAGCATTCTCAAAACACTAATAGCGGAAAAGATGTGGCTTGCATTTTGTAATGATTCTCTTCCTCTATATGATACTGTTTGCATTGAACTTATAATAAAAGTACATTCGACACCAATTCTTTTTGAAGGTAACTCAAATTCCTCAAAGTCATTTGAGGAAATGCAAATGAATATGCATTTGGCTGCCATCTAATTAAATGAAAGACAAAGCAGAACAGAGGACAGAAGCCTTCTCTTTGAGAGAGATTTTCTTTTCCTCAAGAACAGACTGCTGTCTACATTTCATTTTATGGGCAAGGATGGGTATGGGAGAGATAGTAAGGCCAGAGANTAATAGACCAAATAAATAAATAAACATAATAACATTTGGAGCACAAATAGTTCAAAAAAAAATTTGGAGATATTCTTGTAATTAACATATAAATATTTTTCGCTGCTGTTGAAATAATGATCAGCTCCTATCTTACTCTGATTACTATTCTGCTTTTCCTATAGTAATAGCACACTGATGAATTATATTTTCTGGGTAATTAAAGAGATAGTGGTTTAATTTCAGAACGAACTGATAACATTTTAAAAACAATGATATCAAATCTTTGCAAAAGTAATACATACCCACAGTATTTGTCTATCTATCTAATAATATTCCAGAAGATGATATAGTACATAGATCCTCATATATCCAAATAAAATATTTTAAAAAGAAGTTTATTTACAGCATTTTCAGTTTCAAGTATTGAGTTTCTAACTATTTGGCGGCTGTTTAGAAAATATGCATATAGGTGGCAAAATATTTCTGCTTGTGACAAGAATAGGCTTTTAAATAAATGGTAAGTACTCTGACTTTTACTTAACCAAATAGAATTTGTATTTCAAATAATGAGAAGTAGTTTTGAAAAACCATTGATGTGATGGTATTGCCCTGTGGACTTTTTGCTGTAGACATAATGAAGAGCATTCTCAAAACACTAATAGCGGAAAAGATGTGGCTTGCATTTTGTAATGATTCTCTTCCTCTATATGATACTGTTTGCATTGAACTTATAATAAAAGTACATTCGACACCAATTCTTTTTGAAGGTAACTCAAATTCCTCAAAGTCATTTGAGGAAATGCAAATGAATATGCATTTGGCTGCCATCTAATTAAATGAAAGACAAAGCAGAACAGAGGACAGAAGCCTTCTCTTTGAGAGAGATTTTCTTTTCCTCAAGAACAGACTGCTGTCTACATTTCATTTTATGGGCAAGGATGGGTATGGGAGAGATAGTAAGGCCAGAGATGGTCCACCATTCAATTACTTTGTGCAGAAAAGAAGAGAGCTTTGAGAACAGAAGGACAAAATCCTTTGCCACTGAATTTTTACTAAAACTCTTTGAAAAAAAATTTTTTTTCACGGCAATTGGGTCCTTGCTATTAATAAATTAAAGACAGTTTAACTTCCAGAAGCATTTAAAACATGCTACAAAAAAGTGTTAGCCTCTCAGTCATGTCCAACTCTTTGCGACCCCGTGCACTGTAGACCACCAGACTGTTCTGTCTATTGGATTTCCCAGACAAGAATACTGGTATGGGTTGCTGTTTCCTTCTCCAGGGGATCTTCCTACCCAGGGATCAAACCCTAGTCTCCCACATTGCAGGCAGATTCTTTACCATCTGAGCCACCAGGGAAGATGCTAAAACATGCTGGGGTGAGTGGAATTCAAATAATTTGCAAATGCAAGCAACTGCAAAACTCGTTGTTTAGTAGCTCAATCATGTCTGACTCTTGAGATTTTGAGACAAGGATGTTGTCTTGCCAGACTCCTCTGTCCATGGTATTTCCCAGGCAAGAATACCGGAGTGGGTTGCCATTTCCTTCTCCAGGTGTTAACAAGTCCAAGCTTGCTCTGCTTGGCCAATGAATCCAAGAGACAAGGTGTTGAGGCAAGGAAGAGACTTTAATCAGGGAGCTAGCAGACTGAGAACATGGAAGGCTAGCACCTCAAAATAACCATCTTCTTGGGGTCTGGATGCCAGGTTCTTTTATAGATCAGAGGAAAAAAATCAATGACGCATTAACATCAAAAGGCAGAATAAAGAGGGAGATGGAGTGGGAAGTAAAGTGAAAGGGTCTTCAGTCTTGCAAAACATCTCCAGGGGAATGCCCAGCCTTCAGAAGGGGTGTGTTAATCTCTTCTATTCACAGGTGGCCAGGAACTAAGTGTCTCTCCATAAGCTAAACAAAGGCACTTTTGTTTACCATCAAGCAGAGAGGAAGGGTCCTCCAGGCAAGCCATTTAGTATAATTATAATAATGAAAGCAAGTCAAAGAAACAGTTTCCAACATGGAGTCAGAATTGGCTTCTTCCCTGTAACACAGAGAATATTCCCAATGCAGAGATTGAAGCAGCATCTCCTGCATTGGCAGGTAAGTTCTTTACCACTCAGTCACCAGGGAAGCTGTAGAGGAAGATTTTTCCAAGGCAAAGTGGTCTGCAGTCCACTGCCACCATAGGATCCCCTACATAGGATACAGCATTGCAATTCCTAAATGAAATGCGGTTTATTTTACCAGGCTCTGCTCAGTGAAAGGTGAACACCTTTCACTTAAAAAAAGGTGAAAACTATTAAAGAAAGAAAAAAAGATGAACACTATTAAACTGTCATCAACTTGAGATCTAGCTATTGTGCTTATAGTTAAATGAACATTGACCTTTAAAGTCAAGGAATCTTTTTAAGCTACAGTAGAGTGGCATAATGGACAGAGNGAAAAACCATAGCTTTGACTAGACGGACCTTTGTTGGCAAAGTAATGTCTCTGCTTTTGAATATGCTGTCCAGGTTGGTCATATCTTTTTAATATGCTGTCTAGCTAGCTTATGGATGCTAACTTCATGTATATTTAAAACATTTAAAATGTTAATGGATATAAAAGCACTTGATACAAATTTGACAAGTCAACGTTTGACATATAATTATCTGTTTTTGATCAAAGCATGAAGATTTCAACTTTTGTTCATAGTCTTTTTCATTTACAGATTTTTTTTTTTCTATGAGCATTTCCTATTTTAATGATTTTACTTTCTTTTACAGGAGGGGTTCAAAATGGGACTAACTCTTGAAGGCACAGTATTTTGTCTCGACCCTTTAGACAGCAGGTGCTGATGTAAAGAACAAGAGGTCCTGAATCTGTTAAAATTGTTTGGTATACGTATATATATATCAGTCATTATTACTTATGTCAGGTATTATAAATGTGCCAAT
The DNA here is from genome assembly GCA_006410875.1 of Neotragus pygmaeus. Classification (NCBI taxonomy): domain Eukaryota; kingdom Metazoa; phylum Chordata; class Mammalia; order Artiodactyla; family Bovidae; genus Neotragus; species Neotragus pygmaeus. The sequence continues at coordinate 37,508 of SJYV01029785.1, forward strand.
ATATTTTTGAGTCTCTTAACTTTTTGAGAATTATTTCAGTAAATTTTCCTGATGCCTTCAGTGTTGATCTGTAACATTTTGCTTTAAAAATTCACTGTAAATTAAATAATACTTTTATGTTCCTTTCAGTTTGTTTGTAGAATTTATAATTGAAGACAGATTACCCAAATTTCTGCCTTGTCTGAGTTCTAAATAATTAGATTTTTCAAATTTATGCTCATTCTCTAGGCTGCTAGTTTATTATTCATTTTCCAAAGGTCATACCTAAATGATACCTTTCAGAATCTTAAGAGAAAAACCAATGCCAAACTAAATATGTTCTATATTCAAACCAATAAACATGTTACCATTCATTAGACAGATAGCATTTTATGTATGAAATGTTGTTCATATTATTGGGAAAATGTAAACTTTGAATATAACACCACCACATCATTTTTAACAGGTAAAATAACAAATATAAATCCCAATAATTAAACTAAATGTGTTTAGAGTTGTTATTATTAAGTTCAAGGTAATAATGTTAGTTATTATCAGCTATACTCTAAATATTTTATTTCATACATAAAGATTGTGGAACAATAAAAGCTTGCTATTCACAAAGGACTTAAAATTTAGTTTCTATCAAGATAAGTTACATTACTGAACATCTAAATGTCATTTGATCTGATGTTTCCTAAAAATGATTTGGAATATATACTGCCTATAGTTGCAGCATCTATTACCCGTATTTACTTTACCAAATAAATTTTTTCTCACTGAATATGACTATTCTTCTTATATTTCTCCCTTGATTAAAATATTTTCTCACCAAGGTTTATTTTGTGATAGCCCATTAATTCTGATACTTTAAAAAATCTATGGCACCTTTTCTTTATGAATTATCGATATTATTTAGCAAATTTAATGTTTTTTCTGTTAAAGTCAGGATCTCATTTTTGAAATGAATGAAATTTCTGTTCAGTTTAGTCTTTAACCTGAACAGTAACATTTTCTTGCACCTGACTCTTATGCTGGTGAACTTCAGCTTTAAAAAAAAAAAAATTGTTTTCTACATCTTCACCCATTATGTAACAGACTCTAATTTATACAGAGTGCAGCAAAAATTTATGGTCAGATATATAATTTGGTTTCTCTCATTATAAGAAAAGTAAATTAAATTAATGAAAATGTGAGCTTAGACAGAAGGTAGATCTCAAAAATTTTTCTTTTCTTTTAGTCATGGGAATTTTCTTCATGTGCTAAAGGTACATTTTCACTAGGAACAGAAATCAAATATGCTTATGCAATATTATATTTGTATGTATCTTTGTAATATTCTATGCTCTATATAAGCCTTCCTGTTTGTTTTCTGTTATCTGTTCAGTTGTACTTTAATTAGAGGGTAGTATATGTTTCATAAAGAAGAGTCTTTATAATTTTGTTTGTCATATAGTATTTTGGAATTTGTATAATGAGGATGTTTAGAAGCCCTATCAATGGCTTTTTTTAACAGATAGAATTTGTATTTTTATTGTACTTTAAAAAAGCTTTATGTAATAGGTATATATTTAGTGGCAATTTATTATCAATGGCAACACAATAGAGTACTTTGCACATTTAAAATAAGTTACTTTACCAATTTTTAAAGGTAATCAATCCTGCTATGGCATGATTAAATAGTATATATAATTGGTCATTAATTATGAACATTTTATTTCACCAGTGCATTTTTATGAAGATCCAGTTGCAAACTGTATTTCTATGTAAACTCAATGATATGTTTGATTTTGCTGAGAATAAATGATTTTAAATAAATTAAATTGTATCATTTATATTTGTATATAACTCATTAAGTAATCTCTAATTCATTTCAAAACATTCTGAAGCTAATTTCATGCCAGATTTTACTGGTTGTAAATTGGTGCCAAAAGAAAGACAGAAAGAGAAAGAAGGAAGCAGAAATTTCTTACAGCCCACACACATTCTAGCTTTATGATCAAACATCATTCTGTTGTGAAAACAGGAGACTTCATCTTGCTGGTGAGAGAGGTCAGAGTTTGCTTCCTTTTACCAGAAGCATCTGGTATAATAACTGTATTATATAAATATCTCTTTTCAGAATGGAGAGCCTTTTTATCCTAGTAATACAAAGGGTATATTGGCTGATAGTCTTATAAAAGTGGACCTGATAATAGAATTTAAGTTGTGGCTAATTAGAATGTCATACACTTTTGAACCTATTTAAAACACAATGTTAAGTATTTTAATGGTACACAGGACACATGCACAGCCTTAGCACAACAATGAGCGCTTTATCCATCTGTTCAATAAATTAATTTATTACTCCATGTGAATAACATGTTTTAGCTGGGTAAGAAAACATTTGGTAAGTTTCTAGCAGACATTGTTAAACAGAAGATGACCAGATCCCTGCCTTCAGTTATTTTATTGTCCTAAAGGAAAAGTAAGATATTTATATGAATTAGTAAATGAAAACCTATATGTATTAAAGAACAGTGTGACACAAATATTAATATTTAGCTATGCTTAAATTTGGGTTCTTAGTACTGGCCAGTGTTTGTCATGTTAGAAATCTAGGGTGAGACTTATGAAGATAGGCCAATGAGAATAATTTTCTTCATATTTTCTCATTATATTGTGTATTTGATTTTTTTAATTTTAGTCATTTTATGGGACTTCACTTTCAGATAGAATTTCTGATAGATTTTGTGCTGTTGCATTTCTAAATACTGACTTCTATTTTTGCTCTTTTTGATGTTACTTAACATAACCATGGAGAAGGCAATGGCACCCCACTCCAGTACTCTTGCCTGGAAAATCCCATGGATGGAGGAGTCTGGTGGGCTGCAGTCCATGGGGTTGCTAAGAGTTGGACACAACTGAGCAACTTCACTTTCACTTTTCACTTTCATGCATTGGAGAAGGAAATGGCAACCCACTCCAGTGTTCTTGCCTGGAGAATCCCAGGGACGGGGAGCCTGGTGGGCTGCTGTCTATGGGGCTGTGCAGAGTCAGACACAACTGAAGTGACTTAGCATGAAAAAAACCTGGCTGTTAATAAGTTTTCTGTTCCAGTGTTTCCATCTATAGTTCCAAATTCAATATTTATTCATGATTTTGGGTTTCAGCCTCTGTTAAATTACTTGAAGAATCTTGGACTCAATTTTGACGACTAAATCCCAGACTCCACCCAAGCTACACTCTTTTTGGGCGGCTAACACACTGTTGATATGGGTATGGCTAGTATGCCCTCAGCCACCTGTGACTCATCCAAGAAGCACCTAATTTAATTGTCTTCTCCTTCCTAGATAACCTCAGACAAATTTCTCAAGAACTTCTCCCTCTAACACCCATCTCATAAATTTTACACAAATTTAGTTACGTACCTTTGTTCCATATATTAACCTTATATTATTAAGGTCTGAATGTAACCCACTTATAAAATTCTGTCCCTCAAAAGATATTTCTCTGGAATTCACCTGAAACTGTATCCCTTTACTCTAGTGAGGAGACCACCTCTTAAAATAATTTATGATCTCTTTCTTTACTTTCAAGTTCAGTTCATTCAGTCACTCTGTCTTTTCTGACTCTTTGCAACCCCATGAACCGCAGCACGCCAGGCCTCCCTGTCCATCACCAACTCCCGGAGTCCACCTAAATGATGTCAGATTCATGATCTCCAAAGAAGAAGATTTGGCTTCAGGACCAGGGACCAGTCTTTATCACCCAAGAGCTTTTGTGTAGCGGAGTTTTATTAAAGTGAAAAAGGAACTGAGAAAGCTTCTGACATAGACATCAGAAGGGGGTGGAGAGTGCCCCCCTCACTAGTGTTAGCAAGAGAGTTATATACTTTTTAATTAATTATTACAATAAATCAAAAGAATGTCTCAAGTTTGTGAAAATTTTACCAGACCCACTCCCACAATTTACATTTTAGAATAAAACAGGATTAGAATTTAACAAGATCCTACCAGACCCACTCCCATAGTATACATTCTAAAATAGCAGGATTAGTCAGGTTTTCAGAAAGGAGAAACTGTCCTCAAGAAGGATACACTGTTGTTATATAAGCCCTAGTACAGAGTTTAAACTGAGTTGTTTGTTGTGTAATCATCAGTTCTATGGAGAAGGCAATGACACCCCACTCCAGTACTCTTGCCTGGAAAATCCCATGGACTGAGAAGCCTGGCAGGCTGCAGTCCCTGGGGTTGCTGCGAGTCAGACACGACTGAGTGACTTCACTTTCGCTTTTCACTTTCATGCATTGGAGAAGGAAATGGCAACCCACTCCAGTGTTCTTGCCTGGAAAATCCCAGGACGGTGGAGCTTGATGGGCTGCTTTCTGTGGGGTCGGACAGAGCTGGACATAACTGAAGCAACTTAGCAGCAGCAGCAACAGCAATTCTGGGCTTAAACAAAAAAAATTCTTATGTGACTAAGACCAAGGACTGTAGAGAAAAAAATAAAACATTGTCCTTTCTTCTTCCTTAAGAACCCCAGACCCCTCTTTCCTCCTCGGGGACACCAGACCCCTTATCAACCTGCCTAGTAAGTTACTCTCATTCCCCCCTTTTCTTTTAAAAGAATTATGTTGCCAAGGGAAAGGGGTGTCATTTTCATTCCATAACCACTTCCTGCTGTTTAGGCGTGTGTTCCCTAAATTGTTGAATCAACATGTTCTCCTAAGCCTCACATTGAGGGTTTCTGATCCAGGGGACCCAAGTAATAGTTGGAGGAGGTTGTGGGACTCGTAGGAGCTTGAACAACCATTGATAACTTAAAAGCTTTCAGACAGTTAGAAACAAATCCCATCATACAGTTGCAGGTGTAAGG
>SJYV01029789.1:0-11318 GCA_006410875.1 Neotragus pygmaeus
AACCAGCTTGAACATCAGGAAGTTCATGGTTCACGTATTGCTGAAGCCTGGCTTGGAGAATTTTGAGAAATTTCTGGCATTCCTATACATTAACAATGAAAAATCAGAAAGAGAAATTAGGGAAACAATCCCATTCACCACTGCAACAAAAAGAATAAAATACCTAGGAATAAACCTATCTAAGGAGACAAAACACTTGTACACAGAAACTATAAGATACTGATGAAAGCAATTAAAGATGACACAAATAGATGGAGGGACAGATTATGTTTTTGGATTGGAAGAATCAATGTGACAATGGCTATACTATAACACACAAAGCATTCTATAGATTCAATGCAATCCCTATGAAATTACCAATGGCAGTTTTCACAGAACTAGAACAAAAAAAAATCAACAATTTGTGAGGAAACACAAAAGACTATATAAAGCCAAAGCAATCTGGAGAAAGAAAACTGGAGTTAGAGGAATCAACCTTCCTGACTTCAGACTATACTACAAAGCTACAGTCATCAAGACAGTATGGTACTGGCACAAAAACAGAAATATAGATCAACAGAACAAGATAGGAAGCCCAGGGATAAACTCACACACCTATAAGCACTTTATGTCTGACAAAGTAGGCAGGAATATACAATGGAGAAAAGACATGCTCTTCAATAAAGTGGTGCTGGGGAAATTGGACAGCTATGTGTAAAAAAATGAAATTAGAACACTTCCTAACATCATACACAAAGATAAACTCAAAATGAAGTAAAGACCTCAATGTAAGTCCAGAAACTACAAAACTCTTAGAGGAAAATACAGGCAAATGCTCTTTGACATAAATCACAGCAAGATCCTCTTTGACCCACTTCCTAGAATAATGGAAATAAAAACAAAAATAAACAAGTGGGACCTAATTAAACTTAAAAGCTTCTGCTCAGCAAAGGAAACTATAAACAAGATGAAAAGACAACCCTCAGAATGGGAGAAAATAATTGCAAATGAAACTGACAAAGAATTAATCTTGTAAACATACAAGCAGCTCATACAACTCAATACCAGAAAAACAACCCAATCAAAAATTGGGAGGAAGAATTAAACAAACATTGCTCCAAAAAAGACATACAGGTATCCAACAAACACACAAAAAGATGCTCAACATCACTCGTTATTCAGTTCAGTTCAGTTGCTCAGTCGTGTCCGACTCTTCACGACCCCATGAATCGCAGCATGCCAGGCCTCCCTGTCCATCACCAACTCTCGGAGTTCACTCAGACTCACGTCCATCAAGTCCGTGATGCCATCCAGCCATCTCATCCTCGGTCGTCCCCTTCTCCTCCTGCCCCCAATCCCTCCCAGCATCAGAGTCTTTTCCAATGAGTCAACTCTTTGCATGAGGTGGCCAAAGAACTGGAGTTTCAGCTTTAGCGTCATTCTTTCCAAAGAAATCCCAGGGTTGCTCTCCTTCAGAATGGACTGGTTGGATCTCCTTGCAGTCCAAGGGACTCTCAAGAGTCTTCTCCAACACCACAGTTCAAAAGCATCAATTCTTCAGCGCTCAGCCTTCTTCACAGTCCAACTCTCACATCCATACATGNAACTGCTGCAATTCTCTTGGATTACAAGTGTGGACTCAATCACCAAAGTCTGCTTAGTAAAAACTATGGTTTTTCCAGTAGTCATATATGGATGTGAGTGTTGAAACATGAAGAAGGCTAAGGGCTGAAGAATTGATGTTTTTAAACTGTGGTGTTGGAGAAGACTCTTGAGAGTCCCTTGGACTGCAGGGAGATCAAACCAGTCCATTCTAAAGGAAGTCAATCCTGAATATTCATTAGAAGGACTGATGTTGAAGCTGAAGCTCCAATATTTGGCCATCTGATGTGAAGAGCTGACTCATTGGGAAAGACCCTGATTCTGGGAAAGACTGAGGGCAGGAGGAGAAGGCGGTGATAGAGGATGAGATTGTTGGGTATGAGTTTGAGCAAATTCCAGGAGATAGTGAAGGACAGAGAAACCTGGTGTGCTGCAGTCCAGGGTCATAGAGAGTTGGACACAGCTGAGCAACTGAACAACAANAGGAGAAGGCGGTGATAGAGGATGAGATTGTTGGGTATGAGTTTGAGCAAATTCCAGGAGATAGTGAAGGACAGAGAAACCTGGTGTGCTGCAGTCCAGGGTCATAGAGAGTTGGACACAGCTGAGCAACTGAACAACAACAACATAAATATGTGCAACTATAAGTTCAAATCCCTATAAAATTATTACAAAAAGTTAGATACCATCTAAACAGATATACTAAGATAATTCAAATTGTAACAGACTAATTAGACTTCAGGCTAAGATGACAACATAGGAAACTCTTGAATTTCCCTCTTCCTATATTCACACCAAATGTATAGCTACATATTGTGCAGTTCCCTCTGAGAGAAATCTAGAAACAAGCTGAGTGATTCCTTATACATTGAGTGAATGAGAAAGTACCCAAACTGAAAGATGTAGGAAAGACTGAGATATATCTTGCCATAAATCATATCCTGACAAAGGGCCAGATATTCAGGAGGGAACCCCCAAACCCCAATTTCTTCCTAAGAAGCAAAGAATTTGACCTGTACATTTAGGATCTCAAGTTTTAAGACTCCTACCTGGGTGATGGACCCCTAAAACACCTACTTCTAAAAGCCAATGAGACTTGTGCCCATGACATCATACCTATAGGAAAATAGAAGACAAAATGCAGTTCTTTATGGGTGCACTAGCACTCACCATGGCTATTCTTGCCAGAGAATCAGTGCAGAGGGAGCAGGCAAAGTTCTTATCTCTTTGAGTCTTTACTTTGAAGTTGTTTGACTGTATAGTTTACAAGCCACTGCCTGAAAGTCGGATTTCCAATTTGCCAGAATCTAGGTGCTGAATGAAACTATTTACTTTCAGACCCTAATAGATATTGGCACAGTCTCAACTATTGGGAACCCACGGATAACAAAGACAGTGACTTGGACAATCACACAGAAGAAATCAGGAGCTTGGAAAGCTGATTGATGAGGCTCATCTCCTACACAAGACCAGTCTGTCAAGACTGGGAAGACGGCTGTTTCATTTAATGAGCAGAAACAAACACAGAGAAACAAGGACAATGAGGAAATAAGTAAATATATTCCAAACAAAAAAACAAGATAAGTCTTCAGAAACCAATCTTAAAGAAATAGAAATAAATGTTTTACTTGNATTGGTTTGACTGGATGTTACTTTTAGGGAAAGATTGGCGATGATGGAAATCCCAGTGCTTCAGCTCAGCTTTTTGTATTTTGTAGTGAGGAAAACCGCCCCTGTTGCACCTCTTTAAAACAACACATGAGTGTATGTCATTTTCCCCGTACTGAAAATGAAGCTAGTTCTCTTGAACAGAGTTTAATTATTACAGGTCTAGACAATGTATTGTGTGAGCGTCTTGGTACACTCAAGTATATGCAGAGTCAGTAGAAGTGTAGTAAAAAGTTTCTCTGATCCTGCAGGGCAGTCTGTACTGAATCTGCACACATGTACATGTCCATTAATGCAAAATAGCACATTATGCATTAGCTCATATTTTGCATTTCATTTCTTAGTCATTCACCCATGGGAGGAAGCAAGATAGTATCCCTTTCTCTGAAACTGTACTTTGCATTCTGGGAGATCGTCTGGATTCTAACAGCAGTTGGCCATGTATGACCTGGGGAATCCAGTTGTGACCCTGAGTGGCATGTTTGGGGACTAATTTTTGTTTTTCCTTTTTAAAAATGTTGACAACTATAGATTTTACTGGTCACATACCAGTAACACTGTGTCTGCTTTTTGGAGCACATTTGGATAAAATGCTAAGCTGGTAATAATTTTTTATAACTTTGAAGATGAATATTTTTAATATTTGGAAAAGCTGTCCTTCACCTCGTCTATTATAAACAAATTCAACAGTGCCTTTGAAGTCAAGATGTGGGAAAGATCAAATTACATTCACTGTAAATTGAAATTTACTCTGTTTTTTCCCCTTGGGTTCATAATGAGATTATATGTGTTTTCTCTATAAGTAATCTACTTTTTGAGAAATTTGGTGCCTCTGATGATTCCATAGCAAGATTATATACAGTAGTGAATTTTGCAAGTTGACAACAGAATATTATAGCTTTTTGAGAGACTAGAAAATTTTATGTTATGACAATGGTGTAAAATGTTGAACATTGTAGGTCTGCACAGGTCACTTTTTGTAGCCCCGAAGGACAGTATCTTTCCTCCTAAAGATACCAATTTTATATCATAGCAGGCCTTTAATATTCTTGTTCAGTTGCTCAGTCGTGTCTGACTCTTTGCAACCCCATGGACTGCAGCACACCAGGCTTCCCTGTCCTTCACTATTTCCTAGGTCAGTGATGCCATCCCACCATCTCATCCTCTGTTACCCCCTTCTACTCCTGCCCTCAATCTTTGCCAGCATCAGATAGCTTTTGCCAGTGAGTCAGTTCTTTGCATCAGGTAACCAAAGTATTGGAGTTTGAGCTTCAGCATCATTCCTTCCAAAGAAATCCCAGGGCTGATCTCCTTCAGAATGCCATGAAGTGATGGAATCGGATGCCATGATCTTCGTTTTCTGAATTTTGAGCTTTAAGCCAACTTTTTCTCTCTCCTCTTTCACTTTCATCATGAGGCTTTTTAGTTCTTCTTCGCTTTCTGCCATAAAGGCGGTGTCATCTGCATATCTGAGGTTATTGATATTTCTCCCGGCAATCTTGATTCCAGCTTGTGTTTCTTCCAGTCCAGTGTTTCTCATGATGTACTCTGCATAGAAGTTAAATAAGCAGGTTGACAATATACAGCCTTGACGTACTCCTTTTCCTATTTGGAACCAGTCTGTTGTTGCATGTCCAGTTCTAACTGTTGCTTCCTGACCTGCATACAGATTTAGGTGGTCTGGTATTCCCATCTCGCTAAATTCCTTAATTTGGAATATAGTGTTTCCTTTAATTTACAATAATGTTTAGTTGTTTCTACTACCTGATGTTTGTTGCAAAACTTCTGTATAACCGGGCTACTCTGCCTTACCTCCTAAGAGAAGTTCTCTCAGAGTTACTTGAGATGCTGCCTCCTGACCTTGAAGTCCCAAAAGTTCCCACCAAATTAAACATAACAGTAAACTTTTAGGTTGTGCATATTTTTAAAGTTAACACTAGTGGAGTTTGAGAAAAACTCCTGTGTTCCTCCTTTACTTACATAGACAAAATACTTCTGCCACAAGATATTTATTATTATTATTATTATTTTACCACACATCAACTAATTCTCTGTGACACTAGCTGTGTGACCCATAATTCACTGAAAGTCTAATACTATCTACTTGGAATTAGCATCAGTTCAGTTTAGTCGCTCAGCCATGTCCAACTCTTTGCGATCCCATGAACCACAGCACGCCAGGCCTCCCTGTCCATCACCAACAGCCGGAGTCTACCCAACCAATGTCCATTGAGTTGGTTATGCCATCCAACCATCTCATCCTCTANATGTTGAGTTTTAAGCCAACTTTTTCACTCTCCTCTTTCACTTTCATCAAGAGGCTTTTTAGCTCCTCTTCACTTTCTGCCATAAGGGTGGTGTCATCTGCATATCCGAGGTTATTGATATTTCTCCCGGCAATCTTGATTCCAGCTTGTGTTTCTTCCAGTCCAGTGTTTCTCATGATGTACTCTGCATAGAAGTTAAATAAGCAGGGTGACAATATACAGCCTTGACGTACTCCTTTTCCTATTTGGAACCAGTCTGTTGTTCCATGTCCAGTTCTAACTGTTGCTTCCTGACCTGCATACAGATTTCTCAAGAGGCAGGTCAGGTGGTCTGAGAAATGCAAATCAAAACTACAATGAGGTATCACCTCACACCAATCAGAATGGCCACCATCAAAAAAATCTATCAACAATAAATGCCAGAGAGGGTGTGAATAAAAGGGAACCCTCTTACACTGTTCATGAGAATGTAAACTGATACAGCCACTATGGAGAACAGAATGAAGATCCCTTAAAAACCTAGGAGTGAAACTACCATATGACCCAGCAATCCTACTATTGAGTATATACCCAGAGGAAACCATAACTGAAAAGGACACATGTATTCCAGTGTTCACAGAAGCACTATTTGCCATAGCTAAAACATGGAAAGTGAACGTATTAGTCACTCAGTTGTGTCTGAATCTTTGCATTCCCATGGACTGTGGCCCACCATTCTGCTCTGTCCATGGAACTCTCTAGGCACGAATACTGGAGTGGGTAGCTATTCCTTTCTCCAGGGGATCTTCCCAACCCAGGGATTGAACCTGGGTCTCCTGCATTGCATGCAGATTCTTTACCAGGGAAGCCCAAATACATGGAAGCAACCTAGATATGCATCGACAGATGAATGGATAAAGAAGTTGTGGTATATATATTCAAGGTAATATTACTTAGTCATAAAAAGAAATCCCTTTGAGTCAGTTCTAAGTGGATGAACCTGGAGCCTATCATAAAGAATGAAGTCAGTCAGAAAGAGAAAAACAAATTTTGTATGTTAAATGTATATGTATGGAATCTAAAAAATGATACTGATGAACCTGTTTGTAGGGCAGGAATAGAGAAGCAGATGTAGAGAACAGACTTTGGACACAGCAGGGGAAGGAGAGGGTAGGGTGCACTGAGTGAGCAGCACTGACACACACACACCGCCCTGTGTGAGAGGCGCTTCCCAGGTGGCACAGTGGCAAGGAATCCGCTGGCCAGTTAGGAGACGACAGAGACTAGGGTTCAATCCTTGGGTCGAGAATATCCTCTGGAGCAGGAAATGGCGACCCATTCCAGTATGCTTGCTGGAAAATCCCACAGACAGAGGATCCTGGTGGGCTACAGTCCATGGTGTCGCAAAGAGCCAGACATAGCTGAGCACGCATGCTAGTGGTGGTGATGTACATTAGCCTGCCAGTGGGGATTTGCAGTATAGGCTCAGGGAGTTCACCCCGGTATTCTGTGACAACCTAGAGGGGTGGGACGGGGTGGAGGCTGTGGGGGGCAGTTCAATAGGGAGAGGACATATGTATACTTATCGGCTGATTTATGTTGTTGTATAGCAGAAATCAACACAATATTGTAAACCAATTATCCTCCAATTAAAAATAAACTTTTAAAAATTCCACCTAGAAGAAAGATAAAAAGTAGAAAGAAAGTACAGAGAGGGTGGATCACCTTCCACATATCAACGTTATGTGATTTGTTTGAGAAATACTAACAGAGCCTCTGCTAAGTACCAGGCAGTGTTTTCTCTGCTGGGGATACAAGAGTGATGAAACCACCTAAACTCTTGCCCTCATAAATGTTATAGTCTATGGGAAACAGAGACAATAAACAAGAAAACTGTACACATGACTGTGTTAAATAAGAACTGCTGAGCTGGAAATAGAGCAGAGGAAGAGGACATTAACTTTTTGGAGGAGGCATTGAAATTTTAGAAAGGGTAGCCAGGAAAGGTTAGCTTAGAATATGATCACAAAGGAGAAACTAGAAGGAAAATAGAGATTTAATCGTGTGTATCTTTAGGAGAATAACAGTTTAGGCAGACAGAAGAATTAGTATTTAAGACAATGTGATATTGGTACAGAAATAGACAATTCAGCCACTCAAACAGAACAGAGAACCCAGAAATGGGCTCATAGTTATAAAGAAGCCTGGTATCTGACAGGTCCACTGTACAACTCAGTGAAGAAAAGATGGGTGGTACTAAATGGTGCTGGAACACTTGGTTATGGGAGAAATTCTGCTTCCTACCTCCTCCTGTCCACAAAAATCAATTCTAGATAATTTAATGACAACTGTGAGCTGCAAAAATAAGAGTTCAGAACAAATATATAGATGTTTCTGATGTAGCAAAGAATTTCTTAAAGAAGTCATTAAGGAAAAGCACAAACAGGGGGATGGATGGTGGTGACGGTTACACAAAAAGGTGAAAAAACTTAATGCCACTGAGTTGTACACTTTTAAATGGTAAATTTTATTCATTTTAGCACAATTTCTTTTTAAAAAGCATAAGGTATAAAAAGAAACTTGATAATATTAACTACACTAAAAATTAAGACATTTATTTTTTTTAAGTGTTATTGGAGCATAGTTGATTCACAATGTTGTGTTAGTCTCAGATGTACAGCAAAGTGAATCAGTTACACATACACATACCCACTTTTTTAGATTCCTTTCCCACACAGGCCATTACAAGGTATTGAGAAGAGCTCCCTGTGCTTTACAGTAGGTCCTTGTTAGTTATCTATTTTATATATAGTTGTGTGTATATGTCGATCCCAGTCTCCCAAATTATCCTTACCCTTCCTTTTCCTCTGGTAACTATTTGTTTTTATATCTATGACTCTATTTTTGTTTTGTAAATAAGTTCAAGGAACTTAACTTTAAAAAGAATATAAACGTACATTTTTAAACCAACTGCAAGTTGGAAAAAGGAAATTGTCAGAAATAATTAACACAGAGTTAGTATCCAAATGTAATCAATAAGAGAAAGGCAAAAACACAGTGGAAAAGAGGGCAAAAAAAACCCTTAAACAGATGCTTCACAACAGAGGAAACATAAATAACCAATAAAATATGAAAATATGTTCAACCACGTTAGTAATTGGGGAAATGCAAATTAAAACCACAATAAGATAAATCTTGTATGCCCATCAGATGAACAAAAGTTTTCAAGTTTGAAAATATTGTGTGGCCAAGGAACTCATATACTACCAGTAGAATATTAATTGATGAAACTACTTTGAGAACAATTTGACATCATCTGGCAAATTTGACCATTTGTCCCAGTAATGTAATTTATATTGTAATTCTACTGTAAGTACATTCTCTGAAGAGATTTTTGTACATAGAAATCAAAAACATTGACAAGAATGTTTATATCAACATCAAGATATTAAAACATTGGGAGAGAAAGACGAAGATGGCAGAGGAATAGGACGGGGAGACCACTTTCTCCCCCATAAATTCATCAAAGAGCATTTAAACGCTGAGTAAATTCCACAAAACAACTTCTGAATGCAAGCAGAGGACATCAGGCACCCAGAGAAGCAGCCCATTGTCTTTGAAAGGAGGTAGGAAAAAGTATAAAAGACAAAAAAAGAGACAAAAGAGGTAGGGAGGGAGCCACACCAGGAAACACTCACTGCTGAGTCTGTGGCGAGCCTTGGAAGCACAGAGGGCAACATAACGGGAAGGAAAAATAAATTAATAATTAAAACCCACAGATTATGAGCCCAACAGTAACTCCCCCAGCAGAGAAGCAGCACAGACGCCTGCACCCACCATTAGCAAGCCGGGGCTGGGCAGGGAGACGTGGGCTGCATTGCTTAGAGTAAGGATCTGGCCTGAATGACCCAAGCACAATCAGAGCGAACTAACTTTGGCTAGCAAACCAGACTGTGGGATAACTACCACGCGAAAAGCCAGCCCTAACCTAAGACACCGCCAGGCCCACGCACAGGCACGAACAAAGGACTGAACAGAGATAGCCGGCTGCAGACCATCCCCCTCCTGTGACAGGCAGCCAGAGCCAGAAGGGGGCAATCACAGTCCCAGAGAGACATTATCTACAAAACTGTAAGCAGGCTTCTTTGCTAACTAAGACCTCTTGGGGTTCTGGATGGTCAACATCCGCCTGAGAAGGTGCGCCGGTTGTACACCCAGAAAACTGAGTGGCAGGAATGGAGGAGGCGTTAAGTCGTAGCGACTGCGCTCGCCAAGCACCTCATCACTGAGCTGCTCGGACCTGGGAAGGTCACAAAACGCAGGACCAACCAACTGCACAAAATGCAGTCTGCCTCTGGGGACTACCCAAGGGCCTGAACCTGAACGGCTTAGACCTGGGAGGTGCATGCACCGCAGGGCCGGCCTCGGACGCTTCCCGGTGGAGCAACCTAGAGACTGAGCAGTGTGGGCAGCGAGGGTACACGCGCTGTGAGTAGGGGCAGGCCCAGTGTGGCTGAGGCACTACGAGCACACGCCAGTATTATTTGTTTGCAGCGTCCCTCCCTCCCCACAGTGCAACTGAACAAGTGAGCCTAAAAAAAGTGTCCACCACCGCCCCCTTTGTGTCAGGGCGGAAATCAGACACTGAAGAGACCAGCAAACAGAAGAAGCTAAAGCATAGGGAATCGCCTTGGAAGTGATAGGTGCAATAGATTAAAACCCTGTCTTTAGTACCAACTACACAGGAAAGGGCCTATAGATCTTGAGAAATATAAGCCGGACCAAGGAACTATCCAAAAAAGAACTGACCCCACAATACCCACTACACCACCATAGAAAGTCTTAGATATATTTTTACTATTTTTANTTTTACTTGGGAGCAAGATTACTGGCTGGACTGCTCTCTCCCCCTTTGGACTCTCCTTTTTCTCCACCAGGTAGGCTATGTCTCCTCCCTACCCCCTCTCTTCTCTACCCAACTCTGTGAATTTCTGTATGTTCCAGACAGTGGAGAACACTTAGGGAACTGATTACTGGCTGGATCTGTCTGTCTCCTTTTGATACTCCCGTTTTATCCTCCTGGCCACTTCTGTCTCCTTCCTCCCTTTTCTCTTCTCTGTATAACTCCGTGAACATCTCTGAGCAGTCCAGTTGTGAAGTGCACATAAGGAAGTGATTACTGGCTAGCTTGCTCTCTTCTCTTTTGATTCCACTTCATCTCATTTGGGTCACTTCTAACTCCCTCCTCCATCTTCTCTTCTCCATGTAATGCTGTGAACCTATCTGGGTGTCCCTCACTGTGGAGAAACTTTTCATCTTTAACCTAGATGTTTTATCAATGGCGCTGTATAGAAGAAGTCTTGAGACTACTGTAAAAATAAGACTGAAAACCAGAAGCAAGAGGCTAAGTCCAAACCCTGAGAACACCAGAGAACTCCTGACTCCAGGGAACATTAATTGACAGGAGCTCATCAAATGCCTCCATACCTACACTGAAACCAAGCACCATCAAAGGGCCAACAAGTTCCAGAGCAAGACATAGCACGCTAATTCTCCAGCAACACAGGAACACAGCCCTGAGCTCCAATATACTGGCTGCCCGAAGTTACTCCAAAACCACTGACATCTCATAACTCATTACTAATAGACACTTCATTGCACTCCAGACAGAAGAAATCCAGCCCCACTCTCCAGAACACCAACACAAGCTTCCCTAACCAAGAAATCTTGACAAGCCACCTGTACAACCCTACCCACAGTGAGGAAACTCCACAATAAAGAGAACTTCACAAACTGCCAGAATACAGAAAGGCCACCCCAAAC